>JAYKAV010003210.1:2192139-2225920 GCA_035582835.1 Phoebastria nigripes
TTTTTTTTTTTTTTTTTTTTTTTTCTTTCTTCTTCTTCTTCCTTTTACCCAGCCCAGCAAATGAAGCAGGATGGTTTTCTCTCTCACCACTCAGGCACACAGCGGGAAAAACATTGATCCCATCCCTATTTTCCTCTTCACATGGAGCCACCAGTACAGGTACAGAATGGCATTCCTCCCAACCTGGCACCAGGCATTTACATGAAAATCCCCCCAGCTACGCTGAACGCTCGGGATGCTCTCTCCGTGGTCAGGGCGCAGCATTTTCCTTTCGGTTCATAAAAATACCTGTGATCTGTTCGTGTTTCATCTTTTCTTTCTGCGCATCCGTTATGTTATATTTCTAAAATACAGGGCTTGGACATTGCAATCGCTTCGCTTGGTCGCTGGATGTGTATACATACATATATCTGCACGGAGGGACGTACAGAGAAAGGAATGCTGCTCCTCCCTCCCCCTCCCCATCCTTTATCCCGGTAGCCTATTTTAATAAATAATTATAGGCAGCTAAAGGATTTGTTCATTCCAAAAGGTCTCCCCTTCACATTTCTCAGAGGTTCAGCTCAAGGAGACACCATGATAATAAGGCTGACTCGGGATCCCTACTTCACAATGTCATTATGAGCTAGCATTTAAAATGAAAAAATATGTATATTATACCTAAAAGCGTTACAAGGTTACAGTCTCATCTCCGAGAATATTTAATGCTGCTGGGAAAGCAGCACTGTTGCACTGAGGAGGAGGTAAAGGGGGAAAAAAAACCGAGAGAAAAATCCTTTCTGAAATACAAGCTTAGAAAAAAGATGCTGGGAGCGAGCAAGGAGTTCATTTGCATTTCCAATGACTAGGACTAATCCTCCGCTACCACATTTATATTTTCTTATTACTTTTCCTAATTATCTTATTTTTTCGCTCATAGCTTTTTCTCCTCTCTCCATTCCCTACTCCTCCCCGTTTCCAAATACCCAGTGCGTTATTGTCTGGCTTGGGGCCGGACGACCGAGGGCTAACGATGGCCCGGCGCATACAGCCCCTTAAAAAATAAGGGGGGGCAAGGGCGGGTGGGTGCCCCCATGCCGCTGCCCCCCCGCCCACCCACAGCAGCCCCTCTCGGAGCTTGGGTGCCCTGCACAGCAGCAGGGTGGCCCGCTTCGTTAGGGTCTGTTCGGAATCGTCTCTGGGGTCGAGCAAGAGCAGAGGATTTTTTTGCCGGGTCCTCGGGGCGCGGTCCAGGCAGCGGGCCCCATCCCGGTGGGGTGGTGGGGTGCGTGTGGGGGGACCCCCGGCGAGGGGCATCCAGGGCTCGGGGAGGCTGCACCCGCCCCGCAGCCCCCACCACCCCCCGAGAGCCACCGCTGCCCCGGGAGCTGCCCCGGTAACTGCAGGTGGCACCACCGACAGAGTGGAAAATAAACCAAACCGAGCCCCGTCACAAAAGAGACGGCCGCCCGACGCGGCTACGAGTGAAAAATTTAGCTTTATCGTCGTGTTGAGACCTTTCTAAAAACTAGCGCGGTTTAATCTTTAAAGCCCTATTCAAAATGGCACTTAGCTAAGAGTTAGACATGAAACTGCAGCTATATCTTAATGTTAATATACATCGTCTATCTTTGACAAGTAAATTACATTACTAAATGCCTGTTTGAGACCAGCTACTAAACCGCTATTTCAATATTATCCTAAAATTTGTTAATAGCAGCTCTTTCAAATAAATTATTAAGTGATAATGAAAAAAAGTCCCGCTTTGAATTTATATATATTTCAGCAGAGAATAATGTTTTATTTAAAATAGTTACAGCGCGCCTTTTGATTTAGAGTTTAAAGTAAATAATATTTGTACATCTAAAACATACTCAAGACAAATGAAAAGCCTCTAGATGCTTTTGTATGAGATGCTGAAGAGCTCTACAAACTTAAAAGCACAACCTCAATTAAGCCCATCTTCATCTGGAAAAAAAATTAGCAACTGAAAGCTGAATATATTAGATAATGCACACTTGCAGAAGAGCATTCTCTTAGCAAAAAATTCTTGATAACCAACCTAAAGCTGGCCTTAGAGTTGCTCAATGCTAATTTTATTTGAAACTGTTTAACTAACTATGAATAGATATCCATATTCAACAAAGACATAATTAATGGCAACCTTTTCTTCTGCTTAGAAGACATCATAACAAGCAGAAAAGTACAAAAAGATTTTTATAGTAACTAATTTAAGGACAAAGGGTTGACCTCTAGCATTTCATTAAATAAACTAAGCGAAGAAAAGAAGAGTGACAGTATTCATCCTTGTTCAATTCAAGCAGCCAATTTCAAAATGCA
Organism: Phoebastria nigripes; assembly: GCA_035582835.1. Classification (NCBI taxonomy): domain Eukaryota; kingdom Metazoa; phylum Chordata; class Aves; order Procellariiformes; family Diomedeidae; genus Phoebastria; species Phoebastria nigripes. The sequence continues at coordinate 2,194,459 of JAYKAV010003210.1, forward strand.
AATCATAATCTGCAGATGTTGGAGCCTGATATTTTTTTTTTTTAAATATCATTTGTTCAATTTAAGAACATCAGACATTTGAATTTTAAATAAAAATCAAAACCAATTCCCAGCTTCAGTTTTAGGCGTAGCGTGCCTGCACGCGTGGTGCCGCGGAGGTCTGCGGGTTAGCCGGGGCTCCCTCCCTCCCCAGCCGTTTGAAACTCGCCGGGTGAACCATTCATTCTATATATTATTTCTAAAACCTTTTAATGGAGAAGTTCTATTAAGCCGCACATTATTTCTGATTAGCACAGCCGGCAAGAGCTGCTGCATTTACAACCCGGGTACGGGAGGATGAGAAAAGCCACAAGCCGAGCCCACCGAGCTCCTCCATCCTTCCCACCCGTGGAGACCCAGCACCGGAGCCCAGGCAGCGCGCATCAGCCCAAGACGCAGAGGGTGATGGATGCAGCCCCCGAACCGCGATGCGACGGGGCTGGTCTACCCGCGGAGAAGAGCATCCTCGCTCTGGTCCCCAAAGGCAGCAGGAGCCTGGAGCCCCTGCCTGGGGAGCRATGCAGTGGTGCACCCTGACCAGGGCACAGGTGGGAAAAAACAACAGGGGATGAATTTACTCTGACTTCGGCAACACAACCCCAAATCTCAGCAGTTTTCTCCCAGGTGCCAGGGGAGAAGGCRTGGTGGGAAGGAAAGAGGTTTTGGTTGGACTGTGGGTGATCTGCAACCTTTTACCTCGGGAGGAACGAAGCCTCAATCCAGCTCGACACTTAGCACACGCTTGCCTTCCACACGGACGTAGGGGAAGTTAAACACGTGCTGAAGCATACCGCTCCGATGGGAGAGCCACGGGGAGGCACCTCCGGGTCAGTAGGTATTACGCACTTTGCCAGCCATGGATCCACAGCTTAAAGTCTGTCACRTCTATTGAAGGTTTTCTTCATTCCCACGCTTTAATAAGGCTATTTTAGCATTTCTTACCCTAACAAGCTGAAGTCACAGAAGAGATGCTAAGAGATGCTTTTAACGTGTCTAAAGAGACCAGAAGACGCCTTGCCGCCTCCGACACAACGGTAACACGAGTTCCTCCCTCTCCCATTTCTRTATCAGATGGGACAGCTGTTTACGAGTTTGTGGAGGATAACCCACAGGGCACAGCATCCCACAAGCCTGCAAAAATACAGAATTTCTCTTGGGAAATTGCTCTRGGGTGTTTGGAAAGGTTTTGGGGGAAGCAAGAGATTTTGTTTATTTTGACCATTTAAATACACAGGCCCGCGGGATGAGGTTCCGGCTTCACTGAACTCGGCCGTAGGCTACCGTGGACCAACACTGAAGTCTCCTCAGCAAGTAATTTCCTTCCTTCTTTAATAAAGGGAAAATATCCCAGGTACCCACCACACGGGCCTTAGCTACTGCTGAGTTACAACGAAGAACAACGTCTGTAAAAGCATGTATATTAATTAAATTGCCGTTGATTAGAACTCATCAGTGATTCACAGTACATAGAGAGGAACCGAAAGAAACGGTCAGGAGCATCACTCGGGAGGAGAGAGCAGAATTGCGCCGTGGCTGGCAGTCGGTGCTGTTTCTCCCCGAGCAGAGCAGATCATTTCTAATACGCAAAGCGCAGGTTTTTTGCAAGACCCTTCAAAAAGCACCGTTCAGGAGCGGCCGGCCCGCCCCGGCCCCGCCAGCGCTGGGCACGGGGAGCRAGGAAGGGCCGGGGTCTTGCCAAGCGCCTGCAACCCTCCTACACAAACAGACCCTGCAGCTGTCGCGGGGCGAAATAAATGACTTCCGGAGGTTACGGAGAATAAATGAATTCATTCATGCAAGAGTGAAGGGGACATTGTTTTCCTCCTCAAAAAAAAAAAAATCCCCAACAACCTATATATTAAGGTATCAATGAACAACAAATTCATTCTGTTATGACACAGGAAATCTAAAACAGAATAGGCTGCAAAACAAACTCGATTTATCTTCGCCACACATGCAAGAGAAAAAATTTCTCTTGTTAGCTGTTCCGATTAGAGCGTTCTTTGACTGGCAGTTTTGGCTCACATGCCTCTTGACTGGCGCTTAGAATTCAAGCCACACATGGAGAATTTTTTGCTGGTGCTTTAGCAGTTGATACTAACTTCTTAGATTAAGATTGTTTCCTTAGGTTTATCCTCTTCAGTGACAATGTGCGTACAATATGCCTTTAGAGCATATTTAAAATCAGGCTGCAGATGCACATAATCTCTGTCTTTCTGCATTACAAAAAGGAGATGTGGAGGTTTGGTTTTTTTTTTAAAAGGCAGAGGAATTACACATTCAAAGAGAAACCAAGCCTTTCGTTTTCACTTTGGCAACCTTTGTTTTTATATTAAAACAAGAAAAAAAAAAGGCAAAACTGAAACTGGAAAYGCAGACTCAAACCAGACCCTATTTCTCAAAATAAGGCAGGAGCCAAGGGTGAGCAAGAGACCAAGCCACCTCCACCAGCCCCTCGCCCTTTCCTCCCATGTGCCAGGGGACTGGAAGCCTCCAGCACTCCTCAGCTCCATCCTCTCCCCACCTCCCGCCAGCAGCCCTGAGCCCACCCGCGGGATCATCCCCGCCAGCTCCATAACACATTTGGGCACACATTTAGCCCGAGCAGACGCGGCATCCCCAGACCCGACCCCGGGAAGGACAGGGGCGCGGTGGGTGCTTCTGGGGCAGCATCTTCTGCTTCCGCATCCCTGGAACAAACACCACGCGTCCTGTACAGCAGCACGAGGGGCACAGGAGGGGGGCAGCCACAGGAACCAGGCGAGACCTTCGCCCCGGCTCTTGCTGTCAAACAGCCCCCTTGGCTTACGCTCTTGGTGCCTGCAGGGTTATAGTCCAGCACAGCAGCTCTCCATCCCACCCTGCTTGCCTTGCAGAGCTGTTCCCTCCTACCCTTCCACACACACCCCTGGCACCGCAACGTGCCTGTTTTTCTGAACCCGCTCCAATTTTCTGTTCAACGCTATAAGCCCTAAGCGTGGCCGAGAAACAAAGCCCATATTGCTCTTAYTTCTAAAACATTTAACGCTTAGCTATTTTCCCCAAGTAACATTAAAAAAATCTCTTAAAAATGAGTGTAATGGGTCGATCCTGCTATAGAAATRGAACCTGTACACTTGTACACAGCTGCAAGAAGTGCTCAGCTTGCAGGGGAATAATCCAAAAGGTTTTAATTAGGGAAAGCAACAATAAATAAAAGAACATGAGCTTGGATGAGAGCACTTGAAAGTAAAAATAACTCGGAAAGATGAGATACATTTGTACTCGGAGGGGAGATCTCCCTCCAGAAGGGCAGACATGAGCATTTTTTGCCCTGCCCAGCAACCCCGAAAAGGCACAAAGCATTCCCTGGCACCAGCGTGCCCTCCCAAATCAAAGGSGCTCTTTAGGAGAACAAGCCCAGGCGATGCCCGGCGCATTAATGCGGAGCACATCTCTGAACCCACGTGCAGCCAAGCCAGGAGCCCACCCCTTCCGTCAGCTGGTGACTTCCCAAGCGTCCCRGACAGCTGCGCGTCTTGTCTGCGGCACCCCGAGACACCTCCTCCTGCCCGGATTTCTGGGGACCGCCGGCTCCAGAGGAGGTCCCCGACAAAGGCAGGATGCACCCGGGCTCGGGGGGCCGGGGCCAGGCAGCGTGGTCCTCCCCGGCCGCTTCTTTAAACCCATGTCACGCTCCCACAACAACTGCTCCTCTGTGCTTGTTTGAACTGTCCCTCCCAATTAGCGGTAATAAGTGACTCTGTAAAGATGAGCAAACACAGAGCATTCATTAGCCCCGGCGGCCCCCTCCCTCCCTCCCAGCCCAGCAGCCCCAGGAGATCCCCAGGGCACCGCTCTGCCGGCGCCCGGAGGATGCTGAGCGCATCTCGCCTGGCCTCAACGAGCRCTGGCAAAAGGCAAATTAATGACAAGTCGTTCAAAGAGTTTGCCTGAAATTATTTTATTCTGCCCATCTACCCAAGAATTGATTACTCTCGGCCTGAAAATATGTCCAAATCAATACGCTAAAGCTAAGAGCAAAAAAGACATGCTCTAGCCCCATTTATTTAATCCACTTTTTTGAGGAATGGCACATAATTTACCGGGTAGGAATTGCTAAGCCTTTCCAGAGCAAGGACTAATGATAAGCTGTGGGAAACCTGCACCTCCATCCATCTCCCAGCCGAGCCGCGGGTCCCTGCACCCACCGGTGATGACCTTAGCAGCAGCGAAGTCCCCCGTGGTGCCAGGACATGCCCTCGGGCCATCTCACCGTCCCTGCTGGGCAGACAGAGATGAGGCACATCGCTCAGGGCACCAACCAAGGAAACAATTTCAACCCTCCCCTTTAGATGAATATTCTTAAAATAAGAAAAAAAAAMCCCAAACAGGACAACTGACTGCCCAAGATGGCATACCCCAGTTTATTCATATTCATGYATCTCGGACCATTTTCTACAAATAACATGGCCTGCTGATAAATACTCACTCCAGGCTATTAAAGCACAAAATAAAACATCCAAAAGCCACCTAGAAACAGCCTCACATGCTGTTTTACAGCAGCAAACTCTAGGAAAAAGAACCACCCTGCAGCTATTGCATGCACAGGTAGGGCAAGCATCCCACTCCCACTTGAGATAACTCCCATCAGGCATCCAAAAACTGAGGTACCTTTTCAGAAAAGCAGGAGTGTGCACCAGCATTGAAATCATGTGAAACAACTGCCCAGGAGAGACGTGGGGCTCTATGACAGGGCCAGCTGCGAAGGCAGGCACTTTCTTACAACCAGAACCAGAATGAATTTGGGGAGGGGACAGGCAGCACGCAGGCAGGGTCATTGGCTTTCCCTGCAGACCTGGCTCTTGTATGGTAAGCTAAAACAACTTTTAAGTAAACATTAATTAGGGGGTGAGCTAAAAACAACGCTGAACATACACAACAGGAACACTGAAATTACTTAAGCAACATTTGTGGCTGGACTCAGCAGAAAAATATATGCATTCCCCAGAGTGCCTGAATTCAGTTCCCAAAAACGAATAGCCCAAGGGACGCTTTGCAGGACAACGATGTGCCATGTTTCAGGGGGCTGAGACCCAGGTCTGGGGAAATTTCAGCACCACGTGCTGCTTTCCATAGAAAACGCTCAAAACCCACCTCGCAGATGACAAGAGCTTGCTAACTGACTGGTGGAGCCGCATCTGCAACGCACCCCATTTGCGAGTCCTGTGCATGCTCCACAGGGTCCTGGATTTTCCAGGGCATTAAACCCTATCACCCCTCAAAAAGCTTCACAGCAGCTGTCATCCTCCTTGAGGGGGTTGGACAGATGGGCTTCTCACTGGAGACCATCAGTGCCACTCTCGAGCCGTCGGTGGGTGAAGGACGAGGCAGCGCTGCCTGCCCCAGCAGCCCCGCCGTGCCTGGGAGGGCAGAGCAGCGACCAGGGCGCATTGCTAGCCTGTGCCTGCGGGCTTGTCGTTACTTGCCTGAAACGGAGGTGCGAGAGCAGCGTCTGTCACTAATGTGCAGAGGTATGGCAGCACACCTATACATACACACATCTCTACGGACTCACGCGTGGCTTCCCATGCACTGTCATGGGAAGATTTAAGGAAAGGACAATTCAGATTGCTTTAAACAAGTGAACTCAAGCCTTCCTACTCACTACGACCCCTTAAAGCAAGCAACTTTATGTAAAACAAAGAAATAAAGCCACAGAGCATTGCAAAAATCAAAATCCAGGATTTGCTGGCTTCCCCTGCCAGCCTGTAACTCGGSCAAACCCATTCCCTCCACACCACACTGCTCAGGCTGGAGGCTGCTCCCAGCCGTGCCCGGGCCACGGGGCTGTCGCTGCTCGGCTGGCACCGGTCTCGCCTGGGACAGCCATCGTGGCAATGACAGCCACAGCAGCATCCCACTGGCGTCAAGGGCAGGGGGTGCAAAAGCTGTGCAGCGTAGACACAGCTGCAATCCTGCTGATGCCCCGTGGGGCTGGCCTCCCCRGCTGCTCCGCAGAAGCCATCTCCCTTCAGCAGCCACAGCAGGGAAAGAAAGYGGCTGTTCTGTCCGGAGGTTTCTGACAAGCACCCCCCCGGCTGCTCGGCACAGCCCCTCAAGGGCATCAACGTCCCCAAGCCCAGGGCAGTCCCGGGCTGGAATAGAATTACTCTTGGCCCCATTTCGCAGATGAGAGACTCTGACCTGGGGAGATGCCAGGGCAGGAGAGGGAGCCCAAGGAAAGAACAAAACAAAACAGGGCTTGAAGCAAGACTTGTTGAACCCCAGCCCAGCTCCTCCGAGTCAGGGGAGGGGGGAAAAAAAAAAAAAAACCACCACAAACCAACTTTCTATTTGGAGGGAGGTTGTCCGTGCTCTGCATTTCTGGCCCTGCAGCGAGCCCAGGGACACCTCAGCCAGGGATCACGTAAGAGGGCTCAGCAGAGCCGGGAGAAGGGCTCCCCGCGGGGCGGCTGCAGCCCAGCTGATGCGCTGCCTTCAGCTGCAGTTGGCTTTACTTAGAGGGGATTTTTCTAGATTAAAAATGCTGGTTCTCTCCCATTCAGAATGGGACCATTCATGAAAAGGGGTCATTCATGATAAATTTGTGAGTGCTGGCTAGAAAAAAAAAATTCAGCCCAGAAAACAACATTGCCTTTATTTTTCGGTACTGCCTACTGAGCCCCCAGGAGCTCCTCCACAGGCGATGCACCTCCGGCAGCAGCCTCGGCAAGGGCTCGGCACAGCCCACCCTGCGCCCAGCCTTCACCAGTTGCATTTGCACAGCTTTACAGGCACGGGGCAGGGAGGCCAGCCATAAAGTGAAAAAACGGCAGGGCCGGGGTACCGATTTCTTTACTCATCTCCCTTACATATTAACAGGCACAAATCCCCATATGTTTTATTATAACGAGTTTTATTACTCAATAAAATATTTGAAACAAAATAAATGGTTTTGTCAAACACTATATCTCCTCAAATAATAATGCACCGGCTTAAAAAGAAAAACAACCGACATTCATATTCTATTGCAAAGTTTTATTTCCCCTCCCAGAGGGGAGGGAAACAAGCGTTTCAATTTTGAATTCAAATACTGTATAGGAATACAGTAACTATAGTTCTCAGAGGATTTGTGCAAATGCCAGCAAAACAAACCCCAAATCAAATTTATTAGCTGGTGGAGATCTCTAACAATTTTACACAGTGACTGATAAAGCCGTCTGGGAATTCCTTTCAACATTAAGTGATTTAAAGCCCCTACAGAAACTTCATTGTCTGTTACAATATATAAAGAGTTTATCAGTATCAAGTAATGCTAGAACAGCAGCAGTCGGGTTGTTTATTATTACCAGTGTATGTTTTCTTTAATCTGGAAAGCTTACCAGGAATCCTAATACAGAGTCCTGCGGAGAACTATAAAGGGAGGAAGTGAAAATTAATTAAGAACCACAGTCTGCGTTTTAAAGGAACTATCTGTATTTTGATTGCAAGGTTGAGATGCTCACTTCTGCTGTAAGTGCGCTTGCAGAAAGTGATACATATCTTATTCCCCCATTAGGATCAGCCATTAAACATCCACAATCTGCTCGGCGCAGGGCACATGTGCACCGAGGACTCTCCCCAGCCCTGCAGACCCTGCAAGTTTTTGGACACAGCCAACTCCCACCAAAACAAATGGGTGCCAGAATAAGGCTGGTTTTGTGCCGCTGCGGCGCCAAGCTGCTTTCTTGGGGAAAGCAACCGCGAATGCAGCCCAGCTCCCGCTCTGGGATGAGAAATGCCCTTCCTGAGGACACACGGGGGGAGGAAGGTGAAGGCAGAGCCGGTGCCTCCGGCATCCCGCGCTCGGGCAGGGGAGCAGCCCCATCCACACCACCCTGCCCGGGCCAGCTCCTTCGTAACCATTTTTGAAAGCAAAACCAGAAATGCACAACTCTCTCTAATTGCCAGATTTTTATCACACACATTCATAACTGTGTCATTTGCATTTTAGTTGTTAAAATATCGGGGGGGGGGGGGGGGTGTATCTAATCAATCATCATAGCTTACAAAGTCCTAAGTGAGAGAATATTTTTTGATTGTCTCTGCTTGTATCTAAACATTTCACAAACCCGACAGACAGTTCTTCATTTCAATTAGGGGAATGCTGATCATTAGCTAACTAATAAGGACCAATTTTCTGTCACAACTATTTCCTAATTAAATTCAAAACAGAGATTTCTAACCCAGATGGTCAGTGATGCTACAGATTTGTTTAAATTTGGTATCACAGTAACAAACTACTAATTAGGGTTTGTAAATACACCAATTCCCTTATGACTTAGTTGTTAGTAATGCATACAACCGGTTTATTAAAGCACTAATTGTGTCTGGCTTTACTTGGGCCTAACACATAATCCACTTATCACATACTGGTACCAACTCATTTTGAAGGGATTATGAATGAAATCATAAATGAGGTCTCGCATCCAGTTCCCCGGTATTGTTAATAAAGGTTTGGTGTCATATTTAGATTATTTTCTGCCTCTGATGGAGAGCAGCCCCGCAGTGATGCTGGTCCTCCGTTCTCCAAAGGGTATTTAATGAAAAAAGTTCTGGATGCCGCTCCAGTGCCTAACACAGGCGTTTCTGCCCCAGCTCTGCTAGTCAGCAAATCATCACATCAGCCAAGCTCCTCAAAAGGAGCCCCGGTGTTTCCCAGAGAAAGCATTCAAGCAACATCTCATCCCTGTTTATTTCCTATTAAAGTCAAGCTTAGCACCTCCATGGGTCTGGGTCTTCCACAGGGGCTCGCGAGACCCCCAGCCCGTCGCCTGAAGACCGACCAGAGACCTTCACGAGCACAAGCCTCGATCACCTTCTCGTAGAGGGATGGAAGAGATCTCCCGCTGCCACCAAACCCCACCTGCCCTTGCAGAGGGACAGCCCTCCGCAAAAGGCACCCTGAATTTGATTTCATTATGAAGAACACCAAACAGCAATACACCACTGCCGGACGCACGGGCTGAACGCCCCTCGGCTGCCTTGGCTTTATCGAGTGCGTGTAAAGTAGGAAATAAATGATAGATAACTGTGAATTGCAAGGTTATGCAAACACGGAGGGGGTTTTAGAAGAATCCTATTAAACCATAAAAGAAAAGCATGGATGGTTTATCACATCACTAAGACCCAAGAATGCATTAATAAATAGAATAATAGATAATGAACCATGGAGTACAAGGCTAAACTATCAGCTATTGTGAGGATCCTGTGACAGTATAAACAATGAAGGGGAAGAAAAAGCTTTGTTGGTCTGTCACCAGAACCTTGTAGTGTATCTTTTATAGCCTATTTTTAATGAATTCACAGCACCTATCAGTTATTCTCTGCCCAAATCCCTCATTTTCCTCCCTCTTGAATGTAAATTCCCATGCTCCGCTCTTCCTTCACCATGACTTCCCATGTTAAACTTTGGGTTTCTGTGGGTTTCAATAGCCTTTCAGCCACAGCAAAAACAGATTTCTGCTTCTGCTTTCATATTTCCAAAGGGTTACTAGGATGTTAACAAAAGTGTTTTTTAATGCAAAGTAGAAGTACCTCTCAGCCCTGTTACATCCCTTGCTTCTTCTATAACAGGAGCATGAATAATCAGACAGGTCTAATTCACCCCTAAGGGATGATGCCCACAGACACACCTGCAAGGAAAAAAAAAAATGCATCAAAGCTGCTGCTACTCTTACTGTTTTCCAGCCTTCTGCAAATAACACTGAGAATTGTTGGAGGGGACTTAAAATTAATTCAAGAGATAGTACCCTCTTTGTAGACACTACTGAGAGTCACTAACACTTTATTTTCATTGCACTGAGGTGTTTTTATCATGAAACAGGTACCCAGGATACATTTACTGTAGATTACTTTTATTTTTACTACAGCATCGTTAGGTACAGAGGAATAAGGATACAGGGGTGACCACAACAAGCTCAACTGCAGTAAAAACCCTCAGTCTTGCCTCCACTAGAATCCGAAATACTGATACGATTTCCATGTGATCAATGCAAAGACTTCTTGCTGCTATGCTGGCAGCTTTGTGGTACTTGGTGCTGTACCAACATCTTGCGTGACTACGTACAGTCTCGGCAAGCAAGGCTGTCAGAGGGAGAAGAGGGTCCATATTAAAGATGGGGGAAGTGGGCACAGCAAGACAAATGCCCCAAAATCCAAAATTCAGGTGGCACACCCTGCCTGAAGCAAAAGGTCACCCAAGGAGCCTGCACTGGACCCAGGCTTTGAGGCTCACATTAGTAACTACTTTTAACTCATTACTCCTCCAATTTCAAAAAGATGCTGCAAGTTGCCATGAAAAGCCAGACAGCTGTTGGTTTGCTCCTTACACTAAAAAAAGTGAATCAAAGAGACTTGAACAAAACCCAAGCAGCAATCAGTAATTTGCATTTGCTTTTTGACTATTCACACCCCAGTTCATAGCAACATTCGATGCCTGTCCCAAGCGCATCCTTATGTGCTCACAGGGTCTCCTGCAGAAGGGCTGCACCAGAGGGTCGCTGCCCGCAGGGACGGGATGGGTGGCCACCTCGCCTCTCCCTTGCCGGGTGCCAGAGGCAAGGTGCAGGCAGGGAGGTGGCTGCCCTCGCCCTCGGGCTGGAGCTCCTGGGGGAGCCTTTCTCCTGACCACAGAGGAGGCAGAGAGCAGGCGGCTGCTCTGCCGGGAACACGCTTCATGCCGGTGAGGAGTACAGCCATGTGCTCAACAGGCTCTGGATACAAGTGGAAGTCAAATAAGTTTGCCACTCTTTGTCCCCCCCTTTCAATATCTAGCTTTGATCAAAATCCTTGGATACTCAAGTGGTTGTTGACTTAATGTAGTAATGAGACATAGCCTTAAGTGAGGCTATTTCTGTGCCCATTCAGCCTCTCCAAGAGCAAGAGATGCAGGAGGGAAAACCTCTCCTGGTCTCTGCAAGCTGGAGACGGCTCRGCAGAGCCCGGAGCAGAGGTCTGGCTCCAACTACCACGAGATGCAGCAGGAGGATCTATGCGGTCACAGCTACACGAGATGCACTTAACTCATCTTCTTTCTGCAATACTGTCTTATTAGAACAGCACTTGGTAACATCAAGAAATCAACTAAAAACACCTCTTCAGAAAGCTGCACCACCATGCTGTTCATTCCCAGAGCACCTCCAGAGATGGCCTAGGAGGAAGCCATTTAGAAACCAAACCAGTTCCTTCCAGATCTCAAACACATGATGCCACACCATCCCTCAGGGGAGCAATGTACTGCAGGATTTGGGCACCAAGGGTGCCTGGGCTGAAGCCAGGGCTGTGGGCTTTCTCACAGCACATATGACCTGGAAGAAGTCATGCAACACCAGCCTCTCACCAGTGAAAGCCAGTACGTCCAGTTTCAGAGAGGAGCTGAGGGTTAAGCTGCATTCATGCATTGATGAGGAGTGCTGCACACCAGCGAGGTATCATTGTGCAAGGACCAGCTTCAGCTTTGGCTGTGGTGCTCTGGACAATGCACAGAAACTGCCTTTTCAGCAGGCACACCTACAAGTGTTCACTGGCACAGAGAGGACAACCCCACAGCTTTGTCCCCTGCAGGTGATGGGGGACATGTGCTCAGGGCCATGGGAGCAGTGCCCAGCCAGCAGCACAGCCCTTCGCACGCTGCCTCGGAAGAAATCCACAGCAAGGTTTTTAGATGTGGAGTTTTGAAATTCAACCTCATTTTCTCCTTCCATGTACACAGCTGGGAAAAGGAAGCAGAAGGCCAAAGGCACAGGTGAGGTTTCTCCAGGGAGGYATTTAACAAGCCAGCTTTATCAAAAGGAAAGCTATTACGGTGCCTTCAGAGCACTGTGACTTGCAGCACAGAGCAGGAYTGATGCTTCAATCACACTTTGTCTTCCAGGCGAGTTCCCTTTCCTACCTTCTTAATACAGTAAGCAAGCTCTAGTTTTGTGCTGACACTGGGAAGCCAAACAAAGTTTATTCTGGAAGGGACAGCATACTCCAGTCTACTCAAGGGCATTTACCAATACCGCTGCAAGGGACATGCCTCCTGCTCTGGGAGGTGACCCATGAAGTGGCTCCGCACCCCACATCTGTCTTTTACTCTCATCCCTTGCAAGCCAACCCCGCCATGTGCCAGTCAAACTCCAGCTGGGGTCTGGACACCAGACACCACAGACACCATTGCTTCCTCCTCGAGACCACCGGTGAAGAGGGTGGCATCATCCCAAGGAGATGGACAGGCTTTCTACTTGTTTACATCTCAGACCCGTAAAACAGAGAGACATAGAAAAGCAAGGCGGGAGGGAGGGAAGAGTCCAGGAGCCTTGATAAAAACATCAAGCCCTGAGAAAAGTAAAAATTCTCAAACTGACAGGGAGCAGCTCAGCCAATTAGGTTTTTAATTCCCCTCGTTATGCACAGTCAGTCAATAAATTCTGCACCAAGCAGCTGCTCTAATTCTTAAGCCCATTAAGCCCTACATCTGATAGGCGGGAGGGAGGGGCTGCCGGGGGGCACATACGGCACTCCTTGAGATATGAAACATTTCCTCTTGTGCATCTGGGTCACCCCCACCCAGCACCACTCCTAACAGATATTTTATGAAGCCAGCAAATAAGAATTTATATAAATATACATGCCAGAGACACACACAACACATATGGAGAGAATAAATAGGTAACTGAATTAGATGCGCTGAGGGATTTTTGTTGGCACTATAATAAAGCGGGAGAGCAGAGCCAGAGGGCTCAGGGGTGTCCCTCGAGCCGCAGCAGCACTCGCACCCCGGGAGGTGCCGGTGGAGGGAGCAGGGTGGCTCCCGCACCATCGGATGCTCTCGGCCCTGACCTGACCGCAGCGCGAGCTGCGGAGATCAGCACCTACRCCAGCCTCCTGCCATCAGCGCCAAGAGACATTTTTAGTGTACAACTTACCTGATCTGCTGGGGTCATCTATTTTGTGGCTGAGCTGAACCATGCCCTGGAAGAACCCATTTCTACCCTTTCCCAACTAAGGGCAGTGGAGGTAACCCATCACCTGCAGCCATGCTAGGAGATGTCTGTTTGGACAAGTCCTACCCCACATGCGTCCCATGCGGTCCCCACTCTGCCCACTGCAGCCTCCCACGGTCAGGGGCCATCTCAGAGGTGTGCTATCACAACAACGCTTCCCAGCATGAGCAGGGATCTCACCTTAGAGCTGGAAGGCAGACAGAGAGACCATCTGAAGACCCTCTTTGTCAGCCTTGCTGGTGCCTGTGACTCAGAGACCCCCCTCCACTGCTATCAGAGGGCAGAAGGATATGGCCATACCCATCTTCAGTTCCTTCCCATGCTTCAACCCAAGCTTCAGTGAAGCCATTATTCAGCCTCGGCTGCAGATAAGGCTTTGCATCTCCACAGCAMTGCACAGCCTTTTGCGGACAGGACAGTTGACCTGGCCTCTTGCTCTTCAACCCACCTCCATCAAGGTGAAGCCACCATCCCTTCTCAGCAACACAGAAGTTTCCTCCTCACCCCCTCCAACAAACCTGCACAAGAGTCAACCACCATCTAGCATACTGGAGAAATATTCCCAAAGAGCTAGTAGTGCCTTTAGAGCAATAGAAAAAAACCACAAGACCCATCTCACAAGCACCAATGAAGCAGGGGAGACTGCTTGGAAAGTCAGTAAGGGGAAGGACTGGGATGGGGCAACAGGATTTGGGTGTCTGAAATGGAGGGACAGGATCCCAAAGAGCTAGACAGGCAGCCAAGAGTGAAGAAAAACAGGATCAGAGATGAAGGGAGGAAGAAAAATCACGAAGCAGTAAGGCAAGCCCAAAGAGGGGTGGATTTGACACAGCAAGGGACTAGAAGCTACGACAGCAATTCCCAGAGCGAAGGGGCAGATGGCTTTAGCAGTGGTATCCGACTGACTGCAGAGATGAAAGGCAGGAGAGAAAAAGGGAATATATTGGGAGTGGAAAAGCGTTCAACAGCCAAGACAATTTTGCTTGTTAATTGGCAACCAGCTAACACATTAATTACAAAGTTACTGTATGGTCAAGAAAAAAAATTGCCAGCAGAACAATTTGTATTCCTTCTGAAACACTCCTTGCTGAACAGACCTTGCTTTTGAAATGGCTGCTTCTGCTACCATTAACATTCGRCACTTCAAGCACCCCAAGTCTTGGGAGTCATCACAAAATGCAAATGAATATGGCAGCAGCCGCATCCAAGCAAACCTGACAAGCAGCTTGAGCCATGGACTTCCCCTCTTCCATGCTCTGGATTAAGCCACAGCCATCAAAAACCTTCAACAAAAACACACCTTTTTACGAACACGGGGTTGCCGTGCCAGCCACATCATCCCTTGCATGCTCTTGGCTACAGAAACCCGACCACAGCCACCCAGGCAACCTAGCTCCTGGCAGGGCTTCAACTAACAACAATGGATTTTGTTATACAGCAAGAAACACACTTGCTAAATCATTTGCTAACTGCTTACGACCCAGACCCTCGAAGACATTTTCACACTCAGCGCCCATTGATAGGAATGGGGACCTAAATATTTTTTGGAGTTCGGACCTGGCTTCTGGGATTGAAAGAAGTGGTCCCACTTTTAGCTGTGGAGTCCTTACTAATCTCAGATTAGTTTGAAAGATTAATCACAAGACRTGCGCATCTAGCCAAAATTTATTCTTTATTCATCTCTTAGATAAAAATATGAAAAGCAGCTACCCCCTGTAAATTGCATACCCACTGCACAGCAGGAAAACAACGGTCCTTCTGCATCGGTCTTCTTTCCCTATCAGCACGAAAAGGCACTAGAGGAGTAAGCAGCAACATGCTCTTAAGCTTTAGTCAAGGCAAGGAGCATAAATGAAAGTTTGCTCGACTTCTGTGAAAATACAGGCTGCAAAGAGGCTGTTACTATAATCCTATCCAGCCTAAAAATGTAATTTCCTCACTTGAAGGCTGGTTGGAGCTGCTATTCATGTTTCAGCCCCCAGCCAAAGCCCGATCTCTCGCCAAAGGCGGTTTCTAGACTGGAAGTCAAACACGGGTTTTATTGTCGGGAATCAAATGGAGCCATCGGCATGTGCTGAAGGTTGCGGCAATCAAAGCCTTCCCTCAGCGCMGCGCTATCTTGCGCCCACCACACGGCTCTTGAAAGGCAGAAACACAACGTTGGTTTGAATCAAAACACCAAGTCAGGGGCCTGGAAGCCTGGCCAGCCACAGTGAAGCCCCCAGACTTTCTCCACACTACATTACAGATCAAGCGCAGCCCTCTCCACCCCTCCAAACCTGCTAACAGCCAAAGGGGAAGCATGGCAAAACTCCAGTCTGTTGGACGACTATCAGCAGCGCCCTCCATTTGTCTCAAATGAAAGAATATTTCGCTTTTCCCTGAACTTTCCAGCAGTTGGAGTCTGTCAGTGTACTTTTAGTTAAAAAACTAGTTCTTGCAGCTACCTTCCTAAAACCCCCTCAAGTTTTAGGAAAGCTGAAAAAAACTGATTTTTTTTTTTTTTGGCTGCTTGAGAAGAACAAGACTTAAAGGGGCCTCTGAACTTCTGCTTTGCTTTCCACAGGCACAGCAGAAAGCTGCCAGGCAGGGTGGGAGCAGCGGTGGGCCCCCATCCCAGTAACCCAGCAGTTTAATGTAGAGGCAGCAAAACACCCCGCTGAGGAATCAGTGTTACAAGAGGGCTCCTGGCCTCTCCGCACACGTAAGACACTCTCCCATCAGGAGATACAGAACAGATAATTACTTGAAATAAAATATTTACACATTGGAGCTTTGATTTACCCTTTCCCTCCAGCATGATTCTGTATGGTCACTGTATGTGACTATGATGTCATAGTCACTGTATGATGGAGAGGATCCTAACAATTCTTACATGTTAATGCCAGCCTCCTTTGGAGGCACCTCCTCTCCCTGAGCTTTGGAGAGGGATGCTGTAAGGGTTACCCTCTGCTGCAGGGAAAGGCAAAGGGGGGTGCTGCTGCAGGTTGGGGGACTCGAAGGGTCTCAGTGGCCCGAGCAGCCGCCTCTTGACCTCTGCATTGGCACAGCTGTAGGGGAGGTGATTTCAAGTGGCTGCAAGCCATACCAGCACATTTTGCAGGCAGCAGTTTAGGAACAGCAGCAAAATAACTTCAGATTCGTTCCAGATGCAACACTGTTGTTACTGGAAGGTGTTTGGTCTTAAAGTTTTATTTGCTCTTCAGGAAGGGGGGATTGCTATAGGAACACACAGAATTCACCCGACAGGACAAGTGAAGTTTTAAGTCTTCACCACTGAACACCAGCATGTGCTAAAAGGGACCATGTGAATTAGCACCAAGCCTGTTGCCTTGGGAAATCAAGATTTCTTGATGATCACTACCAGTGTGGAGGCACTAAGTCTACATCAGCAGCAGGAAAGCCACTCTCCAACCCACTCCATGCAGTTAATGAGATTCACCATAATTAGCTCTGTAAGAGATGTGAAACTAATAAATGGAACTAGTCAGTGAATCAGTAAATAATTATTTTTCTGCTTTCTTCCTTTTGGTTCTCATATTGCTGGAGTAAGCATCGATTTTATGCTTGAAATGAAATGGCATACATCTGCCTTGGGAAAGCATGGGGCTGTGAGCAGGCAGCCTGACCGCCCGCGCAGGGCAGCGGCGTTCAGAGGTGGGTTACGCAGCACCGCAGGTCTGCGCCTGAGGAACGGCCAAGCCTCAGACACGCACTTGCAGAGCCCAGAAAGCCTCAGAAAAGAGCTTGTGGGTTCAAGGCTCCTTGTAATATTTTGCACTTGGCTGGTAAATTTACTGCCCAAATGCGTTAAAGAACAAATCCACCTTATGAATTACAGATGCAGTAATTACAGGGCAGGTGAACCGACCCGTCGTGCACACAGAGCAGGCAGCCCCTAGAGCCCCTCGGTCAAGGTAGCCTCTCRGAGCTGATGTCTGGCTGGAGACAGGGATGCTGCAGAAATCCTTTCGCGTGGGTGTGTGAACCTGGGGGGCTCCCACAGCCGAGGGGGGTCGGCTGCCCAGGCAGCGCTGAGCTCCAGGGCTTTCRAGGGGGATCACGCTGCACGCAAGGGGAGAGCGCCCAGCCTCCGCTCCAACGGGTACCGTGCCCACACCACGCAGATGGATTTTTGCATATTTATTGCAACTCCTGTAAACAGCATAAGCTCGCTAACAACGGTACAGATCAGCAGTCACTGCTCCAAGTAAATTAATTAGAAATGGCATTACTGTAATCAGATTAGTTGCCATCCCTCCACCTCATAGATTGAGACAGATTTTGTTACCAACCTTGCCAGGTTTGCCCGCTCATTTTTCAAACTCCATTGGAAACACACTCTAGCCAGTTTATACAGAAAGGAGGGTCTGCAGCGCTAGGTACATATTCAGGACCAGTAGAAAATGGTTTTAAAACCTGAGCAAGTTTGTTAAGGCCAGTTTATTCAATGTAATCAATCTGCCATTTTAAGAGCTGCCCCTTCTCACCAAAGATGCTCCCCAGAGGCCTCTGCCCCTTCAGAGCAGGGTCACACACAACCGAGCTGGTGCAGGGGTAGGACATGAGCAAGCCCCAGGAGCCCAYGGAAGCGAAGCCTTCGGGGGCAGTCACCCCAGGGGGACCCGACACCTCCCAGGGGCAGATGCTGTTTTGGTGCTTTCCCTTCCCCGGCTGCACACAGCCGCCTCCCCGCCCCGCTGCGCCAAGAGGAGGTAGAACCCTTTGTGACCATTTCTCTTTTTTAAGTTGCACTACAAGAGTTAATCACAAAAAAATTAACAAGCACAAAATTAACAAGTCTCCTCCCTTGCCTTATGTATTTCCTCCACAAATCAGCTGACAATACGATGCCTCCTGCAGAGACATCTCTATATTGCTGGCCCCAAGAACACAAGACTCTGGGATAAGCCTTTCCCCTCCCAAACCATTGCATCAGCTGAAAATTAATGATTATACAGGTTGGCTTCTCTCACTTGCCTTCTGTGGTTTGAACTTGAAGCTCTCAATTTCTTCTCAACTGTGGGAATCGGGAATTAAGTGGGAGTTTGAATTCAAGACAAAGATCACTTAACACTACAAATGTGAAAAATATACCTCAAAAGACCTATGGTTGTAGTTATAAGAGTCAATACTCCAAATCTCAAATCGTAATACTCACCATTTCACTTGTGGTAGCAGCACAGATTTGAGCACAGAAATATCTTTATCACCTCAGATTACTGAAGTTCATAATTTATCAGGAATGGGGTTCCTGGTGGTCATTAGCATTAATTATTCTGAAATGCCCCACCCCTAAGAAGAGGAAGTGAATAAAAATGCTGTGATACACCAAGCAATTCACTGATGCAGTATCTGCCTGTCAATTAACCATCTGCAGCAGAGAGCATTTCAATTAAATACAACCAAAAAACTCTTTTGAAGTTCTAAGAAAATAGCCAGCAAGCAATTGTCGAGGACAGTTCAAATGCATCTGTGCACTCGCTGTATAATATTCATGCGGTATTACACCGCTGTTGATTATGATAAACGAAGCTAGAGATCAAAAGGAACAATAGCCTGTAATCAAGGATATCTGCATAATAGTTTTCCCGAAGGATGTTTGTGCAGGTGAGAAAGGAGTAAAGCATTGTTTCATCAAATGGTAATTTCCCTGTATCTCAAAGAATGAATCCCATTTGCTAGTCAGGGCATAATTCAATTAAAGGGGAGAATCCTATGAGAGGGAATGAAATCTATCTGTTTGACTGGGATGCTGCAAATCACACCCAGGCATTTGGTCCTGACATTATGATTTATTTCCTACTCGGTATCTTATAATTCCTACAAGATAAGCCAAGACTAGAAATTATCATGTGTACATGGGGGTTGTGTCTGATCCTCTTCATTTTCTCTTCTCAACTGCAGGACTGCATGTTTCAACCTTATCTTTTAAGAGGCCAGTAAAATAAACGGTAATATTTTCACAGAGGCAAAGCAACTCTTGCTCTGCACCCAAGGCGAGATCAGCCGGTGTAAGCCCACCCCATGGACGCAGAGGAGATCACAGGGCCGCTCAGAGCCGTGCCAAGGAGATCCTGCCCCAGCACTGCCCATGCCCCTGCCCACCCCGCACATCCCACTGCTCAGGGCACCTGGGAGCTCTGCTGGCTTCACCCTGGACTCCTCACACCTGCCTGTTCCAGCAATCCCTCTGGAAACAGCAACCCTGGGCCAGACCCCAGGCTCCCAAGCTTTGGGCTGAGCAGCACCTTCCTCTGAGGAAGGCCTCCCTCCCTAGATGTTGGCAGCTCACCAGCAGCACTGCTGGCTTTGAACATGAGCATCCATCAGTACAGCTTTGACCTTGCTCACAGATTGCACCCRTTAAAGAGCTGCTCTGAGACAATGGGAGACAAACTCCTCTGCTCCTCTTTGCTCTTCAGATGTCTCAAACATTGAGCCAGGTCCAGCATGGGACCAGAGGGCTCCACCGCCAGGCCCAGATCCCAGGCTGGGCTCTCTTCCCCACTCCCAAAATCCACACACCCCCTTTCCCCAAGAGGGTAGAGATACACCAAAGGAGCACTTTGCTCGATGAAGATGCCTCTCCTACTACAGGCAAAAAGTCCCCATAGGAAATGTCAGATGATTTTTATCTCTGAGCTTGCTATCAGCACCATATGTCCTCAGCAGCAATGACTTAAGGCTCCCATAGCCTTGAGCTCTGCAGATTTTCCCGGTGTTTGAAGCATTCTCCAGAGGCAAAACGCCCRTGAGGCAGGCCTAGGCTGCTTCGTTCCAGCTTGCGTGGGAGTCGAGTGCCACCTCTCCGCACAAGGCTGCATTTGAACCCCCAAAATTCCTATGAGTAACTTCAACAGTTATGGATTGCTAGCGGTCAAGTGTGAGACTCCCACCCAGTGTCCAAAAATTCAAGCAGTGATTAGGAACAGCCCCGTTTCTGCTCTTGCAGTGGATGGGCAGCGAGTTTGCAATTTGGGTTTACAGCAGAGACCCCGTTTTTGCCACAATTCATAAATCCACTGATAACTGAGCATGCCATACTCTCATCAGCCCTCCTGCTGCTAAACCCATATGGGTAGAAGCCAAACAAAGGGTGAACATAGCCAACCTGACCTTCATTAAAAAAATAAGTTCAAGTGAATATTTGCCAACTCGGAGCAAGGCAGGTTTCCTACAGCCGCGGCAGGACCATGTCTATTTGAGGACTGTGCCCAGCAGCAGAACTGGAGCTCGCTGAGCTCTCTGAGGCTGAAACGTAAAAGATCAGCAGTAAAACTCCAACACAAGCTGCCGCTGACTCGAGGCCACCATCGGCTATTGAGGCTCAAAAAGGACACATCATCCTCCTCAGACTATCCAGAACAGCACTTAGACTGGGCTCGGATAAGTTAAAGCCCCCACTTAATGACTTCGCGCACATTACGGATTTGTGAAGCGGCATGCCCCGTGAGGCTGGCTAGCTGAGGACATGCCCTCAGCCTTGCAGAGACCTGCACATCAGAAGCAGGAGGAAGGGCGGCACGTGGGGTGCCAGCCACCCCGTCCCAGCGTCCAACGCGGCACAGCACCCAGCGGGTCCCGAGACCTGGCACAGCGCCGATGTGCTGGGGGCTGCACAGAGGCAGCCCCTCTAGAAACACCTGCAGCAGATGCCCGTTCCAGCTACAAGAGAGACAAGGAAAAGCGTACCTCCCAGGCTTCCCTGCCCCTCCTCCAGCACAGCCTGCCAGCCCCCGCGGGGCTCCCCAGGGTGCCCAGCACAGGAAAGTCCTCAGCAGCTAGGAAATCACAAGATGAGGCTGTCAGTCACCCTCACCGGATAAAACCCAGGCTCAGGAGCCCTGCCTCGGTGAAGCACCATTGTCTGCCAGCCCAGGGACGCTGCCCGTGCCGGCCGGCCACGCTCAGCCCACGCAGCCTGCCCGCATTTTTCTCTCCTCCCTCGGCACCAGCCTTTAAGGGAACCTCGGCTCATCTCCTTGGCCACCAGCAGGAATGCCCGGGAGGGGGGATGTGTTTTGATGCCTTCGCCCTCCTCGGTAAGGATGTCAGGCACCCCTAGTCTGCTAACAATTTGTGAATTCATTAGTCTGGCTAATGTAGCTCATTTCTTTTGCTGTTTATTTCACAGCCGCCTTTTTCACAGCAGTGGGGAGAAGCCATGCACAGTATTCCCAGCAACACTTGGTTACCTTCAGAGAGATTTTTAGTTAATTGACCCTCCTCCTCCTCCCTATTTGCTATAAGGATCTTAAAATCTCGCCTTTCTTGCCATCAGGGGAGCATCTTTTCCTCCCCAGGCCCTTGCTCACACTCCGAATGCCCAAGCACAGGTAAATAGACATTTATTCCGGCCCATCAGCAGGCAAGAAAAGCTAATTAAAATATCTGTAGCACTGCTATATGGTATTGCAATTCTCCGCAATTGGACCAGAAAGTCATTTGGCCAAAAATAAGTTGTATTTGAATTTTTTATATTTTTTATTTTATGCAGTTCCCTTTACCGTTACTCCCCATAACATCTCTAGTTATCATAAAAACGTCACCGCTCCACATAAGTCTCTTCTCATTGCCTCAGACTTTCCTGAGGAGTCGTGTGCCCATACAAACTGCCTGATTTGCAAAGCCCTCTTGTTGAAGCCTGTTTTCTCCTAAGTGCACTAAGAAATTTATTAAATGATGCTTCCAGCTCTGCTTGGTGTGAACAGACAGGCTGGGGATGCTGCAGCAGAGGAAAAGCCACCCCAATATGAATCAGAGGAAAAGAATTTTGAAAATCATCTTGTGCTTCACGTTTCACCCCCGGGCTGTCACCTGCCCATGTTGTTCCCCTCAATTGCTGCGTAAAGGAGCRCTTCCAGGAGGTCGGCGGCAATGAACTACAAACTTGCATTTTGCGTGGTACGCCAGGAGATGCGGGTGCACCAAGTTACTTGAAGTTTTACTCCTGAACCAAAAGTTAATCTAAATTCGAGAACAAAAGTATTCCTATTCGTCCTTGCATGTCAAGGATTACGACTATTGAAAGTGTTTTCTATTATCAGCTTGTCACTTTCTCAGCTGCTTAATCTCCTCCTCTCTGCTGCTCACTGCTCCCTCTCGCCGGCTCTCCCACCGCTCCCCGGGGATGCTCAGCCCAGCCGGCCGACTCCCAGGCAAGCCCCTGCGGGGTGGCCGGTGGTCCGTTCAGCTCCCTAACGAGGTCATCACCACGGGCTGAACACCAGCCTGACCCCGCCGCCCTGCGGGAAATGAGGCAGGACCAGCACAAGGCATTCGCACACCGCCCGGCACCGCCGGGACCACCTGGCAGGTTGCCGGGACCCCCRGGCCCTTTCCCCAGGGGACACACGGGAGGAGCCGCCCCTGGAGCTGGGAGAAAACGTGGTGTTTCCCTTTGGAAACAGCCAACACCCCGCTCACCCCCTCCTCCAAAACGCCATCCTGCTCCCAGGCGCCTCACCTCCTTGCTCCGCATCCAGAGGTGGGACCTCCTCCTCCTCCATCGCTGGGCTTCGATCCTGCCCGAAAAGCAACACCCACCAAAAAGAATTCAAATATCTAAAGCCTTTTACTGACAGATTTTTGACAAACACGGGTATCTAGCAACACGAGCAAATGCAAGTGCTGCGGATCAAACACRCATTGTTTCAGCCATCTCGTTCTGATTTCCAAACACCTTTCTGTAATTAAGGTTTCCCTTTTCACAGAATTTATAACATTCATCTGCTGACAGAATAAGGCAAAACCCGTGAACAGCCAGTTTTAAGACACCCTGAGTGTGTCGGGGACTTGGGCACCAATGCCACACACACTAATAGCTGGTGACAACCAAGCGCTGTCACATTAGCCAGCACTGCAGCGTTATTTGCCCATCA
Organism: Phoebastria nigripes; assembly: GCA_035582835.1. Lineage (NCBI taxonomy): Eukaryota > Metazoa > Chordata > Aves > Procellariiformes > Diomedeidae > Phoebastria > Phoebastria nigripes. Next base: position 2,217,392 of record JAYKAV010003210.1, read on the forward strand.
GCCCCTGAAAGCCATCACCATGACCTGGGCAAGAGACAGGAGATGTTTAACACACGACTTGGATGAAGTCACTTTCCAGCATCATTATCTCGGAGCGAAAGAAAAACAGTTTGTTTTTTAAACCTTCAGCAGAGGAATTTAGTGTTATCTCCCAGCTGACACAAGAAATCTTAATGTAGCTATTATCTGAGAGCAAACTGATTTTGTAGTTTGCAAAATTAATAGTATTTAGCCCGCTAGTTTCCGTAGTAACCAGCCCAGCCATCCATCCCTGCCTGCGACAAGGTCTCTTAAGCATTTCACATAGTACTTATCCATTTTCTTGCTCTCACCTCGCTCTCACCTTTACTTTCAGCACAGAATGCAACACAATCCACTGCCGCTAAAGACTAGGCTGAGAGTCAGATTAAAATTATCCCTGTTTGCCCTGACCTCTTTTCTCTGCAGGTGAGAGTGTCCCCATTCAGCAGCTAAATGAAGCAGAAATGATGGAGTGTTTGTTTTCCCTGACTTTTCCTCAGCTTGCCAGTAAATTTACAGCCACGAATATGAAGTGTTAATTTAATGTTCCCACTGAGCATCTCATTGTCAACAAAGGCTTCAAACCATAAGAGAGGAAAAGGTTAGCTCATGCAGAAAATGACCCTTATGGTTTGATTGTCTTCTGGTCCAGACTAGCAGCAAGCAAAAAGCTAAGGGCTTTGACTTCCAGCTTAATGCATTTGATGGCAATAAATGGAACCTCTCTACCTCCGCGCAAAGAATCACCTGTAATGCTCACTTATTTGTCTGTGCAGGCAATCTCCGCAACACCAAAAGGGAAGCGGGCCTCTCTTCTCGCTCCCACAACTAATTTGACAGAACCAAAAAGTTAAACCCTTAATTATCCCAAACTTAAATGGAAGGGGCTTGCTCRCTGGAGATTACAACAGAACATTAATGGTGGCATGAACCATGAAATTGCTTTCTTCACCTGGTGCTTCAAAACTTTAAGGCCTCGGCTCTGGCAACGCACAAAAAAGTTCTTCCAGCGAGAAGTTATGGAAGGAAGAAAAAATTAAGGTTTAAATAATCAAAAGCCTTTTTGGACTTTTTGTGTCAGAATTATACATGCAGAAGGCTTTATTCCCAGCCTGTTTAGTTCCTTTATCTGGTAAAAGGAGCTTAATACTTGCCGTAAGTAATGTTTACAGAACCAATTTACAGACCAACCAGAGCATAAGTGAGCACACCACAGCATGCTTTTTACTAAACTAACCCTGTTTAGTAGCTTTAGAAAAAAAAAAAAGAAACCCTGATGGTGTCGTGGAATAGTATATAAAAATTAAGAAAAGACTCGAATACCAGTATTTTTTTCCTGACAGCTAAAAAAAAGCTTGGAAGCAAGATGGAGATAATACATGCTTACACATACAGAGCTGGACTATTCAATGAGAAGACAAGTTAATTCAGCAACTTCTTTGTACCCTTGCAAAACCCACTGATTAAATTGGCAATTTCACAGGCTGCTTGCATTCATTCTGAGTACGACTACACTGGTGTTTTTCAAAACAATTAATAAGAATTATTCTAATATATCAAAGCCATCCGTCACATTAAATTAACTGGTCATTTACTTATTATGAACCGCTGCGTTCTGCGTTCGCAGGAGAAACGCTCCCCAACGCCTCCTGCCAAGGCAGAGGCAAGGCGCTGTGAATATGCATGCTGCAACACCCCCAGCCACGCCGCGGGGCTTTGGGCATTTGATGCGCCAGGCACTTTAATGCATTTTAACGCATCCAGCAAAGCATCGCAGTTGACTGAACCAGAAAAGCCTGAAAGCAAATCGGAGCGTACAGTAACGGAACTGTCTGCTTTTTCTTCTCCCTGATCACACAGCGCTCCCATCCATTCAACAAATAAACCCCTTCCTATTAACATCAGGTATGAGCCTGAACCAGAACACCAAGATGTTACAGGATCTACATGCAGAACCAAGACCCAAATGGGATGGGACAACGGGACCAACCAAACGGGATCCAGGCAAACCCTCCAGACCCAAACTGACAGGCTTGAAWGTCCAGATGATGCACTGCCACCGTCTGCTTTCCGAAACTCAGTTCCTTTTTAAAAAGCCAGCTTTGCAACATTTGTGTTTCTAAAACCAAGCAAAAACCTCTATTAGTAGCCAAAATGTAAAGCAAACATCCCAACCCCACCCAGAAACTATTAACTCAAAATCCACAAAAATGTTTTTCTATGAGCACAGAACACGGGTACATTTTGAAAGCCCTATATTCAGACAGGACTTAATTTGTGTTAAACCCTTTTGAACTGCTATTGTTTTGACTTCCATATCCTACTTGTATTCAAATATATAAGTAGAAGAAAATGTCAAAGCAGTGTTTCCAGCCCATCTCTTACCTGTACCAAGGCAGACAGGTATTTCAGAGGTCAGAGCTGAAGCACGGGGGTTTCATAAAGGACCTCAATGAGTTTCTCCGACTCACCCAACTGACTGCTCAGCTGTTGGGAAGCAGCCCTTCGTGTCCCATATGAACATCACTGAAATCACCACCCCAGGAAAGCCAAGCTGCTTAGGTGAAGCTGATGGGTCTCGTAGGGACATAAATTGAATTTAAAAAGTCCCTTTTAATTGTATTTCCTTCAGTAATAAACAGACACAGAATTAGGCACATTGAATGTGTCCCTTTTTTAAAGGGCCTGCAAGAAATATAGGCGTGTTTGAAGAGAGACAGTTGCTTTTAGTTAAAAAATTATTATTCGGTGTGTGCCAGGATGTGTTTAGAAACACCACGCTAGAGTTCACTGACGTTTACACAAACCCACCCTGCCTTTGGTAACCATTTGCCAGTCACATTGTCAGTTAACAGTAGTCATTTTGAAAGCAGCAATTCATTCTCTACAGTCCTTTCTTAACACAATTTTCAGCCTGCAATTTAGATGATAGGAAAATTACAACCCTGCTGCACTATATTATGTGATATAAATGTTATCGCAATTAAGCCAATGAGGAAAAATCCCAGAAAACAAAGATGTTTAGGTTCATGCTTTCTCCTGATTCTTTCCCCAAAACTCAAGCAGTTGTCAAAGGGCAGAAAAGAGGAAGAAGGGCTTCCAGTAGTAGAAGGCACCTGCAAACAGCAGGAGCTCAGAACCAACACAAACCCATAGCTGACGTGTTGGTTTTCCTCCCAACTTCCTAACAAGTTATTTGCCTAGGGCATACCTGAGTGAGAACAGGCATTATTTGAATAATGAGGCATAGCCAAAAGTGGTCCAGATACCCAGGCATCCTTCTAGCRATGGAATAAGACATGCTAGGATACCCCAGGGGGGATTTCCCACCAATTACACTGGAGATTTTCACTCCTCATGTTCTCGGCATCTGCCCAAGGTTTCCTTCTTCCAGCCACAGCTCCAAATGCTTCTGAACTTTGTGCACTGGAGGGTTTTTATGTACCTGGAATGCATAAGCCCAGGTAGCAATGCAATACCTCCATGTCCAGAGCAGGAAAATGGTATACATACATCACAAGTAGAGGCATATAGCAGCTAAACCCCGCTTTCGGTTTTGGCTCACTTGTTTCTTCCCACCCTCCAGACACAGATAAATAGGATGCATGTTCTTGTTAAGTGCCCTGCACATGAGAGTCAATCAACTATTTTTAACCATTCCTGGCCAACATGCTGCCTGTCACCATTCACTGGGTGAATCTTGCAAGGAAAAGATACCTGCAAATTATTTTGCTACTTTTAAAGTCATGATACCTATATGGACAATATTTTTATAACAGCTAGGTTAAAAGTCTAATATAATACTAAACTATATATGGGGACAATTTAATTGTCACAGCAGCTCAGGCAAGTGAGCTGGATTGCAGTGAGAGCACACAAGAATGGACAGGTTTTAGATTTAAAATGCTTGTCTGAAGAAGCCACAAGTTTGTGCTGAAATACTGATGTCTAACTAGCCCCAGAAGGCTGAAACATCCCAACTAGCATCAGGAGCCAGCGGTCACGGGAATCGAGAAAAATCAATGTTTTCTTCCAGGCTCCAGCTATTCGGACAAGGCACCGGGGACACAAGGAAACATCCGCTCCGAGCTTCACAAACCCCAGCTAAAATGAATAGAGATCTCACTGAAACATTCTTATCAATGAGTGCTAAGAAAAAAACGAACACATCCCAGACAAATTTCTTCCCCCAGACCAGTGCCATGATACAACACAATTAGAAGAGAGATCCACGTGGTCCTGTGGGTGGATACAGCCCCCCAGTTTCACATGTAACATACGGGCAGTGCTGCTGGTTTGGACAGACTCAGGAAAAAAGCTTGTTTGACACCAGGTTTGCTCTGCAAACACCTTGCACCTTCAATGGTCTCAGGTGTGTGTCAAGCAAATGTTTAGTTACAGAAGTGTCAGCCATATTAAACTACTTCTATTTCACTGTTTCTAAAGAGGAAAAATAGAAAAAAAAAGAAAAAAGAGTCCTAGCATTCATCATTTACTCCAAGGTGCTGTAACCAGGTGGAAACTTGTCTTTTATATGCTGAACTGTGTCCATGAAAACACATTATCTTTAAGTGGGCACTGGAGAAACCACACACAACATTGACTTCTTCATGCCATCGCTAAGACTGGGTACTTCAATCATTTGAAGATTTAAGTGGAGATTAGCAGGGACCTCACCTGCATCTTTCTCTGCCAGTTCAGTGTTTTGGACATGCTCTGCAGCTGCAAAACTCRTTACAAAGGCAAAGCCACAAAGAAGCCCTGAACTCTTGCCTTTATAGTTTTGTCCCATTAAATAAGAGCAAGGACAGGCAGTTGCTTGTGCCCTTCATGAAACCAGAGCAGCTGCTCGGAGGTTCCCAGTGGACCAAAGAAAAGTCACCAGTGCAGACACCCCAGGAAGGCTGTTTTGCCTGCTGGAGAGAACAGGCCATCTGATGAGGTTTTACACTGGGTGCATGCCTGGAAACGCAGCAACATCAGCTGAGCTTTCTAGGAAACAGAATACAACCTATGCGTGTCAGCCCATACTGTCTGTACCCACACCATCACACAGAGGCCAGCTAGCAAGATGCCAAGGTAGGATGTTTTTCCCCTTTGTAGTCCCAAGCCCATGCCAAGACTTTTGCAGAAGCTGGTTCTCAGCCCTGAACCCACCTGTCCTGCACTCCAACATGCTATAGACCACCTCACACTTGTGCTTAATTTCTTATCATATACTAATGCTATATCAGAGCATTTTGCAGAACAAGATGTCTGTCACAACCCCCATCCTGGATAAAATCAGAGGCCCAGAGAGGCATGTGTCAGATCCTGGGGCAGAGCCGCAGGTGCTCAGGTGGCTTCCAAAGGGCACCATGCTCTTCCCCACTAGACTGGGGATGCAAAGCCTGGCCAGCACCTGAGCAGAAATGCTACTTCCTCAGCAGTCAACAAGCTCAAATGCTTTAAGAAATATCCTGAGCAACTCTGCCACGCAGGAGACCTGAGAAGCAAGACAGTCATTTCTTCCTTTTTGTTCTTTTTTTGGGCTCCCAGGCCTGGGCACTGGAGGATTTCAGAGAGATTGACTACAACGTGTGGCTGCTTTGAACTTCCCTGAGCTTCCAGAAAGGCAGACAGCTGTGGAAACCATTGGCCACAGATCATTTTGGGTGACAGAGGGTCTCCACAACTCCAGTCATTCCGGAGATGTAGAAAGCCTCTTGCAGAAGCTGGAAGGGAAGACCGGGTGCTTACCATACATGCCATTCAAGAGCAGGGCGTACCGCTCACGTCCTCGTGGCCGGATGCTCCCCAGCCCTCGGAAAGCCCTTTTCCTCCTGCCACGCGCCCAGGCAGCGAGGGCGATCCGGCGGGTCAGAGAGCAGCCACCAGCACTGCCGGGGCACACCGCCCTGCAGCCACACGTCCCTAACGGCTCCCTCCGATGTGCTGCCACGTTCGGCTGATTAGTCGTGGGTGATCTGAAATGTCAAACTATTAGCCTTGACAACTACTGCCAAGGTTACTATCAACTGAAAATATCTTTTTAATAACGTAACTGTTTGTAAGTGGAAAAGGTGATGCTTAAAATACAAAGCAGTAATAAGTATGAATTACTGAAACAAAACAGAAAAAGCCTTTTGTTTTTAGTCAGCCTTTCCGAGGCATGTCCTGCCTGGTTCTTGAAGGGATCATGTCCTTGCAAGGCAATTTGCAATATCGTAATTAAGACAGCAGAACCATTAAAGACAATAAGAAGCCTCCTACTAGAGTGTCCTCCCATCACACATCTAACGCACGGATACCCGCACACCCGTCCTGCTACAGGTCTGTAAYCCCTGCTCATACAAACGCTCCCATCCCCATCCAGGGGTGGGAATACCTGGCAGGAATGGGAATAGCTGGCAGGAAAGTAACTCCTCCTGCAAAGGGAAAGGGGGACGGGGCTCTTCACAGCATCTGCAGCCAACGCAGCACTGAAAGAAATACCCACCCTGATTCAAGAGCAATCAGCTCTTCCTCAGATGCGTTTTATCCAAGCAGTTTCTTCTGAAACACAGCTATTTGCTAAGATGGGTACACTTCCTCTCACTATTAGCGATTCTGGAGCAGACAGTTTGAAAATATTCCCAGCCAAAAAGAATCCCAAATGATGCTGCATTTAGCTACTGTTATGCTTGTCATTTCTTATGTTTCCTTGGAAAAACATTAATTTATTTAAAGCATTTTATACTTCACGCCAGTGCCACAGCAGGGAATAATTGCCACATTTCAAGCTCAGAGCAAGACTCAGACACAGGAAAAAATTAAACAAGGATAAGAGGAAGAAACTGTTAACGATCAAAAATATTTTACTGCAGGTTCAACAACAAAGTCTGGAGGAGATAAGTCTGTGTGTGTACTAACATTATATAAAAAAAGTGATTATTCAGCCATTCATGGGAACAGAGCTATTGATTCAAGTAACAAAGGACACTATATAAACTGCAGTGTTTTTGCTCTTTTTAGCCTGGGAAAATTGATTTTCTTAAACTTTCCCTTGAACCTGCAGTAGGGTTTAATCTGAACCTAAAGGAGCCTTTTAAGAACTCCCATAAATTAAAAATCTATCTCTTCACTTTGCACATTTTTGGTTCCTGCTGTTACAGCAGAAACCCAAGAAACATTGGAGAAAGAGGTGAAAGTGATAATTGCATTTTGTTACAGTGTTACCAGTACATGTTTGTTTATATACATAAAAAAATGTAAATATTGAACGTAAGCGAAGCAAAACATAAGACAGCTTAATACTACTGCAAGACTTAAAGACTGAAATTTAGCAGGAAAAGAGAAAGATAAAAGCTGTAAGAGTACAGCAGGTAAGAGGCGCATCACAAACGATCTGCGAGCAAACAGAAGACGCAGAGCTGCCAGGGAGCCATCCTTCCATCCCCTGGGCACATTTTGCTCCGCAGACCAGGGAGGTGAAGATGCCCACAACAGCCAATACCAAACCCTTTTTACTTTCTTGTCGTGCTACAAGTAGGTTGCAGATGGAAGCAGCATCCCCGGGGTAGGTGTTGCACCAGGTAGCAGTCCTACTGGAGGAGCAACAGCAGAAACCGGGTATAGGCTGGAGGCTACCCTGGGTCTCTGATCCCACCCAGCGCTGAAGCCCGTCCCCAGGGATCTCCAGCTGCCCCTGCAGTGTGATCCCCAGGCCCGAGCAGGCTGTCAGGAGGGGACTTGCACCCAGCCAGCAGGAAGCCCCAGGTGAGCRGCAGGGGTTAAATGGGAACATCTAGGGCAGCAAATACCATCTGCTTTAGCAGTCATTAATACCAAGTCTCAGCCAGAGCACTTAACAAGGATGAGTCTTGGTAAATGCACAGGTTAAATATTGAAAGAGCATGTGGAGGGGGGCTTTGGTTAGAGCACCAATACATCATTGCTCCAGTGACAGCCAGTCTGACCAGGGTGTTCAAGACCTGTGCCATTCCAGCCCAAGGCTTTCAAGGGACCAACCACCTTTGGAACCACCAACAGTTAAAGGCAAGTTGGTTGCCCAGCCTGACCACAACCAGCAATCTCTGGTTTTGCAAGTTTCAGTAGGAACGAGGTCCTTGTCAGCATGCCCTGTTGGGAGTTGAGTGGCAGAATAACCTTGTCCTGAGCCTGCTCCTGCAGGCTGCCAGTGCCCCGATTCACCAACYGCATCCTTAGCTCTGGGCATGTGCCACATCCCAGTGAGAGCAGCATCTGTGCCTTGCTAATCAGAGACCAAGCACCCGGCACCCACTAGAACTGAGCCCACTGGGGAAAGAGAAGCTAAATACAGTGGTGCTAGCACCGAAGCCCTCCTCTCCCCAGCTCTCCTTCGCTTGCCTTTCCTCTCCAGGGCACCACTACATGGGAGGTCCCACATGGGCCAGGATGGGATGCCCACTGTCTGCATTGACTGGCAGCTCCCCTGCTCGCCTGTCTCTGCAGCACTGGGTCCTGCAAAGGTGCCGAGCACCCCACGCATCCCGCCTGTCTCTGCAG
>JAYKAV010003210.1:2226390-2252737 GCA_035582835.1 Phoebastria nigripes
AAGGTGCCGAGCACCCCACGCATCCCGCCTGTCTCTGCAGAGCTGGGTCCCGCGAAGGTGCTGAGCACCCCACGCATCCCACTCAGCACCCACAGCTGACACGTGGTGCGCTGGGGCTGTTTACAGCTCCCGCACACCACCTCCTTTGTGGACCCGCTGAAAAACCCCAGTGTGCAGTATGCCACTGTACATTTACATTGTTGTTTTTCCCCTCAATAAGGCAGTAAATGACCTTTTATTCAAACAACAATTCCTAAAACAAAAACAAAAGACACCACCATCAGAAGATCTGCAAGCAGAGAGGGATGATTTGTTATTTAAGTAGCAGCCAGCCCTGTGTGCTATGCAAACAAAACCTATGCTCTCTGTTCTCACAAGCCTCCTGCTGACTTTGCAACTAATTTTGTTAGCAAGGAGAACACACTGCGCTGACATCAATGCATCAGTGAGACCAGAGACGTTTGTTCATAACTTTGTAACAAACATTGATCAATCGATTTTTGCCCATGTGGGGAGGGAAAAGCCCACAAACAAAACAAAACACATATGGGGACATTTCTTTTCATGGCACAAAGGGCAATTAGACACCCAACCTTCCAGTGAAATTAACTTCYTTACGGTCCTCTGTGCTTTTAAAAGTCTTCCCCTTATGCTCAATGGAAACAAAATCTACTGTCAAGCCTCCAAAGGAGGAAAAAATCAGCTGCAACCAAGAGAATGGTTAGTGGGCCTGCAAACAGCATTTCTGAATGCACCAGAACAAAAAAGACAGGTAAAGGCTCCTTGCAAAGTGAAGGAAACCCTATCCCATGTGAACAGTCTTTTGTAGCATGTATTGTATTAGTGTGAAAATGTCAAAATAGAGAAAGCACTAATTAGCTATCAAAAATAATTAAGTGTTCTGTAAATAGTGGAACATATGCATATTTACTCAGATACATCTCTAACACTAACGCCCATTTCCTTAGCTGTTAGCACTACAGCAATATTGTCAGGCCACATCTGAGATCTTGCAAGGCATAATATGGACCACTCACGAGAGGCAGGTCATGCCCCAAAGGGACTGAAGTGTAAGCACACAAGTAAAAAAGGCAGAAGGTAAACGGGAAGGATTTGGTCGAGGTGAACTGTGCAACAGCAAAACCAAGGAAGAGCACTCAAGTCTGTGGTTCAAAGTCCAACATCCCATTCAGAGGCTCAGGTTGCTTAAATCCCGTCCGCWGTGCACCAGCCCAGCAGGATGAGCCGCACAAGTGAAGCTGTGCCACTCTTCAGGTGCTCACAGAAGAGAGATGCTCATTTATAAAGCTCACAAATTAACTGCCAGAACCGGCCACCAAGGGATGACTTCACACCACCCTTGAAAGCCTCTTTCGGAAGCGCAGTCCAGAGGCGTCACAGAGCGTCACTGACAGTGAAGCTGTCCTGTATTATAGCCCAGGTTGGGCCAGTGGTCCCTTCCCACCCACAGTTTAGTTTCTATAAAGTAATATATGTATGCATTTCAGATGTGAAATATCAATGCCACTGTTGGAATTTCTAGCCACAAGCTGTTGAGATGATGGCTACTAACTGTACTCCCTGCTGCATCAGGACTCGCAGGCATGATTTTCCCCTGGAGAACCTCCCTTGAAGGCCCCCTCATCTCTCTAGCCTTATAAAAAAAGATAGGAAAGTCGCAAATCAAGTTACAGAGCCAGAGTTTTCCAGCTAGTTCTTTCCAACACTTCGTAAAATGGAGAAATCTGGTGCCTAGGTCCTTCCTAGCTAGCTGACTGTGCTACAGAGAAATGCTACGTGTTAGTCCAACACATACACACAAAATGCAGTCTGTGGATGCTAACAAATGCAAACTTCAGTGGAAGGAATAATTACACTGCTAATTTAATGAAGGGTATAGAAATAGCTCAACTGAGCATGGGGAAAAGTGTATTTTTATTCAGAGAGAACTGACCCATATTCCTCTTCTGGGCTGTGGAACTAATCTACTATTTTTAAATGTATTTACTTAACATACAGCTAGATGRCAGAACAGCACAGAGGAAATACCTGAGCCCTCTCACCTATCCAAGGCAGGACAGATTATCCCACAGCAAGATTCACAATGGCACAGCTGATTCAACTTCCATTGCTTGTGATGCAAACACACCCTTTAGGTGTGTGAAACAAGTTGCTCATCTGAGCAGCCTGGTATTTCTGCAGGCTCCCAGCCACTAACATTATGGTTCTATACAAAGGGAGCTACAGGACACATTTTGATCACAGGTCTAAGCAAAATTTTATCCAAGCATGTTTCACCTGAGCTCCAGCCTTCAGCTTGTGCCAGCAATGTTAGATCTCATTTCCATGCCCAGAACTGCTGCCTGACCCCAGGTGGCTCCCTGGGATCCTGCTTGCCCTTTGCCTAATGAGTTCATCAACACTTTAGAGATGGATTCCTCATACCACATGCCTGCACAGCACCTTGCACTGCAATGTAGTTGTCCTGACACCTTTAGATGCAAGGATGCTGCAAATAAAGCCATTTTAAGGTGAACTTACATATGAGGTATGTTGACCCCTTCAGTAAGAACACAGCTGTAAAACAGAACAGCTCAAACACAGTACAACCCAGCAAAAGCACCCCCTGTACAGAAGAGGCTAGGGCTGCCAGAAATAGCTCCAAGGAAGATGGCATTTTGATTTAAGAGCTATACAACACCAGCCAAATGGAGAAGAGAGATGAAGCACATCTTCCAAAGTTTACTCTTGCAGCCTAACTAATAGTTCACAAAAGTATTTACTTGGCAAGTATTTGTGACCTTATTTTTCCTTTGGAAAGAGTATGCTCTGAGGTTGCACAAAACAGATGATCACCTGCTCATTAGTTGGCTCCCTGAGCAGGGAAATGCCACATGGACCGATGTCTGTGCTATCTAGCTGCTCCCCATGCACAGCAAACCGCTTGGAGAAGGCGCTCTGCCTGGGCTGCGTCCCTCCTGCAGCCGGGTGACATTTAGCTGGTCTCTATAAGCCCCAGAGCTAGCAAGTGCCTCGCTGTCAATCTCCCACACCACATCTCTGGGGGCCTGCAAGAGCCAAGATCACAGCAGCCATCCCCTCTGCAGTCACTAACCATCTCCCTCCCCTCTCCCTCAGCTGCCTATTTCCACAAAAATAGCAGAGCTCCTTCACTTTGAGACCAGCTCTGCTGCCAACTTTGCCTGGAACTGGCTGGGAGGAGGATGAGGAGGTGGCACCGGCTGCAGGCAGAGCAGGATTTTAAAGCCCTTGTTAATAAAATGAGTTCTCCTAGCAGTTTTTAGCATTTATACAATTATAAATATTTACAATTTTTAATTTATAAGAATCAGCGTAGCTGAAAAAATATCTGGAGAGAGCTGACAAGAGAAAACATGAATGTTTCTTAGATTAACTAGACAAGTACTTGCATCCTGTCTTGATTACAGCATCAGGTGCTCGGCTCCAGTAAACCAGCATATCCACAGGACTGACACTAGGGCTATTCTGGTTTGCACAGGCTGAGGATCCAGTCAATGAGGCACTAAGCAATATCATTCATCATAAAACGAGGGTCTTTGGGAGCCCTATATATGCATTTACTCTAGAGCTCCTTGCTTCAGACAGAGGCAGCACAGTTCATGCAGTCATCTGGCCCCCACCCAGCCTGGCTGCTTTAGCAGGAGTACAATATGTATTCTCCCCTTATGCTATTTACTCACAGCTACAGATGTTGACATAACAAAGAGCTAAAGACAGACGGACAGAAGGGGAATAGTGTTGCAGCGCAGACACTAAGGGCTCTATTCTTCAGAAAAGAGCCTCTGACTTCCCCACCCAGCCCTGCAATTCATTTGAAAATCATCTGGGCTGGTGAAGCTTGCTTTCCTCTCCTGCAGGACACAGATGAATGTAAGAGAACATCATCTTTGCTGTTTGTTTCTGTGCTGAACTGAGCCCTTATAAATCCACAGAAAAAACAATTGTTTCAAATCAAGTGGCTGAAGCTCGTGGATGTATTGGGCAGTGTGCAACTTTGCGTCCTGTTGACCTGCCCCTACCAAGGAGCTCTGCTGGGAAGAGCACAGCTTTTTACTAATACTATCTTTAGAGAGCCAGATTTAAAGGGCTGACTTTTTCCACAGAAAAAAAATTAAATGCTTTCTGGGGGACAACACCTTGCATTTTCAAAGCTTTGCAACTACACATAAAAAAGCTCAAACAGCAAAATACAAACATTTTGGAAAAACATGAGCAGAAAAGCTGGGAAAGATAAGAGCAAGAGCTAGCCTGGGGCTCAGCAGGATGGGTTTCAGTGGCCTGTTCTGCTGTCGGGCTGCCCAGCACAGCAGCAGCACGCYCTGGTCCCAGCATCTTCCCTCGCGCTGCCGGGAGGTTGCTGCAGCAGGGTAGGTGCTGGGGTTTAGGACTCAAGAACCCAGAGCTGCTTTGTGAGCATTTCCCAGTGGATTTGGAGAGGGCTTTTTGGAATAGGCTGGTGGTGTCTTAGCTGCAAGTCCCCAACATGATGCCAGCATAGTGGTCAGAGGAGTGGAAACACCCATAGAAGGTGGCCAGTGCTGGATGGCCAAAGATATGTCAGCAAGGCTTTGTGAAAATCACGCTTCAGTGCTGCTCTGAGGTGCTTGGTCCTGTTCTCCACATGGCCAAGATGTATTACTATGTCTTTAAAGCTCTGCTTGTCTCATGATGTAGGCAGTGACCCTGACATTAAGTCCATTTAGGAAAGCCCCAGACCCACACCAAGCCCACCAGGTTCAGGGAACCTATGCACTCAGGCACAGTCTCTTTGCATACAGCCAGCTGGCTGTTTGGAAGCCTTGCTCTGCAAACCAGCTCTCCCCCAAGCACCATACACGATAGAAAAGGGATTCTGTTTTTTAAACAGTTGCTTTTTTAAGCTTCTCATGCAAACTAAAGTTCAGATCCCTCACAACTGGTGGGAAAAGATATTATTGCCTGGAACCATGCCCAGAAAGACTCAAAGCTGAGCTTCCTCCTGACTCGGCTCAATTGCCAGCTTCCATCGCTCAGGCGTGATGCCACCTGGTGTTTACTAGCAGTAAAACCAGCCACTTCCAAACTCTGCCCAGAAGAAGCCCTAGCACTGCTGGGGAAGATATTCGGGGGGAATAAGCAGCCCCCAGATTAGCAAACAGGCRATAATTCACAGCATTTGTTCTGCCAGAAGATTAACATTCCCCTTGCACCTCATTGACTCACAACATGTCTTAGTGCTTTAGGTTGGGCTTCAAGGAGAATGTGGGTAACAGTTAAAATCTTAATTTTGCTCATGTCTCCATTGGATGGGGATTTGCAGGTTTTGGACTGCAGACGTCCCCGCTGCCAAAGAGCTGTCCTGGCACAGCACACAGCACTGGAGCAGCCTCCCATCCCAGAGCCGCACGCTGCTGGTCCTGAAGGGGCTGTAAAGAGCCTTTTCGAAGGGCAAATAAATGAGTTGACTTCATAAAAAAAGCAGGGAACCAAGTATGCTTCTTCCCGCAGAGAAAGGGACTGAGTATGAAATAGGTCTGCTTTGCAAGAATTAAGAACAGTGGTTTTGTGGATAGTACTTCCTGAAAAAAGACATCTCTCCTATTAGGAAGGTGATCACTGACCTTTCATCTCCATTTCCTGCAGTTCATGTCTATGTTCCAGCAAGCCAAAGCCGGGGAAGTTTTGCTCTATTTCTCACCGGCAACCATGCATCAAGAGACAAAAGTCTGACTCTTCCCCACTGATGGATGCTTAATGGGAAGTCACATTTCCTAAAGCCAGCCCCAGCCCCATGCTTCCCCACCCCTCCTCAGCACCTAGCCAGCCCCTGAGGACAGGCACCTCGCAGACAGCTTCCAGCCTGGGCACTGCTTTGGGAGGAGGACAGGGAATTTGCCTTCCCATGCCAAACACTCCAACCGCCCCTCTGACCTGCTGCTGCCCTTGAACCCTGCCTATTTTTAGCCCACCTTGGCACATCAGAGGTCCCAGCCCCAGCAGCCAGGCAGAGCTCCAGAACAGCAGACGTGGCTAAYACAGGGGGTGGCCAGCGGCCAGCAGACCCTGCACAAGGGAGCACAAGGACAACTGCCTGCTGGCAAGCTGCTCAATCCACCACATCATCCCACCAAGATCCCACAACATCCCACATCTCTTCCCTGCTGCCAAGCAGCGCAGAAATCACAACTGGGCACCCACTGCTCCTGCAGTGCCAGGATAACCCAGAAAATTGTTTTTGAGCTGCATTCCCTTAAATTTAGCCAGTTTTGCTGTCCCTAAAGCAATACGACAGGCAAACTCAGCACTCTTTAGGAGGAAAAATCATTCAAGATTGTTTCCCAGCATCCCTGAGGATAATCCAGATCTGCAAACTGATTTACACTGGATAAACCCAGTTTGTCTCAATCATCAGTACACTATTGCTTAAATACAGAGTGTATCAGTAGGTCCTGCTGCACCTGAGAAATGTCCTTCCTCTGCCATGGGTTCCAGTCTGGAAATGTTCCCCACCAAAAGCAAGGGAAGGCRGAGGGGAGGGGTCAGCAGGCCAAAAGCTGTGATGCTGTTTCCACATCCCATACCCAGACAGAGCACCAGCGATGCCAGAAGTGCATAAACAGGCTGTGTTGGAACAGATCTCCAAGTAGGACACCGGCAACACAAGACGACATTTTCCAAATATTCAATGGGGAACATTTGAACCTAAAGCAAACATACAAATTTACTGAAGATATCCACCAGCACGGAAGAAAGCAGTTAGCAGAGAGATGTTCACCCTCACAGGTTTTTTTTGTCTTGGAAAAACAAATTTACATTCTTACGCTTGTAAAATCTTTCTAAAATAGAAAAGATGCTTGAAATCTCATACTAACTCCTGTAACAGGACAAGTGTCAATACAGTTGAATCTCAAGGCTGAATAATTTGACCTTCGAGGAGTGCTGCGGCTTTCAGGCAGACTCGAGAGCATTTTCATTTCCTTGTGCACATTGCCACCTGGTGGTTTTCCTCCCAGTTTCTAGAAGAGACCCCAAAATTTAGATGCAGCCAGAGAACATGAAGTTATTTGGAAATATTTTCATTTGCTTGATCACAACCTGCAGCTAGAAAAATAACAGGCTACGAAATAACTGCATATAGTTACACAGTTCAGAGGTAGCTTTATCAGCCTTTAATTCTATAGCAATATTTTTCCTGGTTCCAGTTCATATCATCTAACATTGTGGTAGTAAAAGAAATCAGGGAACTAAAGAATTTTGCACATGGGATTATTTATAAAAGCAGCAACTGCATTTTTTACATTTCTCCTGTTTCTCTGCTAATTACTGTTTAAGTTAAACAGGTATGTTAGCGGCATAATTACTTGTTTGCAGATGAGGTTGACACTGGTTTACAGAATACAGACAACCATGTAATTCCTCTGTAGCTACATGGTAATTATTGCGCTATTATAGAGTAATTAAACATTCAAATAAACATTAAAACAAGGATTCTGTATGGGAGCTGCCAACAACTGTAGGACAGAAAACCAAATAGTAATTCAAATTATAGTGTACTATAGTGGAACCATCTAAAGCAGGTAGTGAAGAGTCTGTCATCTTTTACACTACAAACAATTTTTGCAGCTTTTCTGGCTGCACAAGTGTCTGGCCTAATGACCAAGGGGAGATCCAATTTTGCAAGTTCTCCACACAGGTTAATCATTTTGCCATCCAGTTATGCCTCTCCTTTTCCTAAGGACAGAAGCAAATACACCATTTATACTGAAAACATTACAAACACTCCAGAGAAGTGTTCTCCAGAAGACCTTTCACCACAGATGTCTTAGCCCTCCACAAAGCAAAGTCAGAACTGCTGCTGCCACCAAAGTCAGGGACTYGGCAGCCCCGGGCTACGGCCAACGTCCCCCACAGTGCCAGACCCAGGACAGGCTCCTCAAGCCATGTCCCAGCAGTGTTTGGTTCCCAGCTCACACAGCTGTGTTTAGTTTGGTATATTAAGATCAAATCTATTCTACATTCATGTTTTATTTCATCAAGTTCCTCCTTAAACCTAACAAAATTCCCACATTCCCTCTAATGCTGGAATTTAGCAGAATGCTTGTTTTGACATTTTAACTTYGCACATAGAAATTAGAGTCACATCCTACCCCTTCAGCAACATTGTTAATGCTACACAAGCAAAATAGCCTGGCTTTGCCCAAGTTCATTTCTTTAAGAGACAAACCTAAATATTAACATACACATGTCCAGCTGTTAGTTAACCATCCTAAGTGAAGCCCAAAGTACTTTGTTACATGTCAAAGTCAAACTATTAAAAACARCATTTAAGCCCATGCTGAAGTGAGACCTCAGGACAGGGTATCATGTATAAGGACAGTACCTGACCAGACTCAAAACTCACTTTTTTCCCCCCCCCAGATACTTTCCCCATGCTGTTTTTACTTTTTTGATGCTGCCACAAAGACCCTCGATAAGAAAATGGCTCTGTTAGGGGCAGCCTGAATGTTGCAGCTCCTGCCAAGTGCCACAAGCGAGCCCCGAGATCCAGCCCGGCGTGCCCCCGCAGCACCACACAGCCCCCCGACTCCTTCCCCTGCGGCAGAGCAGGCACAAGCACACAGGTTTGTTACAGGCACACTCCAAGCTGTCCAGTCGCTGCCAAACATCAGGCTGCAGAAAGTGAACTCATGGACAGATTTCATTCAACTCCATTGATGCAACTTAAACACCCCCAGCTCATCCCTAAAGATCTTCTGGCACCTGATTCTCRGATCTCAAGGAATCGCTGCAATCGGTGAGATGAACTACAGTTCATCCTATAGCGCAAGCTATCTATTTGGTTGAAATATTCTTGGTTCATCATAACAAGTGAACCTGACAAGCAGATGGGAAATTCTGCACTGTATTTAAGCAAAGATCCTCTTATTGAGCAGAGAAGTATGTTTAAGAACAATCTATCCCTTTTGTGAAAACTCTAAAATTGCGTGAGTGTGTATAAAAGAGCCAACTCCAATTCGCTGGGGAATGAGGGGACCACGAGCAAGCAGGAAGAGAGGGGTTGCAGTGAAGCCTGCAGGGATAACACAGGAACTGCGTGTCACAACACAGAACCGTACYTTCAGGAGACCACAATACACATTGGGATAGACAAACTTTCACAAGTAAACGAGTTCTATTTTTACTCCAAGTTTGCATGCAAGCCAGTGAGCCAGCCTGGCTCAGGATGACCTACCCCTTTACCATCCTTTCATAAGGATGGCCATACCATGCGACACAGCTACACGGGAAGTATAGAGATCTCTGCCCTGTCATGCTTATTGAAAGGAACACCTGCCCCAAAATAGCAGCTCACTTAATTTAGTCAGTAACTTTAACTGCAGAAGCATTTCTGTTATGCCCTGGCTTCTTATGATGACATGACTTTTACGCTAGTCCAAGAAGATGCACAAAAAACTGATTTGGGACAAGTTTGCGTTATTTGTCACAAAAGCATTTTCCGTAACTATTTAACYCTCATACAGCACTTGTCCAGCCATGGATCTTAACATTTGATGAAGACAGACAAATACCATTAAGCTAAAGGTCATACCGTAAATCATTTAAGACTAGGACCAAAGTACAGCAATTTCCATTTCTTTCTCAGTCTCCTCCAGCGGGCGCTTTGCACAGGCTTGATCCCGCACCCGCTGCGGTCAGAGGGAAGATCTGCCTCCGTCTCAGGGGAAGCTGGATCAGGGCCCATGCGCTCAATGTAAAAGCACAGATTAATGAAAGTAATTTTACTTGCACTGCCTGCAAGCCCAGCAATTAGCTGTTCTTTATAATAGTTCCCCCTTCTGATCACATGCTGCTATTACCAAAGCACATGCACCCATTTAAACCTCGCAAAGAAAAATCCCCCTGCATATTTATAGAGGAGGAATAACCTTCCTAGTGACCAACAGAAATAAACAGATTTATTTTGACCATGGACAGATTACCTCCAAGATGCATACCAAGGCTTTACTGACCCTTGGTTCCCTTACCCTGTTTACAAACAAAGAAATCCTTGTGACACTGGGAAGCTGCATAGTTTTAAAAGTATAGTTTTATTACCTTTAATGCATATATTTGTTAAGGTAGCAATAATAATCACAGCTACTGTTACCCTTTTCTTGCTCTGCCCCCTCACTTAGCAAGCACTTTGAGTGTTGCCAGCATTATTCCTGGCTTGCCAAGGAAACTATTTCTGTTCCTTGAATTTAATTTCCTAGCAGAGTTTAATTTATATTTTGTTGCTTTATGGTTGTCATGAAAACCCTCCTTTCCCTGCTAATTACGAGGTACACTGAAATCTCCTCCTCCCACTCAGCAGATCACCAGCTGTTGAGGGGGCTGAGGCACTACCTCCATCCCTATGACTACACTCACATTTTGTTGAGGACTACTTACTTGTAAGCATATATGCAAAAAATAACATCTTTCCAGATTTTGTTTGTTGGCATCTTGGAAGAGACTTCTCAGGAGAAAGGAATTTTTCCACCTCTACACTGAAGATAAATTAATACCAATGAAGTCAAAACTCCCTGTAGAGGGAGCAGGCTCACCATCCCATCACAGCCAGGACACTTGAGTCATTTCACCAGATGTGAGTGGAAATAACACCTTTCAGATAAGCACGCAACATCTACCATCTAACTTACTTGCTGAACCTTGCCACCTCTGTCAAGGTAGCTTGCTCTTTGAATGTGAATTAAACAGAATTTCTGACTCAGGGCTCCAGGTTTCCTTAATTCAGCATCACTAGCATGAAGCATGCCTGCAGATGTGTCCCAGAATACAAAATCAGGAAATAACCTTCCCACACTGCTAAACTTTTCTAGAATATTGGTCAAGTAGTGCTGGAAACAAAAGCATCAGGCCAATGGACTCTGGGGCAGTCAGGCTATCTCATTGCCCCTCCAAGGGCATCCCGCACCAGAACACACTGATTCACTTGGGATACCCACAAGAAAGGGGCAAGCTCCCTCAAGGCAGATAATTATTTTACATCTTACCCCCCCAGAGGCAGGAACCCTGAGTCAGTACAGCATTACAGACACCTCTCACCAAGCCTCAGCGCACTGCAGATACAGGTGAGGTTCACCTGTACCGTGGTCTCCAGAGCTCACAGTGCTTTGCTTCCAGATAAAGACAAGGCCACGCCAGGGGCACCATCACTGGTGCCAAGTGGGTGTCAAAAGGATTTATACCTTTTCAGCTGCCAGAAGAGAAGGAAAACACCTCTGTAACATGAGCCCAGACCATCAGCACAAGCCACACACAAGCACTCACAGCCAGCACCACAGATGGGAACAGCTTGCACAGGGGGGTACAAACACACGTTCAGGACCTACTTTTAAACACCAAAACAGCTCCTCTAAGAGGCTCCCAAGGAGCTCTTGAGGGCCTTCTCCAGTCAGCCTAGGCTTCTCTGCTCCACTGTGGTGCTTTAGGACCTTTCAAAGCACCAAAACCTGCCTGTGCATGCTCTGTGAGTGAATTACAGGGGGGTTACTACAGCATTCAGCAGGTCTGGGGGTCATTCTTCTTCCCAGCCTCACCAGCCAGCACGCACCAGGGGGTACATGTGGCTCCCATGAAGCCTGAGGTGCAAGCAGGGTACCCACACCCCCCCGGAGCTAGTGGCACCTCTGTGCAAGGTGCTGTTTGCAAATACACATGCAGTGAATGCMCAGGGGGGAAGGGGAAGGAGAAGCAGAGGGCATCCGCAGCACCCACCCCCCCAAGCAGGGCCAGAGCCCAGCCAAAGCAGTGGGCCAGGTCCAGGGGAGCAAGCAGCAGGTACAGCCTAAGGACCAAGAGAGGAGCTACCTGCAGCATGGGTCCAAAATCCAGCCAGGAGGAGGAGGGAAGAAGCCAGGAGAGCCAGCAGCAGTGCCAAGCACACAGACACCCCCAGCACCACCCAAACAAGGGGAAGTGGGGCCTGGCCCTGGGCTTAAATGGAGGTCCCAAACCAATGGGCAGGGGCTGCGTGGGTGGGGGCCCAGGTGATGCTTGTCAGGGCAACTCAGGTTTATTAGTGCCTGCAGTGCTCCCACATCTCCTTTCACTCCGGGCTTTACAAACCTCTGCCTCCTCTCTGTGCAACACAAAATGCTGGTAGAGGGGAAGGTGGAAATGTAGCCTTTTCCCCTAAAATACAGCTTTCCCTATATTAGGTGTAGCTGGGAAGTATATGCTAATAATTTGTCAAACACAGAACTGAAATTGTGGATAAGAATCATGCTTTTTGTCCAGAAAATTGAAAATGAAATAGTGTCTAAAACTGTAGCTATTACACAGCACATTATCTTGAAGGGCTTTGGTATAATTTAGATAAAACACCATATCTCTTATTTCAGAAATGTCAACATCATTCTAAATGTACATGTGCTTTTCCATCAGTGTTCTATGAAGACTTACAACTCCATAAGCCTCTTTCTCTTGTTCTCTCAATTTTCTTTTTAAATTGGCAAATGATTATTCAATCTTTCAAAATTTCAGGTGCATTTTTATATGTGGGAAAAGTGCATGTTCAGAGATGCCCCTGAATGGCTCCATTATATATGTTATCAGCTGTGCCACACTACCAGAAATAAAATCTATGCATCTGGATGAAATAGAAAAAATTAATACCGAGCTCCAGAACAAGGATGAAATGTTTCACTTCCCTCCTGCGCTCCTGATATTTATGTTGCACTTCATCCCTGTCGCTCTGTATGTGGTGCATTGGCGAGGTGGGGTGTGAATTAGTGCCCCAGGCATGGGGTCCTAGACTGAAATGAGAAACCCCCCAAAAAAACTCCAGCGCAGGCAGGCAATGTGACCAAAAGAACCAGCTGGTTGCAGCTGGGCTGCGGCAATGTAGTTCGGGAAAGGACTGGAGCGCAGGAACCCCGCCAAAGGGGTGCTTCCAGTCAGGGCTGTCTCTTCGCTTCGCACAGGGCTCCTGGCTGGGTTCAGTGCATCCTTAAGGACCCTCCGTGCACGCCTGTTGCTATACAGCAACCCCAGGGTCTGAGACCAGGGCTCCAGTGGGGAGCAGGACGTGTAGGAGTTCGGCACCACAGAGCCCTTAGACCTTTAGCCCCCAGCACATCCAAAGTCGAGAGCTGGAGACAACCATTCCCCCCCAATATCTGCAGCGGCACGGCACAGGTCCACACACATCTGCACCCATGGACCCCCAGTGCGGGAGCAAATGGCTTTTCGTCCTGCGCCAGCCAACCTAAACCCCACTTCTTGCAGGGGCTGCGTTCCCCAGCCCGCTCCCAGACACCTCTGCCTCCCGGCCAGCCCCCGCTTTTGCTCTCTGCACCTCTCTTCAAGTGCAGCCCCCCAGGGCAGACCCAGCTCTTCTGGAGCAAAAGACCTCGCTGACAGCAAAGGGAGCAGAATAATTACCCGCCACATCTCACGCACTATTTGTTCCCGTAGCTGCGTTTGATTTTGGGAGAGGCTCTCACCCAAGAAACTGGGATATCCCCGTTACCCTTCTTTCCATCACCACAACTTTTTCTTCAAACCCTGGGAAAGAGGAAAATACACAAACTGAAATACAGGAAATTCCAGTTAAGCATACAAAACCTTTTTTCGGTGGTCAAACACTGGCCCAGGTTGTCTGGAGAGGCTGTGCAGCCTCCATCCTTGGACATACTCAAAAACCAACCAGGCACAGTCCTGAGCAACCCACTCTGGGTGACCCTGCTTGAGCAGGGGTTGGTCTAGATGATCTCCAGAAGTGCCTGCCAACATCAACCACTGTGTGGGTTTCTGTTTCATTGTTAGTTCATAGGAAAATGTGTACAATTAACATGAATTTTATCCATGTTTTGCCATCTCCAACCTCTGATCAGGTTTCAGGAGTGTTTCAGAGCCCCTGCTAATAGCCCTCCAATGGTTTCATACCGTTCTCCCGGGAGAAAAAGCCCTCCTGCGATGGGAAGGGGAAAACAGCATGTTGGCACAAAATACCATGGGGATGTGCCTCCTGGCAAATGCCGGCCAGCTGAGGAAGAGGGAGGAACAATCACGCAAGCAGGGCTTTGTTGCAGCTGCATCAGTCTGCCTGGGTACCTGCTCCCCAGCACGCAACGCCTGTGCGTGCATGCAGCCGGATGCGTGCAGCCGCTGTCGTAGCTGGTGGACTTATAGCATGGCTGGGTTTGGCTCTGTTTGCTTTGTACCTGAATCAGCAGTTGGACAAAAAAAATGTGATTTTTCCCCCAACACATTTACATTCTCATTTACTTCTGTGCAGGCTCCCCCTTCCCTGACCTGGGAGCTGGAGCACATCACACGCAGCCCACCACTGTCGGAAACCACCAAGTACTATGGAGGAAGGTTGTGGTAGCCATTTATCCTAATTAAAATGCCCCTTAG
This sequence comes from Phoebastria nigripes, assembly GCA_035582835.1. NCBI lineage: Eukaryota > Metazoa > Chordata > Aves > Procellariiformes > Diomedeidae > Phoebastria > Phoebastria nigripes. The sequence continues at coordinate 2,240,818 of JAYKAV010003210.1, forward strand.
ACTGTATAGAGGTGCAGATTTACACAACTTGGCCATTTGCTGTCACGAGCAAAGATGTAGTCACACAGCAACGCTTACCCTGAAGCACCTGTGATTTTCTACCCTTCTTAACAGTGTACTACATGAATCAATAAAGAGGTTTCTAATTAGATTAAGACTGCTCAAAAATACATAATGAATTACCATTCTTCTTTTTTACAAAGCCAAATATTTTGTGAGATGAATGCCATCCTAATTTAAACCTTCATCTTAGCGTTCAGCAACTCCCCATATTAACCATTGCCATTTCCCACTTCCGAAGTGCCCTCGGTAGCGCTGGGCACTGAGAGGCCATTGCCAGCCTGCAAGGAGACACGGCCGTGCGAGCTGCACTGCACTTCTCCAGCGGTCCCGCTGAGCGAGGATGGCGAGGCACTGGTGGGAAGGGCAAACCTCCCAGCGTGCACCGTGGTGGGCAAGGACAGACCCCGGCCAGCCCCAACTCGTAACGGCGCCTTGCCACATGTCTGACATCCCCCTTTTCATCCTCCCCGCTCCCCAGCGCTCGCTTTTCTCCTCCTTACTTTGACTCGGCTCACTGTCCCTGTTTGCCAGAGAATGATCGCCCTGAGCGAGCGAACGGGCAGCGGGCAGGGTGGGACATTCCCGCGGAGAGGAGCGCGAGGCTGTCTGCAAACACGGGGTAGTTTCCCCGCTCTGAAGGAAGAAGGCTTGTCTGTGCCGAGTACGACGGCTGCAGCAAGCTCCCCCCCGAGCCAGGCTGTGGGCAGGGACCCCAGTGCGTGTGGAGAGAGTAGCCATCGACGCTGCTGCCTTTTGCACCCACTTCTGCAAATACTCGCCACGAGCACTGATATGCCACTCGTGTCCCCGAAGTGACGGAAAAGCAGACTGAGCAGCTAGCGCCGGCAGGGATTGCTGGACTCCCGCGCAGGGGCCAAGTGATGACCGCCACACCAGCAGCCTTTGCTCACCGCTTCTGCATACGCAAATGGAATCAAACAAGGGGAATGTTTATAGGGATGCAAGTCTGCAGCTGCAATGTACAAGTTCATTAACAGTGTCCCTGCAAAGATCATTTTTTTTAATTGGAGCCCTAATTAGCAATGAATTCTCATTATTTTTCATTGAAATCCCAAAGCAGCTTTGGCACATTCTCTTTGTTCTTTTGAAAACGGGGAAGTGGAGAAGCCTAGGGGAGATAAAGAAGCAGCTGATGATATACTAGGGGGGTTGTTTTCCCCTTGAGCCATTCCTTCAGTTTAATACCTTTTGCAGCAATTTTACTTATTATTTATGACTTGAAGAAATAAGTATTTCCATAAAGAAACATTAACTTCATCACGGTTGATTGCTACTCTCTATCCTTCCCAGAAAGACGTGTCACTAGGGTAAGACGCACCCTGTAATGAGGCTGGGTTTTTCTTTCACTCAGGCAAAATCTCCATTGACTTCAAGAGGAATTTTACAAGTGCGGGGGCACAAATCCAGAAAGAGGCGACGAGAAAAGGTCTGCCTGAGAAACAGCAAAACAGCCCCCACAATTACAGCGCGGTGGCTCTGAACAGGGAAATGTTAATCAGAGGGAGAGGTTTGCCAAAACCTTCATTAGCACCAATAAGGTCAGGCCCCAGAGTGAGCATCTGGCRCCGGGAACCGACCTTGGCACCTTGGGGTTGTTTAATGTGAGCCGCAAGGACCGGCTGCCAGCAAAAGCTGAGGGACAGGCTATTCCTAAAGCCATGGGCGAGATGCTTGGCATCACCGGGCGCACCCAGCTCTCCCCAAAGATGAAACCTCTTCTGCAGAGGGTCAGCTTTCCAGCYGGAGCAGCCGGTACCCAGGGCCATGCCGGCTGCTGGGGGAGAGCAGAGGGTCAACTGGCGGAGAGGGGCTTCCTTGCAGCCTGGGGGTACGGGGTCCCAAAAAGCCTCCAAATGTTGGCTTGGCTCATTAAAATGAGTATTTGAATGCAGCAGTGTGCAAGGTGGCAGAATGAGATCTTTACATCACCTCGGAATTAATGTTTTGGTATCACCTGGGTAAAAGGAGGTTTTCCCTTATTGAAAACCGGCAATTAGTCTGCACCAAGAAGCCATCGTCCCTTGCTAGTTAGAGACACATTGACATTATTTTTCTCAGGCGGGGAAATACATGGGCTGAGAGGTTATTTAACGGCGTAGCAGCAGCGCCCACGTCCTCAGGCAGAGGACTGGCCACCGTTCCCTGAGGATTCACCACGTCTTTTGCCGGGTCTATCGCAAACGACTACATTTATGTTCCTGTGGCTGTATCGGCCTCTCCGACTGTACAAACACAGCTCTTGGAGGCTGAGCTGTGCCTCRCTCCTGAGCAATCCCCCCAGATTTACTAGGCTGTGCTTATCTGACCCTCACTCTGCTAATTCTTCAAGAGACGTAAAAGTGAAAAGGAGCCCTTCAAGCAAGTATAAATGTAATTTTTCCTTGGTTTTGGCCCCTTTTCATGGCCTGAGTGCCTGGGAAGGGCCACAGTAGAGACAAGAATCAGCCCCAGTAAATTTAATCACTCAGTTTTATTGCAGCTCATCTCACCCCAACCCTGCCAACAAGCAAATAATGAAAGAAAAAGAGATTTGTTTTCCCGGCGGAAGAACGGCGCAGCGCCCCGTGGCATCTCTCCCTCCCTCTGACCTGCCCAGAAATTTGCTCACGTTCGGAGGTGCGCCCTGCTCCCAGCCACGCAGCGGCACAGGGATGTCACCGGCTGGCTGTCGCCTGTCGGGGACCACGGAAGAGAAGCACATCAAGAAATGGGTGACCTACGCACACTCCAGTGAGCAATGGATTTGGCACTGGAAAAGAGTCCAGCTGTTTGACCGTACCAGCATCTGCTCCAAAACCAGAAATGCTTCGGGCTCTTGGTAAATTTTGAGATTTTTTTTTCAGAGGGATGGATAATCATCACGTTGTTTCCACAGTCCTTCTACAAACTATTTTGATAATAAAGGACCTCCTGTGACATTAAGTACATTTTAATTACAACATTGTCTGTAATGCATATATCTAATTGCAAATAATTATTTTATCATATTTTGTCTGTATGCCTGTTATATGCATCAGATACTATCTTCTGACTCAGTGGTACAGGTTAATTAAAATTTCTCTTTTAATATCGTTTCAAAGCTAACCACATAATTTCATCTGAACACCAGCTGTGTTGGTAAAAATTATTTTTTATTATTTTTTGCCATGCTTGTCCATGGAGGAAAACCTGAGCCATTTCTGAAGGCTATAATTACTGCACTGCTTTCTGCAGTCATTTATTTGCAAAAGAAGGAAAGAAGGAAGAATCTGTGTAACATCAGTGGCCAGCGGTTGCTTTGTGTGTTTCTGGTTTATTTTGAAGGTTTTTTTTGTTCTCTTCCTTACATACAAGAGAACTTGAGATCTTACCTTCAGAAGGAGAATTTAAATTATTTTAAATTATAAACTATTATAATATTATCAATATAAATTAAATAATATTATAATATAAATATACATTAAATAATTTATATTAGATAGCCATTAGATAAAGTCTGGTTTGTCAGTATAAATTGCACTCAGGGTTAAGACAATCTGCATGGTCATTCTTGACGTTAACAAAGCTCAGCTTAAGGGTGATTCCAGTCAACTGTCTCCTTCCTCATTTATTGTTCCTTAGAGCGATAAAGCGCAAACATAAGCTGAGAGAAAAATGAAAATATGAAAATACTGTTGAGTCAAAAAAAGAGAGCTTAGGTTAAATATATGGCAATATAAAAACCAAAACAAGAAAGCTGAGCAGAGGACGAGAGGAAAAAGAAGACTCTTACTTCTTAGGGGAGAACACTTCATCTGTAACTTGTACTGAAAAATGACCTTTACTTCTTACCTCTGTGCATTATTTCTTAGGACAGAAGTATTCCTGTAAGTCTGACTGTCAGCATCTCACTGCTATTCAAGACCGTACCGCTGACATATCCYGCCTGTCTGTTCAGAGTCAGCTCCAGGGAAGACAGAGGGGCAAAGGCCGGCAGGGAGAGGGCTAAGACGTGTCCCCAGAAGCCAGGATACAGCTAGGCAGCCAAAGGAGGGGAGCAGGGGCTCCCGGGACCTCCACCGATGCCGATGCCGGGCAGGCAGAGGTGAACGCTGCCAGGAGGAAATTGCTGGAGCTCTACCGAGATCACCTCTACCGAGATCACCGAGATCATCGAGTGACCTTTCCTCTGGGAGAGGGGTGAAGTAAACAACACTTATCTCAGATTAGTGCAGCTGAGAGAAGCAGCACTTTATCTCTGTACCACGGCACACGGAGCAGGGAAGCAGAGTAGTGATTTCCCTGCTTTCACGGTGTAAGCCATCTCTGCTTTCTTAGTCCGGTCTCAAGTTGAGCTCTCACACCTCCTCATGGAAAGATCTTGGCCAGGGCAGTAGGTTATGGGCTTTCACAACTTGCCATAAACCTCTTTGTGCACTTCAACCTTTTGCAAGCATAGTTTGATCTCTCCTTAGTGGGTAGATATTTTTACTCCGTGAAATTTCCTCATTCTCCATGCYGTTTCCTTTTGGAAGGCATCAAGGGACAGGCAATCCATGTTCCTCCTATTTTGCATTTTTTCCCGTCCATAGACATATAAACTCTTCTTTTTCCCTCTATACACAGTTTGAAATTCTGGCAGAAGGAAATCTGACGTCTTTTTTTGACAGCGTTTTTTTCCTGTCTATCATTTTTACTATATAAATGACATTTTAATGCCTCGTATGCTGCAATGGTTAGAAATTTTCCGTCAGATTTTTCCTAGCCCAGCACCCAGAAGCTCCATTCCCTTTTACTGCCAGATTTCCAGGGCGAGGAACTTCTGAAAACCCAGTTCCCAACCACTACTCCTCTTGGGGACGCTCCTCCTCCCAGCTTTACGCGTGGTTTATTTCAGCATAGTTTATTTCAGTGCTATCACCCACTGTTTGCCGTCCTGCAGCCTACTGGAAGTTGTGCTCAAAATAGGGCCAGGGCCACTGACCTTCACCCTGCCACGCCAGTCCCCAAGCCTTGCCGCGTGCAGAGGCTCACACCTGATGCTGTAGCTATGGCTGGATGGGAAAATTTCACAACTTTAGGCTCAGACATCTGCATCTGGCGCTGGATTCCTCCACTGTATTTGTATCTTGTGCAAATGACCAGACACAGCAGACAACTCGCGCTGATCCCACGACTGAAGATCTTCAGGTACTGTTATAGCCTCTCCCCAAAGGAACCGGACAAAACGCTGCTGCTAGTCCCCAGTCCATACGCTAACCTAGACCTGTGCGTTGCAGCGCAGACCATTTTCAGCTTAAATTAGAACTAAATCCCTCTGAGGAGGAAGCGCTTTTGTGTACCAGAGAGTTCTGTCTGCTTTTCCTAAAGTAAATATTCAATTCCTATGAACTAAGTATTAAATAAGTAACCCATGCTAAATAATTAACCGTTTTCTGGGAAGCCTGCGGGCTGTAGTGTGCTTATCTGAGAAGTCAGCATGCTTCTTCAGGAGACATCCTCCGCAGACGCCGTGCATCTTTGAACTACTCTTCTCCACCCGCCAGATAAGCTGCGGCAGGGGTTGCACCTCTCCTCTCCTTGGCATTGCCAGCCCCTCCGACACTTCGGCATCTGTGTCATTCATTAATTCATCTGGAACAAGCAAAGGGACAATAAGAAACCCTTCGGTTGCCAGATGAGAGTTGCTGGGGGAGATCCTCAGCGAGTGTAAATGGACGAGGCGCCTTTGCTTTCATAAACCCAGCAAAACTTCGAACCTTTGCAGAAGGTGATCCACGGAAAGCAGTTTGCAGGATCCAGACTTAGGAAAAATCAGGTGTATATTAGAAATTAAGCACTAACTGTATGGCTTTGAGTCTAAAGCAGTGCCTCGTAGGTGCAGGGATCCATGCCTGCACGCTCTATAGGAATGCTGTTAGGAAAATAAACCCATCAAACTCAGAGCCAGCTGGAAAAATCTTTTACACGAGCTTAGTCATATCAAGACTGAGAGAGCGGAGTCTCATTTCCATACGCTGCACGCTGGCACAGTACCAAAGCTCTGCCAAGCAACCGCACACTGCACCTAAGTCGGGAAGCATCAAGCGAGTTGATTCAAAGGCAGGAATAAGAAGCTAGTGTGCCTTAATGGATGTGTCAGACCAAGGATAAACAACAGGGCACGAAAAATAACTTTCTAAATACAATTTGAAGCATTTGGTCTGAAGGACAAATAATCAGCACCGGCATCCTACGCTAAGGAAATGATTATCTCACCTGTACATTATTTAGGAGGCAAGTTACTTTTCCCCTACCCTTTTTCCCGGGCTCATTATAAAGTCTTATATTGACACAAGTAAGCAGAGAAGTTCTGTAATTTAATCTCTGTCATTAAAATTTCAGACTCAAGAGGAAAAGTAACCTTGCCTGTTCATCAAGTCCAGTGAAATTCAGGCGGCCGTATTTACAGCTGCAGTGGCGGCTTTCACCTTTCCACAAACTCTGCAGCGAGAGGCAGAGTTTCTTATCACCGCCCGCCCCTGCTTACGGCGGGTAAGGAAACAGGAGAGAGATTCCACCCTACTGTGACTAAGGAGCTTAATGCACTAAGAGCACAGAAACACAGGCCAACTCCTGCTTCTCCTGGCCCATAAAGTCAAAAGATTAAAGGAAACGAGGCACATCCTGGTTTTTTATTACTTTGACTATGATTCTGTTTGATACATTTTGTTATGGTAAGTCACTGCTCTCTGACCATCGAAATGTGACTTGTGTCACCTTTCTGATGTGAAATTTAGAAAGTAAGCATGTCTTCAAGATGATGATAAGCAAACCCCTGAGACCCATAGCTAGCCTTCACTCCTCAGGCCTCTCACGCAACGCATCAGAAAGAAATTTAGACATTGAATGAGGACAATGTGGGACATGTGCTTGTACCCTCAGGTCTTGGGTCAGTCGTCTGTGGCAAGCCGAGTGCGTAACGCACAAGGACTGGCAGGTTGTGGCTTCCAGGAGCCAGCACCAGGCCAGCGCCTGCTGCCGTGGAGTGGTCTCTACAGGGACCGTAAGAGGCGCTGCCCTGCTCTCTCGCGAGGTCACTCTCTGCCCGCAGCAAACGGACGGCCCCGGGGCAGGAGAGGCGTCCCGGCGCAGGCACGTGGCTCTATTCGGGCTTGAGACCTTGCTGAGCTTTTCCTCTGTCCTTCGGATGGTGCTCAGGCCTTGGGCACGCCTGACATCGGGAAGAGGCGCAAGCAAGCGGACGCACGGGGTGTGGGAAAACGTCCCTCCTGGGAGGGCGCAGCAGTGGACCTGCAGCTTTTGTGTCTTGGAGAATTTCAGGAAGCCTTTTCCTTTCCAAGGCAAAGCTCTCCGGGGACAGCATCCTCCCCTTCACGTGATCCGTGCCCCAGCCACTCGCTCCAGCAGAAAACGCACAGGGGACGTGTGCTGCCGCTGCTTCATGGGCTCCTGTTAGCCGACAGCCCGTGCCCGGGCAGCTGGCAGCCCAGAAGCAAGTGCAGAAAACACAACCAAAGACCAATACCACGCACTTTGCTTCTGCTCCCCTGCCCCGTGCATCCCTCAGCGTGTCCTAGAGGTGGCAAAGGCAGGCACGGAGCGCAAGTGGCACGGACCGGCTGCAGGAAGAAGCAGGGGCAGTGCCTGCTGCGGGGCCGTCGCTGTTGGCGTGACCCCGTTACTCCCTGCAGGTACCACGCTGCTTCCAAGAGGGGAGGAACAAAATGCAGGAGCCGTGCAATTCAGGGATAGCATGCCTGCCTGTAGCATAAATGCGTATTGATAATTTAGGCTATTCTATTTTAGACTGGAAACGTGTTGCCCCTTACCTGTATTGCTTATATGCAATGGGTGCCTGAAATAGTAACTTCCCTAAATAGCTCTCTACAGCAACAGGACCGCACACAGCCAAGAGGGGCTGTGACTAGTAGGCAGGCTTTCCTCCTCAGGGCAACATTATTTTCAAGGTCATCATCTTCTCTTTTGTCTGTGGGGTCTTGGCTGTGCTACGACTCCCCAGAAATCTCCCCCGTATGATGTGAGGCGGGCCTTCCTCCACTGGAGCCAGCACGAGTGGGGGTCTGACCACCACATTATCCAAACGAACACACAGCTAAAAAGGCAGATTCCTGCACAAGGGAGTGATTTATCTAAATGAATACTGAATCCATTCTCACCGCTGCTGCGCTTATGCTTGTATGTTCAGCTCACTTAGGACGTCACATTGTGCTGTGACCTTTAAAAATTCAGTTCTGTGATAAGTGATTACTGCTTTGTCCCCTTAAATGGCTGCTTTATATAGGTTTTACTTCAGATCCTGAAAGCTGAATGACCAAATCTCTTTCAGGAAATTATTCTACCTTAAGCATCAACTTCCGGAAACGCATCATCTGACTTTCTGGGAAATTGCAACTGTTATATTGTTAGAAAACACAAGTCATAGGATTTTACAAGCGGTTCCCCTACACAGGCTGAAATCATTGCTGCAAGTTTACTGGGATTTCTGGTTTGCATTATGCCACATCAATTAATAAATGAATCATTTGAAAAGTTATATTTTATGATGTTTTAACTAATAGGTTAAAGGTCAGTTGCATATAATTCTGAGTTCCTAAAGGTATATATTCATTCGGATGTATTTGCTTACCTAAAACTCGAGGAGAAACTGTTAAATGGGTTTTCACCTTGCTGCTATACTGACTGCTTGTTCTTAATAAAAGACAACGGAATTTAACACCATGAAGATCAGCCAACGTATGGTGACGCATTTACATGCAGAAGAAAATATTGGCTCATGTTATATGACACATGACATGCAGAAGAAAACGTGAGTTAGAACATCCACTGTTTATCTTTCAGTTTTGTACTGTGATGATTCAGCTAATGCAAAGACATATCAAAAATAAACGGGAAAATTGTCAGAAATCTTTAGGATAACTTCCATTTTTAAAAGCTTTTATTAGACTGTGTATTTCCAAGTAATACGCGTTCTGAAAACTAGGAGAAGAAACTTTTGAGAAGCAAAGTCTCTCATCACACCCCATACAGAAGCGTCTTAATTTCTGGGAGCTTTGAATTTTTCCTCGTCGCAGCCAAGTGGCCAAAACCCCATTTCACAGGAATCCACTGAATTATGTCAGTGTTTACCAGCCTGCTTATTTCTTACTTCAGAAGAGTCACTAGTGATACAGAGATCAGATGTAGTCCTCATTTAAGCAGAAAGCACATTAACACTTCAACTGTAATGGCAGCAGGGTTGAATTTGGTCCGTGTGCCCTGCACTAGGCATTTCAATGCTGCTGGAAACAAGAAGGTGGTCTTCAAACCTCCTCTGGTTGCTTGCAGTTGGATATCACAACATGTTTGCTCACCAGTGTCAACCCTCCAACCTCCAGATACGAATGTCCTGCCCCACAGTGAATTAACTCCCTACCATCTACATACAGCATCAGAGGCACTTTTTCATCTCTGCAGCTCACTGATGCACAGGAACTGAGTTTAAATAACCTTAATTCCGTGATTAAAGCACACAAGTAAAAAACCACTCTAATTATGCTAATGTTAAACAATGCTGACTCACTGAGCTCTTCACGTGACCACATTTTCCAGGACCTAATAGGGAGAGAAAGGACCGCCCTCCTAGAGCACCGCAATTCAAGTCATGAAATCTATATTCTGTGGAGCTTTTCACGAGAAGAATTTCTGGCAAACTTTAAAACAGTGAGAGCCTAAAGCTATGCAGTTAGGTGCTGAGCACCAAAATGCTTTCCTAGTTACCACAAAAGTTATTAGACATTAGAGCAGCTACATATTCACAATTGCTTTATCTGCAGTAACAATGATTTTTTTTTTTAAACAATGCAGAAAAAGACAAAAACATGGGACAATCAGAAATTGCCAGAAGAGACAAACTGAAAGTTGTTGKTTTTCCAAGTCAATTAAAATAAAAGGGAAGAAAAAAACAAAGAAAAAAGAAAAGAGCAAGCCAAGATTTTAGCCATGTGCTTCCTCAGCCAACTGCATATATTGATTTGTGGCAGTGAAAGGGAAAAGCTGGAATGACCCAATTCGCTCTTCTCAGGAAGCTGCAGATACTCAATTTGCAACGTGACCAAAAATTTTAGACAACAGTTGAAGATTTATAACTTTTCTAGAATGAGACATTGTGTAACAGTGTTATGGGAAGAATATGCAATATGAATTACTGTAAGCCTTAAACAGGCTCCAAAACAATAGACTATTAGGCAACAATAAATTCTCTGTGTCTGATTCCGAGGTCATGCATTCAAACTTTTTTGTAGAAGGAAAAGGATTAAAGTTTTTTTAAAAAAATGCTGCGTGTCAGCACTATTCCTCTTCCTAAGACTCCAGGTAGCGAATTCTTAAAGAGCTGCAGGAATGCCACAAGGTTTGGTGACTCTACAGGGTAGCAGTATGAGACACGGCCAGCCTTTGCTCGCCGGAGACAGAATCCAGCTATGCCATGGTCACAACCACGTCGTGCAACCAGCAGCGCCCACGAGCACCGACTACAACCCCCTTCCACCACAAACTCCCGCCGCTTGCTTATTTATTTGTTTATTTTGCCAGGTTAACTCTCACCCAGACCAGTTCCCTGATCTCGCTTGCCACGTGGCCATCCCAGGGGTGGTATCCCTACCGCGGAGAAGCTGGGACTGTCCTTTCGCTAGCAGGATGTGTTTAGGGCTTGTTGATGTGTTGCTTTGGTGACTCCAGGCCTTCGCAGAAGAAGCGGTCCCTGAGAGGGCTCACAGGAAGCGAGATGTGGCAGTGATATATTTTCCGGTCCTAACAATAGTAATTCTTGTGACATTTTATTTTGCTACAATGATTCATGGCTAAAAAATAATTTCTATAATATATGACATGTAAATTAATTTTTAAATAATTTTCTTAAAAACTAAGAATTGTATGTACAATTTATTTCTCTGAAACACATTGTTTCCTTTTTTAGGGCCTCATCCTGCCTTGGAACTTACTAAAATTTACTTTTCTACCCAGGATTTTTACTGAGAGGATCTGAAGGCCTTTAACTGAAACCCTGCTGGCTTCTAATTCTGGGGCAAATCCTGCTCTTGTTGTGTAACTGTGAATCTGCTCAGTCTTTTACCTTCCCTATGCATCATGGGCGTAAAGACAGCACTTGTTATTTACATATTCACAGTGCAAGCAGTTACTCAAAACGTGAAGGTTTTTCCCATAAATAAAGGCGAGCGTAGCTAGGTGCCAGTTCCCAACAGTGCGTCCATTTCAAACACGCCGGCGCACCGCCCTGCCTCGGGTATTCACACAGCTCTCCCAGCTCCGCTGCGCCTCACTGGAAATCCTGCCCCTGGCCACCACTGTCCCGAGCCCCACACAAAGCTGGATTTTCCACCCAGCCTGGCCTTGGCACCGCCACCTTTGGTGGCCTCACCGACCACGGTCAGTCCTGCGGGAGGGCTGTGGCCTCAACGACCCGCGTGCTAAACTGGAGGCCCGAAGTTGGTGCTGGCAGGCCCCGGCCGGGCCCAGGGGTGCGGAGGGGCCCCTCGGGCGCTGGCAGGCCCCGGCCGGGCCCGCCTGCGGAGAGCGGCAGCCCCAGGGGGACTGGGGGGCCCTGCGGGTGCTCCAGAGCGTGAGGTGCCCGCGGGGCCCGGGCTTTTCCAGCCCCCACGCAGCGCTAGCGCCAACGGGGCTGACACACGGCCGCCTCGGCGGGGAGGCCCTGGGGTGTGACGTCAGGGCGACGCCAGGGTGACGTCAAAGGCGACGGCGCCCCGCCAGCCGCGGCGCCTCCAGCTCCCGGCGTGCGCCGCGCGGAGCCGCTCGCCGCCAGGCACGCCGGGGGCTGTAGTCTTCCCGCGCGGGGGCG
>JAYKAV010003210.1:2252905-2401249 GCA_035582835.1 Phoebastria nigripes
CGCGCGCGGCCCGCACCCGCCGCGGCCCCGAGGGGAGCCCCTTCCCCTCAGCCGCCGGGTGCCGCCCGCCCGCCCCGAGCCGGGATGTTCTCCAGGAAGGGCCACGCCGATGTCAGGAAATCCACCCAGAAGGCGCTGGACCCCAAGCGGGACGTACTCACCCGCCTCAAGCACCTCCGGGCGCTGCTGGGTGAGTGGGGGGCGGCCGGCGGGGCGCTGACCCGTTTCCCGCCGCGCCGTGAGGGGCGCGGGGGGGGGGGGCGGAGGCGGGGAGGGGGAGCCTCCCGCCCCCTGGTTCCCCTCAGGGCTTCGCTCTGCTCTCCCGCGCATCTCCCCCCGCCCAGCCGCAGCCCGCCGTGACGGCGGCCAGGGAGACCGCGGGCAGGGGCGCGGCCGGGGGCGCGGGAAGCGCGGGCGGGAGCCGCTTTTCCCCTCCTCAGGCAGAAGCTGCCGGCGGTGCCCGCTGGTCGCTAGGGCAGCCCTGGGAGCCGCGGGCGGCTCGCTGGACACGCTTATCTATTCACCGTTTTATAATGCTGTTTGGGGTGGCAGGGTACGAGCTGTCCTCCAGACGAGAGTAAAACCGAGTGATAAAAACTTCTCATAGGCAAGCCTTGCTGAAGGTACCCTGTTCTGCCTCAGGTTTCCTCAGCTTTCTTCGAGCTTCCTTCGCAGTTGCGGGGAGCTCTGTAAGCTCTGCTGGCTATAGCTGTTGAAAGGTAGCAGTGCGTGTCCTTTCAAAGTTACAGGAGCTGTTAGAGAAGGTTACTGGTGTGTTTTGCTGCTCCCGGCTTTGGAAACTTGTGTTGCTCAGGGTCAAAATATTTGTGATGCAGCATTGTTGTTTGGGTACAAAATAGCACATAAATGTATTTCCTGTAGGGTTCTTCAGAAGATCCATTCATAGAAACTCTGCTCTTCTCAACAAAATTAATTTGGGGGTTTTAATTTTTTTTTTTTTTTTTTTTTTTTTTTTAAACTTTAAAGGGGGTCATGTGATGGTATTTTGTGATGCCCTTCCCATGTCTGTGGCAAGGTTGAACCTCTCTCTAACGTCACCTTACAGTTGAAGCCTTAACCCTGGTCTTTTTATTCTGGACAGTGAAACCAGTTGATGTATTTCAGCTGTAAGCAATGATTTGCAAGGATTTGGGTGGCCTCATGTTCTCTGTTAGTCAGCAAACTGCAGCAGGAAAAGGCTCTTTTCAGAGCTCTTGCGCACTGTCCCAGTTCAGGAGAATCAGTGGCAGCGTTAGTATTTGTTTATCTCATTTTAGATTGTTCTCCTGAGAAACAAGGAGGAGAAAATGATCTGATTTGTACTTCTTGTGTACTCTAATAATTCTTTAGTCTACCGTTTCAGTCAAGTTTGGCAGGCATGGAGGAGCCTCAAAGACGTTGTGTTACGAGCCATGAGAAGTAAGTGGCTGGAGGAGAGGGCCTGAGTTTAGTGGCTCATCGAGAGAGAGCAGAAGTTGGGCACTGTGTCTTCTGCTGAGGAGCTGCTCTCTGGTCGGTCAGCGTTTGTGCCGTTCCCCTCGGACCCCCTACATGCTTGCTCGCGGTGGTGTGAAGGATGCGTGGAGCCAGAGTTACTGCCCAGGAGGCAGCTCAGGCCTTGCAGAGCAAAGGTGCTCCCCTTCAGTCCTCTGCCTGGTATGTGCACCAGACTGCAAGACTTGCGCTGAGGAACCTTGCTGTGGTTTGCAGTGTGGGCTCGTCAGTGGTGCTCAAGATTGAGTTTGAGACTAAAAGCTTTTTCCTGTGATGTTCCACCGATAGGAGAAAATAGACAAAAGAAGTTTTGAATGTACTGTAGCAAAGCGAGGAGCTTTTGTGGTGAGGACACTGAGTATGATCCTGAGCGAGAAGAGTAGCGATTAGTCTCCCTCAGGACGGTCTCTTTGAGAAAGTTGTGCTCTGTGAGAGCGTGGAAAYGAATGAGTAGAAGAGTCTGTGATAGTTTAGCTTGTTATGGGCATCTTGCTGATTTTGGGGATGTGTTTCTTACAGGTGTGAGTAACCATCACTCTGATTTAAAGACATTATTCCCCTGTGATCTACTGCATTTAAGTAGCTAATCTGAAAAAGAGATTTTTTKGGGGGTAATTGATTAGCGGACAAAGTGCTGGACAAATCCATAAGTGGTCTTGAGTCACGCTCTAAAAGTGGCCAGGTCTTGCTCATCTTCTGAGCAACGATACATGTAAGTTTGACATGCCCATTCCGTAGATATTTAAGCTTCACAAATTGGACTCACAAGTAGAGCAGTTCTGACCACTGTGGCTGGTGTTGGGAGGTGAGAGGTTCACGTGTTAGAGTCCCTCAGCACCTGCAGTCTTCACATTTTCTGTGAACAGTATTGAACCTTTGCTTTGGACTTARCCATGAGTGAAGGGTATGTGCTGCTCTAGTTATAAATTCCTCCTATTCCATAAGTGTATGTAAAAAATCTCCATAGTTAGCAATCTGGTATCTAAGTGCCTAATGGCAGGAATTTGGAAAGACAGAAGAAAATGCAGAATCTACCTGCATTATGATATGCCTTTTAACTGTATATGTCTTATTGCTCATGTGCTGTACAAACAATATTAAAATAATGTCAAGTTTCATTGTAAACAAATTTTGGTAAATTCTTTGTTTGTGAGATGAGGTTTAGAATGTTTTGTGAAACCATCCTGAGAAAGATTGGTCTAAGAGACTGTAGCGCGAGCTCACAGACCTTACATTTCTTCCTTTTCCACTAGCCTCACTAAAATAAATGGACTTGAAGAAATAGGAAATATAGCAACTTTCTGTTAATGTTCCCCTTTCAGCCTCTGGGAAAGACGTGCCTGAAACCAAGACATGACTAGTTTAAGATGAAATACTGGACTTGCTATGGCWCTTGGTTATACCTGTCTTACAGGAGTGTTATGTTTTTGTGTGCCAGTGCGGTACAGAGGAGGTTGTCAGGCTCCTGTGATGGACTTGACGGGTGGAAAAAACAGAAGAATACACCTATTAGCGTGACAAAATTAATTTATGTCCCAAAGCAGGTGGTACAGAAAGTAGTGTTGTCTGGTGGTTTTCTGTAAGGATACTTATTACCCACTTGGCAAGGGGGGAGAAGTACACCCGTCACTTCTCAGGAAATATCTTTTCCTCCAAATGTCTGTTACATTTGGAGATAKTGACCTGATTTTTTTGATTGAACTTATTATTGAACACTGGTTTTACGTGAAAATTGTTATCAGTGCCAGAGGGCTGGGTAGCATATTAGTGGCTTATTGGCTGAAGTGCTGTGATATGAYAGCTGGCTGTCTTCTAGTGGATATGTTTTATGGCAGGGACTATGTCAAAGCAGGCTCTGGTTATGTTCCTGAGATGTCTGCTTTTGAGAAAGTCAGTGTAAACATTTCAGATAATATGGGAGTGGCTTTTTGAAGATAATATCTTCATAGATATCGTTGCAAGTGTGCGTTTTATGGTATTATTCAGCACAGAAAATGAAGCAACACGTGGTAAGAACTTCCTGTATTTAAGGAAAACAAAGTTTTTGGTATAAAGGCTCAAAAATAGTTGGATATTTCTTCTTTTTTTTCTTCTTTTTCTCCCCCCCTCCCTTCCCCCCCCAATGCGGCACTCCTTGTGCTGGCCAGGGGGTAGGAATGTGTGTGTCTTAGTGTTCCTCCCACCCCAGTCATTTCACTCCCTGTCCCCAACTACTTCACTCAGGCCATAGTGGCACATGTTCTCAAAATAACTGTTCCTGTTTTTATGTTTCCTTAGGAGATGCCATCTTTTCTTCCTTCGTTAGTTTTAAATCACATGAATTAAATTGTAAACAAAATGGCAGTTACTCTTCTGAGATCCTGCTGATGTAGGAGGATAAAAATCRGAGAAAAGATGATAATGGGGAGGAATGAGGGAAAGAAATGTGTATTCCCGTAAATAAGGGGTTGTGTGAGCACCAGGATCAATAACGCCCAGTTTTTGATTGCGTCAGGTCTCTTGGCTACCATCTGTGTAAGTTTGTCCAATACCCAAACTGAAATAAAAGATTCCCTTTGAATTTGTGTTGCTTGTAACATCTCTCAAGTCTGTAATGCCCTTTGGGATCTGAGTTCCTGGTTCTGTGGACTAGTCTACCTGCATGACAATACGAAACACTAACCAGAATAATAACATTATTTTAAAGTGGATGTTTGCTTGTGTTAGGTAAATGACCAGAAAATTGCCTTTAATTTTTTTATTGCTATAAAGATGTACTAACTTTCAGAACTTTTGTAAAATCAGTAGGAACTTTTTTCCAAATATGGTGTGTGGAAGTGTCAATAGTGTGGTCTTTTTTTAGGATAGACTTGAAAAATAACGGTCTTATAAATGGTGGTGGGTACGTACAAGTTTGGCTCTTTCACACTGATTGGCCATAAATTAAGCCCTCTATACTGTTTCCCAGAGTAGTTTCTATAGGACTTTTTCTAGCATAAAAGACTTTGTTTCTGTGGCTGTTCTTGGGTAAAAATTATTCTTTTTTTATTGAAACATCTCTTTCAATGTTTTCTTCTCAGGTACAGTTGAAATGTTTAGTTTAACATCATTGAATGGCTTAGTGTATTTCCCTTGAATTTTTCTTCTGGTTTCAAAAATTGCTCTGTCACGACACGGTTATCTTTTATGAATAATGGTGCAATAGGAACAACAGCTACTGTCTGCTGTGGCGTTGTTATTCTTACTAATTTCAGAGTGTGATTTGCCTGAGAACTTTGTTTAAGGCTGGAAATTATAAAGTCAGTCTATAGGTAGTCTCTGTGAACAATCTCTGGTGATTTAAGTTGGCCACCACCATTCACATTACACTTAGAAGTAGTGGGAGCTTACCCATTGCTATTGAATATGCTGCRAGCTGCCTGGAAGATGGTGAGAACAATTAAGTTGAATTAAGTGGCTGGATTTTCAATTTTTTTATACTGAATAATCGTAAGGATGATAACCTTGTTCTGAAAGTAGCACCAGTTTGGTGCAGTTGCCAAACCCAAATTGTTTTACAGATTTGTGGATTGTGTTGATCCTGAACTTTGATATTTCCTGGGGTGGGTTATTAGACTGTGTATGCGCTCACACTTGTTTTTGAGCATGCTGATGGACTAAATTGTGCATCAGAAGACTGGGTGCCGGCTGGTGTTTGAATTAATAACGTGCACTTCAGAGCCTGTGCTGTGGCACTTCACTCCTGGATGTGTGTGTAAAAGCTGGGCTGTTTTCAGAGTTACAGTACTTCACACGTGTTTCAACTGTGTCATTGAAGGAACTGTCATTTAAATCCTGAACTGGAAAATGGCAATGTTTTGTGCTTTGGTGTATGTGTTAGGAGTACTACTGCTAACAGCTGTGGTGGGGTGCTGCTTATGTACATTGCTTTTATCCTTTTCTCTGTTGAGCAGTGGACAAATATGTGGTAGACCTGATACGGCTACACACAGACTTCAGTTTAGATTAATTATGACATTTGTTAGGTTACCAAGTGCAATCCTTAATCTTTTTCTTTAAAAAATATAAATCAAGAAAAAACATGTTTTTCATTTAATGCCCTCAATCAAAAATGAGATAATAAAGGAGAGTAGTGGGCTTTTTTAGTTATGGTGCTGTCTTGGTTTGCACAGTTCTGTACGGCTGGATTAATACAAGCTTAGTAGAAATTTTCATTTAGAGGCATTCAAAAGTGAATGCTTCCAAACTTCTTGCTGAATTTAGAACAGCTGTTGTTCCTTAGATTTCATGTGAATTTGAGGTGTTAAAATTATTTTAGCAATTGTTGTAATTGGAGGGTTTTTTTAGTAATGGTATATTTCCATGCTGACATTCCTTTGAAAAAATGAAGGAAAACTATCTTCTAGGCTTTTATTTAGCATTTAAAGCTCTAATCTGAAAAAGTGTGGGGGTTTTGTTTGTTTGKTTTTTTGAAGGTAAGTAAAAATTGTATGTAGTTTCTGGGGTGAGGCTAGTAATAAAAGTTTATCATTAACCAGGGTATGACTGCAAAGTTGTCTCTTCATCTCCTTTAATTTTTTAAGTACTCGAGATAAAGAAAACCCCTCAGGATTGAGAGAACTTTGTATGAATAACATAAAGCCAAGTGACTTTGGAAGTTCATGAAATTAAGGGAGGATTTATAACTACTTAAATGACTGCAATAAGATTTGGTAGTTAACAGAAAAATAAAAGGAAAGCTGGTGTGGTAAGGACATGATTATTGTCCCCTCTAGATTTTTTTTTTTTTTTTAATATGAGGAAGAGTAATGAGAGCTTGGCAATAAACTCAGATTCTTATTAAATGGTACCCGAGTAGTTTGTTTCCCTAAATTTTAAGCTTAAGTAGTAAGGCAAGTAAGGGTGACTTGCAGTCATTTAATGAGCCAACTGTTTCATATTTTATATCGAAGAAATGTCATGTGTACCCTCATGAATGTCTCGCTATTTCCTATATGTTGCTGTAAAAGCTGTAAAGTGTTAGTCAGAAGCATTAGCCAATGGATCACCTATCCTTGTTTGGGGAATCAGTTAGATTATACATGTTTTTGGAAAGCCACTGTGTATCTGATGGCTGATAACATTTGCCAGCTTGCCTTAGATTTTAGTGCTCAGAGTTTTGAATTCACCAGGTGGCTGTTTTCAACAGTAATAATCTGAGAGCTATTTATCAGTAAATATAAAAATATAAGCTAATACCTGCAATTCAATCCCAACCTTGCTGTTTAATTTCCTTGAATGCTTATAAATACTTCTTTAATCGATGCGATTTGCCAAAAGTCAGTATTTTATCTTAGTATCTTAAATGGTGCCTGAAAATTTCACTGTTCTCAATTTGAAAAACAGAAGGATGAGCCTTATCCTGCCACAAGTTAAACATATATATAGTAGTGATCCAAGTCACTGTCTTAGGCTTCCTGCCAACTTTTAGTAAATCCTCTTCAGAAGCAGTCTTTCTTGTCATGGTCTCTGTTTGTCTGTGACGATCGTCTTTTGGTGAAATGGGTGGGAGAAGCTGGGTTGTGGGGAGAGCCGAAGCGAGAGAGCAGTAAAGGAGCACGTGAGACTCAGATGTGCTTGCCGTGGTGCTGCCTGTCTGGAGATGCTTTCCCCACAACCCGGCGTGACGTAGAGGGGAGAGAGACTGCTGGAAAGGTGTGTCGTCACCAGCTTGGCTGTTCCTCCTACCAGCCAGAGATTGGTTTAGCAGGCAAAGACATCGCCTGCCTCTCCAGTGCCCAGAGGAGCAGGGTGAAGCATTCATGGTCAGTGCTGTTTTTTACTTCTCGTCACCATGAACGCATGCACGGTGAAGGAGTAGAGAAACGGTGTTTTCTTAATGTATGCAAAAAATAAGGAATTTGGTAGTGAAATGCCCAAGAAAGCTGTCTCTCTGACTGAGCATTGGAATTACTGGGTGTGTGGCTTACTCGTTACGTTTTGGATTTTTTTTTTTTTTAAGTGAAATGGGCAGTGGTATCAGGATGACAACTTGCATGCAGAATTGCAAGAAAATCTTACTTTCCGAGTGAGTATCTACTCTTAGGGTAGTAAATGGGAGTATTGTTGTTGGCCTCTTTCAAGGTTAGAAATTGTTTTCCTATATATCTTGTGAAGGAATATAAGGAACAAAATAGTTCAATAGGAAAAGGATGTAGCTGTAAGAATGCATGCTTACATCAGAATAACAGATGAGTCACCACTGAAATGCCACATTTATAGAAAAGGAGAATTTACTTTTTTTGATTAGGCAGTTCCTTTCTCCTCCTTTCACAATTTAAAGGGAAAGTTTCCTTTTTGTTTAGATTTTAATGACCTCATTCCTTCATATGAAATCCTTGTAAATGAAAGCCTTGTTTTCTCCTAGAGTTGTATTTAACAGAACGCATTCATAGAGAGGAATAATTGCACTTAGCTTGCAAATTCAAGGCCAGTAGTTTGTAGGAAACAAATATCATGTAAAAGAGTTTCCATGCACTAATTGTTTCGGTAGTACAAGCAACCAAACAAAGCCTTACTACTGAAAAAGTATTACCGCCCCCCCCCCCCCCCCCCCCCGAAAAAAAACAAACCAAAAAAACTCCCCACAAAACAACAAACAAACAAAAAAAAACCCCAAAACCCCAACAACAACAAAAAACCCCATTGTCCAAGGCTAAAGTCATTCTTTCTTCTGTAGTTGTGTGATATTATTGGGTGGTCTTGCTGCTTTGCAAGAAGCAAAGCAACATCAGCTTTGTTGTCTTGATTAATGAATGGGTTTCTTGAGAGGTGAAACTTCAATGAGAAGTTGTGTCGTTAATAATTCTTGCCCTTTATCCTCTTTATTCTGGGTGGAATCATCTATCTTTTCTTGACTAAATCAGTTACAATAAAGAGCAAACAGATGAAGTTAAAATGTGTTTTGCAAGTGTCAGGTTTAAAAAACATTAGTTGTTTTTTTTTTTCTTCTTAAAAAACAAACTTATTTCAAATTTTAGACCTAAGTTAAGGCTTAGGGAAGTGATGCATGCTTGGTTAAAATGAATTGGAAATATGATGTTTTCTGAATTGATCTGCTTGTCAGATAAATTTAAGAACTGGATTTGCAATTTGCATACAGAAATCATTGCTGGTGTTTGTCTTTTGCAACAGCACCTGCTTGTTTTGATTATACAGAAGCCATTTTGGTAGCTAAGACACATACCATCTTTTTGGTGGGTTTTGGGGAAAAAAAAAAAACCCAACCCAAAAACAAAAACCACAAAAAACCAAAACCTAAGCCACACAGCAAACTTTCATAAATTAAGTGAAAATGGAAATTTCCCTATTTTGCTTGCAAGGATGGAATCACAATTTAGTATACAATATTTAATGAAGTCACTAAAATTGTTTCATATTGCATTTATTTCATTCTCTAATACTAAATTTGCATGAAGACAACAATTTTCAGCTTTCTGATGTTGTGTCATAACTCAGTTTGTTCCTCTTTTCAGATATTGTGGATGGAAGTGACCTGAAGCAATTTTTTGAGAACAATTATTCTCAAATTTATTTTATATTCTATGAAAACTTCATAACACTGGAAAATAGCTTGAAACAAAAAGGTAAGTTTTAGAGTTTTGCCAGCAGTTGTTGAGTCCGTTTTCCCTAACTGTTCTCAAAAGCATTCTATTAGAGCTTACCTAATGGTTATATAGTCCACAATTATCTGTATTTGCATTAATAGTTTCATGCATTATTAATTAGTATTAATATTTTAATTTTATGGTATCGGAAGAGACGAGCATGGAAGAGTGCTCTCTGAAATGTCATAAGTAACTGAAAAGAACTCTAAATACTTTTTTATGGCTGAGTGTCATTTCAGCACAAAAGTCAGGTCTTGTGCATTTATATACGTATCCTCTCATCTTGTTTTGAAGTATTGAAGGCCTTCATCCTACAATTAAGCATATGTCTGTTCAACTGAAACATTGTCAGAGATCCACAGAACAAATCTCAATGTTGAAGATATGTCGGTAGGAATAGCTGTTTGTTTGGAGATGAGCAGAACGCTTTGCGGATCTGGGACTCTAGATGTCCCTCATTCATAATTGAGAGAGAGGCGCTGAAGTTTTGAAAACGTCTTGCTCTTCTGATATTAGATAAAGGTGAAGAAAAATAAACCGAGTGCAACATCTTTGACTTCAGTTGAATAACACCAGCGTGATTTCGCCGTCTGTCTCATACCGTATATTTATGGCAAACGATACTGTTTTCTGTCTTGCAGGGAATAAATCACAAAGGGAKGAGCTGGACTCCATTCTCTTTCTTTTTGAAGTAAGTTTTCCATACCATGAAACTAATTTTTATTTTAAATCTCATTGTCATTGTATGCTTACTTACACCTTTACAATGAGGGGTGAAATCAGGTATCAATCAAAATGACAGTAGGTGTCCATGACTATACAAGATGAAGGGCAGAAAAGAACTAGGGTGTGCATTAAGTTTTCAGGTACAACAACAATAAAAATCTTATTATGCAATGGGAATGTTCGTTGAATGAATATCCAGAGATAAGAGATTTTATCAAAATGACTTGAAAATCATGCAGTAATATATCTGTCCTAAGGAACTGAGGATCAACTCTTTGAAAATGTCCTGTTGTTTTTCAGTAGAATTTGGGAGCAAGCGATCAATAGTTGCATAGCCTCTGTTAGGCTAAAGCTATCAAAATAGTCTTTTTTTCTTTCTTTCTTTTTTTTTTTTTAAAATTAAATATATTCTTGCTTCTATATTTTATGGGGGGCTTGTTCAAAACAACAGTACTTTTTCCCTATGCTTTGTCAGTATGAAGTTCAGTGTTTATTTTGAATGTGTCACAGCAGGAGTTTGGGCTCTACTCCTTTCAGATGGAGGCATCTATTATGATTGCAGTATTTGGTCTTGCAGCACAAGGAAAATAAAAGGATAAGAGTTGTCAACTACTGCATATCAGTTTGATCTGAGTGTGTGAAATGTTAATTTGTTTAACTTTTTTTTTTTTTTTTTTTTTTNTTTTTTTTTTTTTTTTTTTTTTTTTTTTAAATTCAGTGGAGCATCTTTTACTTCCAGAAGCATATCCTTCCCAGCACTGGCGGTCATAGCATTTGCAGTGTCTAGGAAGGAAATAGTAGCTAGTTAACTTTTGCATAATCAAATTAGGATGTCTTTAATTTGAAGAAGAATAGGCTGTGATAGATCATTTTCCAAGGGACCTCTTTAATTAGAATTATTACCTAAGTATATTTGGATGTGAGAAAATATCGCTGGACCAGATGAAAGCCTAACATATAAAAAAGTTTTTATAATGCACACTAGAAGTCTTAGCATAAGCTTTACCTGTCTCTGAAGTCGGAGATCAGTGCTGCCTTTAGTTGTTTGCTTGTTTGTTTGTTTTAACAATTCATTAGGTAGATAATTTGCCTGATTTCTTTCTTAAGGGTAAATACACACATCTTCTGTTGATTTCTCTTTGTTAATTCAACTACTAACTTTTCACTTGAGTATTGCATCAGACAAATGTTATCTTTGTTTATATTGTGGGTTATTTTTTGGTAGGGGTGGTAGAAAAAAAAAAAACTTTCAATGGGACTCTAGAAATTGAAATTAAAACGAAGGTTAAATGTTCTCAACTCTTATCCCTCTCTCTAAAAATGGAAAAAAAAMCCCCAAGCCTAAACAAAAACCTCAGAAGTAGATGGCTTCATCTTTTTGCATTAATGTATAGTTTGTAGTTAGAATAATATTTATATTGACAATAAGAATGATGCTGTTTAACCTAACATGCCTGTAATACGAAAAATGGTCATGAAAATGATGACATGAAATCCTGGATTTTTGTGGTCTCATCTTCTGACTTCTATGATATAGCAAGTTCATCTCCCTTTTCTTCTTCTCCCTTCCTTTGCTCCTTTAACTACAAGACTGCATTTTCAGACTGAAATCTGAAAATCAAATTGTGTTTTCTGCTACTTATGATATTAGTAAAAGAGTCTGCTTTAGGATTTTGCATGAGGCAGTGTCAAAGAACATGAGCTCATATATCTGCTAGGACCGTCTCTGGGGCAGGAGAAATTCTTCTTCCTCACCTTCTCCACTGGGGGYGGGGAGAGAGATCACCACATTTACTGAGCAAGGCTGTGCAGTTTAATTGGAGCTCRTTAATACACTTACTCTGTGGTCTTGAATAAGTAATTAAATTTCTGTGGCTATGTCATTGAATGGAAAATAGCTAATGCTTACTTACCCGGTTTAAGTGAATAAATATGTATTCCTGTGTCTTGAAGACGGGTGGCTAATAACCGCCCGTTTAATACCGCTTAAAAACATTGGGAGAACATACTGTATGAAGAAGAAAAAAATACATAGTTATATATGAACAAAGTGTTGCTTTGGGTCCCGATTGAGGAGAATTTTATTATAGTGTAGTCGTCATCAGCTTTGAGGAAGAAGAAATCATTTAAGATTTGTCTGGAATTTGGAGTGATCCGCTTCATGGTGTTGAGCTCCTGGAAGTAAGTTTGCAATCCATTTATAACTCTAACACTTGATAACTTTTATGCATTGTAGGAAAACAGCTTTTTAGAGGGCCTTTTAACACACAGAACAAGAATACATCAGTCTGAACGCAGGACAAGAAAAAATGTAAATGCCAAGTAACTTAAACATTCATATTGTAAGCCATAGGAAACAAAACTAGTTGGCTGTTAAGCTTGCCATATTTAATCTGATGTCAGCATGAGCCAGAGGTTTCCTAGAGTTTTCTTCTAATTAGCCAAATAGGTAATTACTTAGGATTAACAAATCCTGAATCCAGGTGCTGAGGGTTAACAGTTTAAAAATCAATAAAAATATTTATGAAAGGCATTGACTTCTGCCTTTTCTGGTATAGTTTGGTGGGTGTTTTGCTGTTGTTCTTGAGTGACACCTAGTGTGTATATTAAGCAAAAGTAACAAATGCCTTTTCCACAAATGCTCTGAAAACTAAGTTGACTCAGTTGTAATTTATTGAAGTCTTAATTTTACACATCAGCTACGTAGCTTGGCCACTCAACGGTAACATCAAACAACATATTAATCAAAGAAGAAATATTAATCAAAAGGGAGTAATATGAAAGGTTAACAGTTCATTTTGTATAGTGCTTTTTTACAATTAATATTGCCAAGTTCTTAGATCTAATTTTATGTTCTCTAAGGTGCTTTGGCCTTGTCTTTTTCCAAATAGATATTCATTAAATGATACAGCAACTCTAATTATCTGTATTTTTTTTCCCTGTTTCAGCTAAAAGGCCAAAATGATGTCAAAAACAAATTTGCTTTTTCTCTGGTAAGGCTTAGTTATCTCCAGATTTGTAGGATATTTTCAGAACATGTTAATATTGTTTCTTACATCACTGTTCTCTGTGATTTGGGGGTTTTGTTTGTTGTAGCTGTCAGCTGAGCACTGTGTGTCACAGAACTCACAAAAGGTGCACTACACTTGTGTAAGTTTTCTAGGTCCCATAAAAGTATTATGCCATCATTTGATTGTGAAAGCTTGGATTTTTTTAATAATAAAGTATTTTTTTCTTGTAGCATCAGATACTGATTCCTCTGACACTGCATTTTTTCGCATCTGTAATGAAATAAGAGTAGACTGATGGTTTTGATATAATACATAGATCAATTTCTTTCCATTCTCTATAATTATGCTTTATTAGTTAAGAACAGCCACATCTCTTATGCTGATGCAGTCATAAAATTCATTACACTGATTTAACACTTTCACTGTATGAAATATTTTATTCTTAGAATTTTTCAGTTACTCTTTCTAATGTAGTAAAGCTTCCCAAAGTCACTTACAGTAGCTGCTATTGTAGCTGGAAATTTTTCAGATACTGTCAGTGTAGTTCAGGTTTCACTGCAGTTTTGTAGATAGCTGAGAAGATAGGTTAGGTACTCCCACCTCCCACAGATGATACGCATGCTGAAAGCTTCTCAATATGGATGTTTTTACTTGTTTATTTTTTTACCAGTGCACATTAATATAACATAAAGTGCCCTTGTGTTTTACGGGTCCTTATTTATAAAAGCATACTGTGTTTTTCATATAGTGTGTACAAAGAGGTTTGTTTATGCTGTACACTCTTAATCTCTGTAAGTCCATGCTTTGTATGGAACATCTTGTTTCTTGAACTTGTTGAAAATGTGAGCAGTGTGAGTCCCTGGGTCTGGACACAGTAAGCACAATTATTTTTAAGAATCTACAGAATTATAACTCTGGAAAGGTATCTTATGTAACTCATACCAGCCTTGCTGAGATTATGCTTCTAGACCCTTTTATCTGTCAAGCCTAGCCTTCCCCCRTATGCCCTGATGAAATGAGGAGAGGCTAGCTGTGGTTCTAAACAGGAATAGACAGAGCGGTCTGTTTTGACCTTCCTTAGAAGTTCAGCAGCAAAATTTTAATGTATCATTCCTAGGTCTGAGTTGGAGTATCCCGAGTATGTACACAGCAGGTGGATTTAAATATTAAGTGGATGTAAAATAGAATATAAATGTGCTAATAGCCTCTGCAGTATTTGTATTATACGCACTCAAACTCACGGTCTGCTTTGGCTTTTGTATAACACTAAGCGTTTTTCCAGAGATGAAAAACAATAAACTGTTAGAACTTGCCCAACCATACTTTGAGCTCTTTATTTTGTAGCAGTAGCTGCTGGTTTTAATACAGTATTGTTGTCCTTAGAAGCACATCTAAATATAAACTACAAATGGCCACATACTGCGAAGATTAAGATCTGGTATAAATCCATTGAAACATGGATTGGTCTGCTATCAGAATGTGAATGTAACGATTACAGAAGCAGCTGTATAGCCTAAATTTATTACTGCAGATGTGCATAAGTTACTTGTTCTGCAAATGCTAATGATAATTCAGTATAGGTTTATAATTGGCTATAGTCTGTCAGCAACCCTTTTGAAAAGTAGATTACAGACCATACGCAGTAAATACACTGCATCTGTCAGAGGAACACCTGCTGTGGTGGTGGGTGACCGGATAGCTCCATGCACTGATGCAGCTTAGGAATAAAAGCTGCTTTTTTAGTACTGCCTAGTAATGCACATAAATATAATTTTTAAAATGGCTAACTTTGGTTCATTCTGGAYTAAGATTGCTGTGGATATTTTAAATATTGAATTCTTCCACCACATTGTAGGTCTGCTTTATATAGACTACTGTGTGAATTAGCAATATTGATTAAGCAGCTTAAAACAAATCTCCAAGCCAGTGGTGATTTTTAGCAGGTCACTTTCAATTTCATAAAAACCTGCATCAGTGAAACTTTCAGCAGTTTTTGATTCATAACTCTTTTAGAACACTTCAGTGCTGTGTTGGTATTTTTATGAATGTGCAAAAGGATGTTCTTTTATATCTGTAGCATTTTCTTAGGGTGGTTTGCTTATCTTAGGTTGCTCCTAATTACTTGCTACTTTGTGAATAAAACTAAGTAAAATTGAGTTCTGCAGAAATAAATTGTGTATTGAAACCAGCCAATGTGAAAAGTACTTGTAAAATTCTTTACAAGGAATAATCAAGCCAAGTTATTGTTGAGTTCTTATTTCCACAGGTCCTGGTTTCTCATTTCTTGGGGTTATCCCCTTTATTTAACTTTCTTTTTACTATTTGCATTTTCCTCATGTCTGTACAGCTCAGTGGCTTAATTTCCCCATCTGCAGGTTATCTTACACTTGAAATCACATTACCATTAAGAGTCACAGCTTTAAATTCAGGTTCTAGGTTCTGTTACAGCTTTTCAGTTGGTTCCCTGTGCCTACTGTGATTACCAGTTCCACTGTTTAACCTCAAGTCTGTCACACAGACTTGGTTGGCTGATTCTCAAGCTCAATAGAGTAAAAAGGGCTTATTTGTTTCTAACAATAAAATTGCTTATAGCCCTTCTTTCCTACACATAGAAAATTACTTTTTGAACCATCTACAGTTTGTTCTGCTGTAATTCTGATTGGTTCATCTGCTGTTGCTCTTAAAATAACATTGATGTTATTCTTACAGCATTCTGTTGTAAATTCTAACTGTATGTTGCGTGTGTTCGACTTCAGAGATCTTATTGTTTAATGTTATGCCTAGGGCAAGAATAAGTATCTTGCATGCTTTGGGCAGACATTTTCCCTCAATGAATAACTGTAAATAATTTATTGATGCAATAAATGGAATATCCCTTTATTTAGATTGAACCGCTGCAGGCATACTAACTTCATTGGGCTCTTGGCTTCACCTAAATCAGTGAGTAATAGCTGGAAAATTTCTAAATTACTGCAGATTTTAGTAGTTCAACGCTCTGAAACTCTTGTGGAGATACCACCAAACAGTACTTGAACATAAAGGCATAGGAAAGCTGTTCTACATTTGACTTGGCTTAAAGTAGATCCACCTGCCACTGACTAATAAAAACTCCTTGTCATGTACAGGTTGTATCGAAAAAGCTATTTTTTTTTCTCAGAATTCATTCTCCTGGAATGAACATTATTCTGAACTTGTCATTGACATTGCCTCCGAGAGCATGTTCAATTAGCAAGAACACATTTGTTTTTGTTCTTGATTAATAAGAGACTCTGCATAGCCTGTTACAGAACAGCTTCTTGTAGCTCTGGAAGGCAGAACAACAATGCTTATTGTCTCACTTTTGTGTAAGTTAAGCTGGAAGACATTYGGGCTGTAGGGATCTTCCGTGTAAGATTTGATAACAGCCTTAGCTTTCTCTACGTTCTACAACAGGGTAGTGCAGCACACAATAACGGGCACAAAACTACCAATCATGATATGATTCAACAAAGTTGGCAAAAATAAAAAACTTTTTAAAAGAAATTGCAGTATTGGTTAAGTCAGAGTGAATCTGTTGAAATACAAACCTTGGTATTTTTTATTTTACTTTGATAAAATAGAGAGATATATCTTTCAAAAGGCAGCATCCTGTGTAAACTAAGATTTAAACGTAACATTATTCCTAGTCATGCAGGAAGTCCAGAAGAAAAAGAACTATGGATAATCAGTTAAAAGAACTGACAGATACCCTGATGTGTTGATCAGTAGTAATACCTAATTTCTATTTCAAGTGTGCTATAATGGATTACCATATAGATGCAGCAAAGCACTAAGCATTAAATAGATCTATGTGTTTTCTGAAAAAGCAATATTATTTCACACTGTGGGGTTTCTTAAAATATTTCTTATTAGTGTACTGTGAAACTAGAAACAAGATGTCAATAGCCAGTTAGGATTCACAGCGGTATTGCTAAAAGTCTAGGTTGGAGTGGAAGAAACTATCATTTGTTTTATAGGAATAAAAACACCAGGGGTTGGGAGAGTGTAGAAAATATTCTTGGAAATGCTAAGTTGAAAGGACAACAGCTGGAGCTTGTTCATGACTTATGCAATCTTATGTCACACTGTAACACCATCTTAGTCTGGGGACTCTAATGCACACGTGCGAAAATTACTAGTTAAAAGGCATTCTAGCCGTAACTTTGAATTAACTTGTAACATTCGGAAGTTTTTATTTAATAGTGTGGACTTTTAACCATGATAACTTACTTTTGCATTGCAGGAGCAAATGTGGACTCTGAATTTAGATTATTTATATTCATTCTAATCTGCTGCAAAGTTTTCATATCTTCAGTAGGTAGCTGTGATGCCAGCAATCTAATTTGTTTTTTTTTTAAAATTACTTTGGTTTACTGTTTGGTAGTACTATGCAGGTGATTAATCACACCTTTGCATTTTTTTCAAAGTGCATCCCGTTTGTTTTTTTTTTTCCTGGTTTTGAGATGCTGAAAAGGAGAACGGCATGAGAAATGACTTAAGCGTCTCAATTTTTGCTATATGAAAAGATTTTGGGATATGGAAGCTTTCCTCAGATAGGAACTTCTGTCCTCTTACTACTTATTTCAACCCTTGAATTGTTTTGATTCAGTCACCTGACAAGGGTGTTTGATTCTGTGTTTTTTAAAGAAAAAAAAGTGTAAGCGTGTTCTTTTCTTCCCCAACCCTCCCAGCTTCATGCAATTTAAAGTTTAAGCTTGCTTTCCCTGGTGGTTTTTGTAATCTGCAACAGCATTTGTTTTCCAGGTTTTCTTTGGGCATAACCTAAAATTCACTAACACTTGGAAGCGAGAGTTGCTATTAAGTTCTTTTTCAAAATGGGTCTTTATTATGCAGCTTTGCCACCTTATCAGCTTACGCAGCTTACACCTTATCATAGTTCACTTTCTGGAAGTGAACTTTGTGTTTGAGTTTAGGTGAAATTGTGTAACATACAAGATACTGCCTTTACTGCATGCCATCATGCCTCTGGCCTTTCCCAAGTAACGGTTAACGTACTTTGCATCTTGCAGAGAGGGTGTAGTAAAACCCAGCTTTCTTCAATGTGCTGTTGTGTTTTGAAACAACCAGCAAGTGGTGGTTATTTATTTTGATCCTGAATCAGTTGGGATGTGTAAACTGTAAAATTACTCTAAGAACATTGCTGAAGCTCTTGGGAAATATGTATTGTTTCTTTTGGCAACTAAGGAAAATTTATTTGTACATCATCATCAGATTACTTTCACAAACTTTCTTTCATAACACGTGAGTATGCCATGCCTGGTGTTTAAGTATACATCAGACATTCAGTGAAGTAGACATATATTTTCTAAATGTAATTTTTGTTTTACAATAAAGAATTTTACTGTAACATCTGAAATATACTAACATATGCATTTTCACTAGTAGTATTACCAGATTTTGACAAATTTCTAATAAAACATACTGATACAGAAGTGGTGCTTGATTTTTGGGAAGTTTAATACAGTTGGTTCTCAAAAGCTAATATTTTGAAACAAATGAAAGAGAATTTGCATCCAAAGACAAGCTGAAGGTATCTTGTTAGTGTGGCCTGTAAAAGAAAATTGGTTTTGCTCTAATGATCTACTCCTTATAATGACTTAAACAATGGAAACAAAATATATGTGGTTTTGTCTGGTTTTCCATAATAAACGTGAAGACGTTTGAAGGTTCCTCCCTGCAGTCTGTTCTGATACTTGAATCCAGAACATTTTTTGTTGCTGGTTTGTCTTAGGGTTTTGTTTAATGGAGCCTTTCCTTGTGCACTTTGGGCATGCGGTGTGTGATCAGTCTAACGTGTGCCTGGATACAGACCAAACTCTGCATGCAGAGTGCCACCACTCTTGCAGTGACTTGAAGTATTCATTATTTAGGTTAGAAGCTCCTTTCTGCCTTCTGCCAACTTAGGTAAAGATTAATGTTGGAAATAGTCATGAGAGTGGTGGGCTGCTAGTATTTTAATATTTAGATGGATAATGATAATTCTTTGTCTGTGGATCCTGCAATCTGATTGGCAGAAACGTGGTCCTTAACTAACAGGTAAAGCCCAAATGTGAATCATGGCCTCATTTTTAGCCAGTCAGATCCTTCATCCCAAGCGCATTCCTCCTGCCCATGGACGGGGAGCTAGACCTCTGGCCACCATCCTCCCGCTCCTTCAATCCCTGCTGCCACGGTGTCCTGGGGAGGGAGCTGTGGGAGTAAAGCTGAAAGAAAATACAATAAGAACATAGAAGGGATGTGCCTGATTTATATTTTTACTCTAGGCAAACTTTTAGAAATGTCAAATACTATTTGGGGAGCATGTGCTATGGTAAAGATGTGAAGGAGGACCAGTCTGTTTGTGTGACCTGAGGTCTAGTTCCCTAAGTCTATGAACTTGTCGTGACTTCCATCTTCTGCCATGGAGAAAGGAATGTTCCATTTTCAGAAAGACTCTATTTTGAGTGCTGTATATGATTTCTGAAGCACTTTGTTGTCAAAAATAAAAAAAGTCTGTCTTATTCCATCTTTCGAGCATACTGTTTTTAACAGCAATAATGATTCATGTGTTGGCCGTCTCTGAAGGATTGCCTAAAATGCCAATTCTTGCTTTCTTGGCTGTGACGCTTTATTTCCTCTTGTGAGCTTTTATGTGCAAAAGACCAACAAATGGGTCACCGTTGCTTAAATGACTTGTCATTCGTTTTGCATCCTGCATGTAGTATTTCTGAAAACTTAATGGCGCTTTGTTGTGCAGAAGTTTGTTCCAGTGATTTTGTTTGATAATTACACGGAACTCTGACTGTTAGTAATTTATAACATTGTTTAATTTAATTTTCGTTCCAAAAGTAGATGTCGAAAATAGTTTCCCATTTAAATATATCTTCTTAATTTCATATTTCAATGGCTGAAAAGTTGTAAGATCCAGACACATTTTTCTGTGAAATCTACGTGAAACCATGTTTGTTCTTGCACTTTGAGAGGCTGAGCAGCAGTAAGTTAGCTGTCCTGTACTACTAATACACCTACTTGCCGAGCCCTAGTCTATACTGCTAATAGTTTAAAAAAGAGAAAAAAAAGAAAAAAAAAAAGAAAAAAAAAAANAAAAAAAAAAAGGTGTCTTGGAGCCTGTTAACTTAAAGTCCTTTTAAAAGCCATATCTACCCAAGTAAGACCCCCAAATAGTTTTGATTTATCCAGATTATTTAATAGCGTTACCATTCACTAAACTGACAAAGAACAACATTTGGTAGCCCCAACTGTTCTTTGCAACTAAGATTATAAGACTCCATTCAGGAAAGCGCGTAAGCATATGCTTAAATTGCTTTACTTTGTTGGTGCCCTGTAGCGTAACAAAACTAAGGGGGAGTGGGTTTGACCACAGCCTCTTTCTTTGTTTGATCTGCCTCTGTTAGGATCAGTCCAAAACTACAGAAGCAGACCACTATATATTATTCCACATAAGTGCTTTATTAACTGCATGTGCTGTGAAATTAGTCTAGCTTTGTGTAATTTGGCTCGGTTTCACTCACCAACTGAAAACACAGGTAAATCATCTCACAATAAAAAAATAACTGCACCGCTGTTCATCTCTGCCTTAGCTGGGAGATCAGACCCCATTTGTTGATGAAAAGACAGACCTAAGCTACAGAAGCTCAAAATCTGGACTGTATCAATCTAACAGTAGTCATTTCCAGACACTTCAGAAAAATGTAACCCAAAGTGAGCTGCTTAGAAATCTGTCACTTCTTCATTAGAAATCAGTTTATATTCTGGAATTACTAGGGTTTTGCAAGACAGTGGGAAAGGGAAAGCGGTTCATGACAGTGTCATGGTATTTATTCAGGACCATTCCAAGTATCTTTCTCCGTAACAAGAGAGTAGAGTAATGGGCAGGAGTCCTTACTATGATAGGTATTTGCTTTCTATTGTGTTCTCTATGTATACATTACCATTTCATTTATGTCTTGTGTATTAGTTTCTCTGTATCCTCTGAATTAGCCAGTTTATTACGGAAAATTTGACTATTTAGTTTTGTTTCCTGCAGAAAATATTGCAGCTACTACCTGAGAGGATTTTTTATCGATGGCATTTTCGCAGTATAGGTAAGAAGGAATGGTTTAAAAACATTCTAGTACAAATAAAATCAATGTTTTCTGTAGTCACTTCCCTGGTTCTGCAAGTCCTGTTAACCACAAAAGCCCCTAGTATTGCCCATACACAAATAGTACTTACATATGAGACTTGCAGCTGAAAATTCTCGAAGCGTATGGAAAATCTCTTCACTTGCTATAACAGCTCTGTGTGTTCCTTGTTCTGGGTGTTTTTGGTTGCCTGCTTCATTTTTATTTTGCACGAATGCTCTTTAGATTTTTATATTCTTGGATTTACCTGGGTCCTGTTCCCTTTCTTCTCTTTCATGTGCTAGAAGCTATCAAGATGATGGGGGTTATAAACCAACACACCTTTTTCTAATTAGGTCTCCCTTTGTATTCACAGACTAACACCAAAAATTAAGATTGAGGAGGGTTGTGGAATCTGTGTGTGACTCTTGCAAATTTGCATTATGATAGTCTTTTGCAAGTGATCATATACGAGATGCCCATACAAATGCGTACATATTGCTGTATGCCTAACGATAGATACTGTGTTGAACTTGACCCTTGCCTGCTCCTGGAAGTTTATTCTGTAAAACTTAACGTTGTGAATAGGTGGCTGTTTGGTAGTTGAGCACAGGCTGTGCTAAACCAAATGCAAACCATTGGACTGCTGCACTGAACAGGAGCTTAATTTCTTCTCTGATATTCCTGTATTCTCTGTGCAGTTTAGTTCATTAATATTTGTGAAACACTCAGTTGTCACACTATTTGTGGGAATTAAATGAGGAATTTCTGGTTTAGAGCTGGGATAGTGAAGGAAAGAGATTAAGGACAAAAATATAAACTTTTTAGTAGCTCTTTTTGATCAATTTTTCTTTTAATGAGTGGTCCACAATTTTACTGGCCTTTATAAGTGGAATTATGAATACACGGTATTTCTGCAAGTTTGGCCCCAGCTGTCTTTCACTGATTCTCATATAATGGAGGATTTGCCAAGCATCATGTTAGAATACGACATTGGCCATGACAGACACAGGATACCTATGGATGGCATTCACTTGGTCAAACCGAGAGACTATCTGTTCTTTCCCCACGCTCCTATGGTATTTACTGTACATATTCTGGCTTTTGGAGCAAGGGAAGGAATAGGAGGAGTCTGGCAGAGAGAAGTCTTGGAGTTAGTAAAGCTCTGCTTTTTTTTTTTTTTTTTCCTTAGTCTCCTGTCCATTCTGCATGCTTTGTGGGGCAGGTGTTCTGCAGAAAAAGGCTTCATAAGCACGGAACTGAAGATTGTATTGCAACACATGCGTAAAAAAGAACAAAATAAAGTTGCCAACTTAGTTAAGGCACGCACTTGGAGTGCTTGGCTTAAAGCACTTAATGTTTTCCGCTGTAGTTGTTTTCTCTTAAGCATAAAGATAATAGATATCTAACAGGCTTGGTTTAGTCACTCATGAACTTTGGAAATCTAAATAAGAAAAGCAGGATTAATTTTTCTGAACAACTATCATGTTTTTTAGAAGTTTTCATATAGTTCATATAGGACTTTCAACTAGATTTTAAAATTTGATTGGAACATTAATGCTATAGGGAAAAAAAAAGTTTTGTTGTCTTTAGTTTGAAGATAGTTAACTTTTTAATGATTTAAATATTCCCTGTGGCCTACAGTGCTTATATAGTGAATGTTTTGATCTTGTGATCATGTACTGGAGCCAGAAGGCAAAATTTATTCCTCTCCTCATTTGACCAGATTGAATTAAGCTAGAGTCAAATGGGCACAGAAATACTGAAAGGTGGAATACATTTATTTTGATAGTCAAAGCACCTGGAAATCCAATGAAGTAGTTTAACTTGATAATTTCCTCTGAATTAAACATCTTTGATTCATCACTACTTTGAAAATTCTGCTTCTGAATGCTACCAAAGTGGTCGCAATGTTTTGTTTTGCTGTTTGTTAAAGTAAATTTTATGCTGCTTTGGTGGGGGGTTATATTTCTTCTAAGTAGTACTTTTCTGTTGTTGTTTGGTTTGGTTTCCAGCACTATTTAATCAGCTACCGTGTTTTTCATCAGAACAATGAATTTGCTGTTGCAGAAGAAATAATGAGTGGAAGTTAAAGGTCAAGGAAAGGGCTGTTGTCACATTTCCAGTTAGCACTGACAAAAATAAAAGGAGACATCTGCTTCACCACTTTACTACCATTTCATCTGAATTAGTCCAGAACAAATTGGTTTTAGTCAGTTGTTTTATAGCTAATATATTCTTTATATTTATGCTTTTCTTGAATAGTCATATTTGGATAATTTTTTAGCTGTGTCCAATAAATAAGCTACAAAATTTGGCAGTGCAATTATTTACAGCTGTAACTTGTGATTTGCTTTTTGCTTAATGTTCACGTGCATTAATATGTATTTGCTATATATGTTAATAATTTCATTTAATACTGTGAAATGGTGAGATCTTGAGGGCAGGTTTGCATTTAAGGAATGTACATAATTCACAAATCCAGGAGAAATAACAGCTGGGTGCTACATCATGTTATTTTTCTCAGAATTGGGTTAAAAACATTTTTTAACTGAAGCATTTGATGTATAATCTCTCTCTGATTTTTAGGTCAGACATTTGAAGTTAAGGGCAGTTAGCCTGGTATTTCTAAAACCAGAATCGAAATATTTTGCAATTTTAATAGTTGAGTTTGAGAGACATGAATGTAGTATAGATGGCTAGCATCTTTTTCTTACCATTATTGTCAATATTAGTGTATTTGAATGCATTAGTCCTACAAGTTGGACTTCTTGATTTCTCCAAATCTAGTAAGTCAAAAATTCCCGTAGGTATCTTATTTTTAATGAAAATGATTTGAGAAGTTATCATCTGACTAAAACCAAAGTACCTCACTGTAAAGATACATTATATTTAATCTTATAACACTGATGATGATGATTGTAATTAGATTCACTTTGGGTTTTTTCAGCCCATAGTTTTCTTTTTCTTGAACACCAGTGCAGTAGCCATGTAATAAATGGCATTAAACTAGCCTTTTCTGTAGTACTTTTAAAAAACATTCTGGTGGAAAGTGACCATCTTAGTATCTGATACGTGCCTATTTAATTTTTCTAATCCAGGGTCGGTTCTGAAGAAACTTTTACACACTGGAAATTCTCTCAAGGTATTTCTCTTTGATGATGTATTCATATTTCTTTTCACTTTAATTCTTATGAAGCATATTACTTTGCAATTTTCCAATGTCAGTGTTTTTCAGATTGTTGGGCTTTGTAATTTTACTTATTCACCTTTTAATAATAAATTTTATTATTGTAATCCTAGATTATTTTAATATTTACCTTTTTCAGTCATTTTGCTGTTCTAATGACCTTTGTAAAGTTACCTGGAGAACGTAGCAATATATTTTGCTTAATGCTTTATTTTTTCATGTCTCTCTGGCATTAATTATACTGTAATTAAACGTATTGGTTTCTTGTTTGCCAAAGAGTTTTAAATCCATTTTTCTTTTTCTAAATATACTGCTAAGACTAAAATTGTATCTTGTTAATAAAAAAAGAAAAAAGTAAGTAAACTTACTGAACAGTCTACCTGGGGTAGTTTTGTTGCATCTTATTTTTCACGAGGATCTTCTGATCCCAGTGATGTTGAGGACAATAGCTTGCTCTGACCTCTGTGAGGCCAAGATTTCAGACTTAGTAGGGCAGGAAGTATTGGTAGCTCCCCGGTTGTGCGTTACACTTGCTGTTGTACTTCCAGAGCCCCTTTTAAGATTGAGTCTTGAGACTAGCCAAGATGCATTTGGCCCCAGGAACTGCGGGAGTGGAACTAGAACTTTTTGGCCTCTGATTGAAGTTGGAGCGGTCACGCTGTCTCCTTGGAGTGCCACCACCTTGAGTACAGCTTGCTCCCACCTTTCTCTGCTCATGATTAAATTAATAATGTGATTACTCTTGGTATGACGGAAAGACTCACTAGCATATAGCTGGGATGAAAGTAGTTGTCCTGCATTTTCTTAACTATTTAACTGTGTTACTGTACTTAAAAATTTGTTTTAATATCTTTTTCTACAAAATCATCCCCTTGTAGATAAGATGTGAAGGAATCCGACTGTTTCTTCTCTGGCTTCAAGCACTTCAGACTAACTGTGCAGAAGAGCAGATATTAATATTTGCATGCCTTGTGCCTGGCTTTCCACCCATTATGTCCTCACGAGGTCCCTGTACACTAGATAACCTCATTAGTCCTCCTAATTTGCCAGAYGGTGAGTAAATGAACAGAATTTCCATGAGGGGGTGTATTGCCTCCCCCTTCCGCTGAGGTTGTTGTGGAGCTGTAGAGATTCTTGTGGGGAAGATGTCACATGGATGATACTATTTGTCTTTATAATTCAGAGATGTATTGAATTTGTCAAGCGATTGTATTTGTTGCAGCTGTATAGCCTTCTGATCTTGTCATTCTGAGTTCAGCACAGTTGGGTTTTGTTGTTTTTTGTTTTTAATTGAGATGCAGCTATATTGAGTCACCATCCCTGGAAGTATTTAAAAGACGTGTAGATGAGGCGCATGGGGAYGTGGTTTAGTGGGTATGGAGGTGTTGGGTTGTCGGTTGGACTCGATGATCTTAGAGGTCTTTTCCAACCTTAATGATTCTATGATTCCATGATATATGAACACATTACTGCAAAATAAGTAGGTGTGTAGATTTACAGCTTATTGGTTAATCTGCAGTGATTGCTTGTGTTAACCCTTCCAAACTGCAGTAAATAAGAGGTTGGTGCCGTTCTCGATTATATGCGGTAGGACTTTGACTTTGTACAACTTAGTAGCGCGTTAATGATTATTTTCGAATTAATCTTTTTATAGAAAATATCTTTTATTTAACTATTTTCAGGTTTTCTATGTTTAAAACATTTTCTTTTTATTGTAGCTAAGATTTTTCCAGAAGAAATAACCCCACTTTTGCCAGCTGTCTCTGGAGAGAAAATTGCTGAAGACCAAACCTGCTATTTTCTTCAGCTACTGTTAAAATATATGGTAATTCAGGTGCGGAGGATATATGTTTTTAACTGTTCATATTTGGAGGAACGTATTTGTGGTAGAAAATTAAGTCTACACTGTATCTATACAGAGCTGGTTTTGCCCCTCCCCAGGAAGAAGCTGTCTTCTGCACTTTCTTATTCTTGTTTTTAAAAGGAGAATCATCCCAAAGGTATTTCCTTGTGCCATTTTTGGTGAAAATAAGAAGTTTTTCACACTTGTGGTAAGAATTAATGAATGTTATCCAAACTTGCAGGATAACTGACTTTTTTTATGTGCTTGTGGGCATTTAGAAAATTGATAT
This sequence comes from Phoebastria nigripes, assembly GCA_035582835.1. Lineage (NCBI taxonomy): Eukaryota > Metazoa > Chordata > Aves > Procellariiformes > Diomedeidae > Phoebastria > Phoebastria nigripes. Next base: position 2,279,225 of record JAYKAV010003210.1, read on the forward strand.
GGGGTAAAGATGCAATTTGTTCTCTTTGGACACATAGATAACTGAGAAGACATGTAAAGGAGCACTGGAGAAAGAGATAAAAAAGGAGAGATGGCTTCTGAGATTTTTTTAAAAGGATGCAAGTAACATGTAAATAAAAAATTTTAATTAGAAATAGATCAATCTCTACAGGGAAGAAATTAAGATAATGTATATATTTTAAAAGTACAAGTTAAGCAACATTTTAAATACAGTGGAAACTGTATAGACAATGAACATTAAAGAACTCAGTATTTAAAAAAAAAAAAAAGATGAGACAATTTTTTAGTATCACAAGGCAAGACCAAAATGATATTTGGAAGGGGGTTTGTCATCTTGAATAAATGCTTTATTTTGAAAAAGTGGCTGTATGAAATTATCAACTTCCTACATGGCACTCTTTGTTTTACATATCAGAGTCTCACAACACTTCAGTTAAAAAAATATTTTCACTGTTCTTTTTATACTCTTATTACGTGTTTGGGATCTAAAATATTGACTACACTATAAATCCAATTGCATTGTGGTTCATCAACATTCATTTATTTGTGTTGCTTGGTAGAGGGGGAGCACAGCTGGGCAGTAACCTTCTTGCTACAGACAAGAGGTGAGATTGAAATAATCTGATGCAAGTGCAGAATGATCGCTGAGAGCCAGAACGTAGAGCAAATCTACATCTTCAAGAAAATTTATGTCTGGGACTGGGTAGAATTTAATATGAGTCGGTTTATTTACGTAACAAATAAAATGCTACAGAAACTCAGTAGTCTTGTTTCCAAGCTCTACGTGTGTGTATTGCAAAAGTAGGACATTGCAAGTTCCACAATTTTTAAAGATTTGGAAAAAGATCTAGTACAGATTAAAGTAAGAAAATGTGTTTAAAAGAAAATAAATAAATCTCATGTGACTGATGTAAACAAGTCAGTTTTTCTTTAACTCAATAAATTATCATCTTGGATATAGATTCAGTGAACTTGTCATCTGCTATATACAGTTGGACAGGCTTTTGTAAGAGCTTTTACTGCAAAAAAAAAAAATTTAAGAATCCTGTAGTCTTTTGATGTTGCTTAAAAAAAAAGAAAGAAAAAAAAGACGTGGGCCTGAATTTAAAGTGTCTGTCAAAAGATAAACACTTTTAGTGCTCACTTGGGTTTCGCAAAAAGAGAAGTGATGTGAGAGACTAAATACCAGGTAGGTTTAAGTCATCAGTGGAAAAAGTGCTTCATTGTAGAGATGTCTACTTTTACCTTTCTTATTTGAAATTGTATTGGATTTTCTTATACAAATAAAGAAAACGCACCCATATAGGTTATGTGCAACTTATTCCAAATTGAAGGTGTTTTAATATGAAAAGAGCAACTCTTTGTCAAAATTTGGCAGTCTTCCAAGGAATTGTAGTTCGAAACTGTTGGTAAAGAGCAACTTGAAAGTACGTGTATGACTCTCTGGTGTTGATCTGTGCAAGAACAGAAGAGTACCTTTAAAAACAGACTTAGATGTCAGCCTCTTCCTTGGCAGTGGAAATTACTTATGCCTTGAGTCAAATTTTGCAAAGGAGTATTGCATATGTGTGCGCAACCGTATTAAACATGGGCATTGAGTATGTTTCTGATGACAAACATACTTGTGATAAAAGTGTAGCCCAGAGTAACTTTGTCTAAATTTACAAGAAAGAAGCAAATTTGTTAAAAACATTAATATGACATTTTCTGTGCTTCACTGCATTAGAACAGCCCAAATATGCTGGCTTCTAATGAGCTTGCTTGCTTTGATGTGCTAAAGCCCTCATGGTAATATCTTATATTCTCACTGCAGTTTGTAAAGCTTTCTGGGACAGTGCTCATTTTTTATCTCTTGTTAAAGTGTAATTGTTTATCTTTTGTATTCAATGTGGAATGATTGTCAGTATAACACATTAACTTAAAGCTTTTTGTTTGTTTCTCTTCAACTCCATGACAAAGGCTGCAAGCTTGGAGTGGAAGAATAAGGAGAACCAAGACACTGGTTTTAAGTTTCTCTTTACCTTGTTTAGAAAATACTATCTTCCTCACTTATTTCCATCTTTCACAAAGCTAACCAACCTCTACAAACCTGTTCTTGGTAAGTAGTGAATTTTGTCTTTTAAGTAGAAAAAGAAATAATGGTGACTGTTCTCAGTAGCAGCTCTGTTACCTGCTGCCATATCACTACAGTTCTGTTGAATGAGGATTTTTTCCTCCCTTGTCTCATGTTTTGATTTTTTCCTAGCACAACTTTTGATTTTCTGAGATAGTCCAGGAAGCTGCTGCTGCTCATCACTGTGTAAGGGCTGGCCTGATTCTCCTTTCCTAAGGACATTTCCACTGGCATAGCATTTATATCAAGTGAACAAGGACTCTGTAACTGTGATACGTAATGAAGACAGAACATGCTCTCTGACGGGTTTTTTAAAGAATCAGCAAGCTGCCCAAGTGTGAGGGAGTAGCTAACATAGTTACTCTTATTTTACTTCTTGTTTTCTTGAAGAGAAAATGAGCATGAAGAGCCAAATGAAAGGAAATGGAGATGTACATCTACAGTTGTAGGATTAAAAGCATGATATTTCAGAAACAGCCACATTTTTCCTAATTTTCTACTGAATTAYGTGTTAAGAGTCCATAGGAACGGTGGTGTTAATACTCACCTGATGTACTGCAGCTTCTTCTTCATCATCCTTCCCCTCCCTCCTCTGACTTTTAACTCCTGTCCTTTACAGTTTCATATTTAGTGTCTGAAATTACCTCAGTGCCGCGTCAGCTGCGTTATTCATAGCTAGGGCCCAGGCCTTCCATGTTTTTCAGCTGTGTACAAGTGATTTTTCCCTAAATCTAAGCAGCTGAATGAACTGTGACCTAACCTATTTCTCTTCGGCAATATTCCACTTCTTTCCATGTGTTTTCTTTCTTTTATTTCAGCTTGTGCAGTGCTCTTTGCACCTGAGTTAACTTCTCTTTCTGATGCGCTGTGCTGGTTTTGGCTGGGGTAGAGTTAATTTTCTTCACAGTAGCTAGTATGGGGCTATGTTTTGGATTTGTGCTGGAAACAGTGCTGATAACACAGGGATGTTTTTGTTATTGCTGAGCAGTGCTCACACAGAGTCAAGGCCTTCTCTGCTCCTCACCCCACCCCACCAGCGAGGAGGCTGGGGGTGCACAAGGAGTTGGGAGGGGACTCAGCCAGGACAGCTGACCCCAACTGACCCAAGGGATATTCCATACCATATGGTGTCATGCTCAGCATATAAAGCYGGGGGAAGAAGAAGGAAGGGGGGACGTTTGGAGTGATGGCGTTTGTCTTCCCAAGTAACCGTTACGCGTGATGGAGCCCTGCTTTCTTGGCGATGGCTGAACCCCTGCCTGCCAGTGGGAAGCAGTGAATGAATTCATTGTTTTGCTTTGCTTGTGTGCGCGGCTTTTGCTTTACCTATTAACCTGTCTTTATCTCAACCCACGAGTTTTTTCACTTCTACCCTTCCAATTCTCTCCCCCATCCCGCTGGAGGGGAGTGAGTGAGCAGCTATGTGGTGCTTGGTTGCTGGCTGGGGTTAAACCACAGCATGCGTTAAGTATCCTTTTTCTTCTTAATCTTTGCGCTGTTGAGTGTTCCAGAGCCATCTTCTCTTTCTCACTGTACTTTATTAATAAAACTCTGTGRAACTTTTATAAAATTAACTTACATTGTAGTAGGAGCAGTTCTTTGTTTCAGATTTTGCACTTCTTTTTGCAGCCCTTCTCTTTTGCTTTCCTTTGTGTGATACAAATTATAACCTTCAGGAAAGATCTGTGCTTTTATGTTCTTGCTTTTCTTTAGGAGTAGTAAAATTATGATAGAATATAAGCATTAATATAATAAAAGCAGTCAGTCATTGCATCTGTTATTTCATATGGAGAAAATGTTGTTCATGACATGTTCAATACRTTTAACCAGAGTCTGGAAGCAATTAAAGTTTTGTAAGATTAGATTTTCTTTATATCTTCTCTTTTTATCTCACCAGATATTCCTGATATAAGACCAAGACCAGCATACATTACTGCAACACGAAACAATGAAAATGTCTATAGCACAAAAATCCCATATATGGCAGCTCGAGTTGTTTTTATTAAGTGGCTTGTTACCTTCTTTCTTGAAAAGAAATATTTAACTGCTGTTCAGAATACAAAAAATGGAGGAGAAATGCTCCCTAAAATTATTCAGGTGTGCTTTAAAGTTTAACTCTCTTTTCTTATGTACATGCTAACCTTGCAAATGATCACAATGCCTGACAACTGAAGCAAAAAAAGAAATGCTAGACCTAAGTGGATAGATGATGTACTTGATTATTTGATTTTTTTTTTTTTTCTTTGAAGAAGGAGRGAATCTCCAAGGGAAACCCTTTAGTAATTTACTAGATTTTTTTTTTTTTTTCCCCCTCATAACTGTTTGCCTTACCAGCTTCATCAGTATTATGTTTAGACTTTTGGAATTTAATCTGTAAACTGTCAGACTTATTTGTGCCATGGACCATTTCCCAGCAACATCAAAGGCTGCTTTGTTTTCCTCTTGATTATAGCAGCTGTTTACGATGAGATATTAAAAAAATATTTCACTTTCCAATTTCTGCTTGAGAATTCCCTAGGATTAGGGACTTCACAATGAATTTTATAGAAATAGATGCTTTTTTCTTTTAAGAGACTCTCCAGCTTCCTGTTAAAAATTTAGGATCGATGTCAACTTATATTCTTCTCTTGAATCGTAGGTCAGTGACAAATCTAGATTCCGTGGAAAAACATACATTTACTATTATGGTAGACCTGTATATTTTCATGTYGATTGTTTTTTGGAGTTCTTCACTGTAGAAGTTTGAAGCCCTAAACCAGCTAAGTGTAGCTTGCCTACTGAAAGTGCTTTTTTTTGTTGATCTTTTCTTTTGCATTGGAAATTCCACCTTTTGTATAAACTGCTGTGCCATTCCAACAGACATAGCCTGGAAAAAGAATTTTTTTCTTTTTACTGGATTTTATAGACAGCTGACACCAAATAAATATTTAGGTTGCATAAAGGTATTGCTGCCCTCAAAATGGAAATTGGTCAAAAGTTATCACTTAGCTGCAGCAGTGTGCCAGCTTTTGGCACATGTTGACTACTTAGTGGCTTTGAAGTTCACTTACTGTAGCCTGTGCCTCGCTAGTGTGGCTGAATCTTACCAAAAAAGTTCATTGTGAAAAGCAGTAGAGATGTTACTGCTGCTCTGTTACTGCTCACTTGGTTGAACAGAGGGCAGCCTTATTAATGTAAACATAAAGCAGAACTGCATTTGGGTGATGCTTTGAGTTAGTGTATCTTGGGGTTCTTTTTCTGGTGACTCAAAAGCAGTTTTTTAGTCCTCCGTGTCTTCTCCTGACTGGATCATTTTAGCCAGACATGGTTCGAGACGTTGCAAAATACATGCAATGCCAGAACAAAACCTGACAAAGAGTTGTCAGGAATAATAATGTGCAAGAGTATGAGCCATGTATAGTGGTATGATCAATCTTTTCCCAAAAATGAAGGGACTTGGGGATTCTTCTCCACTGTGTCTGTGCGTTCCTCCACTCCCACCACTGCACGCCTCCCTCTTTTTTATCTTACGGAGAGGACAAGTCAGTCAGCTGTTCTGGGCTGGGGGGGGCCCATATGAAGTGTACATTATGTAGAGTATAAGACCAAATTCCTCCTTGGATCAAGTAGTGGACTGAAAATTACACTTCCTGACTCTTGGGATCCCAGTGTGTTGTGTGAAAAAGAGCACTATTCACTTGAGTTCTGTGTAAGTATTCCAGATTTTTGGTGTACACTATTTCAGTTATTTAATTAGGTGTGCGTTTTCTTCTGTGTAGACTGTTGGTGTTGTAAACCAAGATAAAAACACAGAGCTGGAAACCAGTATGTCTTATGCAAGCGAGCAGGAGAGAAGCCATTCTAACAGCAGCACCTTGTCTGACAGAAGGCTCAGCAATTCCAGCCTCTGCAGCATCGAAGAGCAGCACCGGACCGTCTATGAGATGGTGCAGAGAATCCTCTTATCCACTCGAGGATATGTTAACTTTGTTAATGAGGTGTTTCGACAAGTAAGTGTGTATGTTTAGTTGCTATTGTTTTTTTTGGTTTTTTTTTAAAGGAAATGTCATGGTTATGGGAGAGAACACTGCAAAGGCTGTTGGTCAGGTAACTGGTCAAACTTGATGCTAATCACACCAGCACCCTTTTAGTTTGGAGTCCTTCCTAGGTCTAGTTTTAACGATAAAATTATGAGATTTTTATAGGAACTGAAGGTTGTTGCTGATGCCAGATGGCAACGTGTCTTATTTGAATGGGCCACTTTATTTGTTCTTGGTATTATGATGTAATTTAAAGGTGTGTAAAGAGCTATTAGCTTGCAAGTTTATTATTTGAATTAGTAAGATTCTTGTTCCTGTGATCAACRTCAGTATTTAATGTCTATTTGACCATGGATCACTTCTGCTAGTATTTTTCATTAATTTGACATCTTTTCAATTGTTTGTGATAAAAATACATGTGGATCTACTGGAGAGTCCCAATTTWTTTTTTTTTTTTTTGGTCCGGTACTGAGGTAGAAATTGGTTGACACAGCAGTTCCAGGTCACATAAATGTGCAGAAGATACTTTCCAGCAGCTGAGTGAGCACACGTGCTTTATGAAGTATCTTGTGTGGCACGGTTTAGGAGCTACTTGTACCAGTGCTTTTCAGTGGGATGGATGGCATTTTGACAGGAAGGAGTACTTCTGTGCGTGTTAAGAACCGCTGTGGCATGCTGCCCTCTCCTGGTGTTTGTTCAGAGTATATAAGGTTAGACCAGGGAACAAAGGCTCATGTGATGCAGTACTTTTATCTTTATTCAGTATGATCAGTGTTCAGAAATTGAAACAGATAATGGTATTTGGATCCTTTTTGTGTTTCTCTCTCCCTTACAGGAATCTCACTAGTCACTGTGAATTCCTCTCTACTCTTTTTCTTTCTACCCTAATTCTTAGCCTTTCTGAAAGCATTCTGTGTAGAGCCCATTCATCCTGCTCATGAGCTGCTGTTTCTCTAATATTCTAGCAGTTGGCTTCTGGCTTTTTCAGTTTCTGCATGCTTAATAAGTTCACAGTGGCTGTGAAGACATTGTCAGAAATTTCACATACTTGCTGTATGGCATATTTAAACTTGCTTTTGCTAACCCTTCAATTTCTGTTGAAATCAGCTGTTGGATGTTGCACTTCATGCTGACRAGAGACAAGGAAGTGTACTATGTGATGCAAAGATTTCCCCCGACCTGAGCAAGATACCTTTGTAATGCTTTTGCAGCTAAACTGGGTGTAGGAAATGCTATAGTTTTTGACCCTGTTAATCATGGAGAGTGCGTAATCTCTTCATAGTTGAAAGGACCTATTTTTTAGTACGAAAAATGTATTTTCATCTCTTTCAATTGTTTTATAATATAGTGCATATAGATAGAAAAAATTCTTTTGTTGGCAAAATACACTTTTTTGTACCAGATGACATTTTCAGACATTGATTTCTGTGCCTGTTTGCTGCAGTGCAAAGTTCTTCTGTCACTTTTTTTTTTTTTTTTTTTTTTTTTTTTTTTTTTTTTTTTTTGTCTCCTAAGACCTCCAGAAATGTGGGGAAGCAGCCAGTCTAGCCTTTGAAAGCTTTTGGAGGGGACATCTTTACAGAATGATTCCCAAATACAGATATCGAGTAGCATGTTGAAAATAAATTCATTGTGGTGATTTCCAAAACTGTTGTGAGAAAGGATCGAATGCCAGCCACTGTTATTCTCATCACAACTTACTGTCTTGTCTCTACCTCCACTTGCTGAAATGGCATTTCACATCATATACTGCTGATGTAATCTGAAGTCATCTTCTCCAGAAAGTGTAGCATAGTACCTAAGTTTAGCCTGCCAGACCTCTATGGCTAGTAATGGCTTGTGAGATGAATCCAAGTTAAGTTAGACAGCTTGCAAGGAGCAAAGACAATCTCTTTGTTTTTGTCTGAACAAATACAACATGGAAGTAATTTGGAATTAATAGTTATGGAATTGTGAATGATGTAGGTATATGCATAGGTTGTTGATTAATCATAACTCCTTCTAGTACAGACATAAAAGTAAAAATTATGTATCCTTTATTATTATATTATTTCTTTTTTGAGCTGTATTATTTATGGGTGGTGGTGTGTGGGTGTGTTTATATATGCATGCACATCTACGTCCTATATATAGTAAAATCAGTTAACTTTTCAATTTAGGCTTTTTTATTGCCACCTTCTGACATATCTGCAACACGAAAAGTGGTTAAGGTATATCGAAAGTGGATATTGCAAGAGAAACCTGTGTTCATGGAGGAGCCAGACAAAAAGGAAGACAGTCAGGATGCTGTTGTCAACTTAGAGGATTCATCAGTGCAAACGGATGGTAAACATGTATGGTATCAGTGTTACTTACTTTATTCTGTTCGCCTGCAATATATGATTTAAGTTTTAAACTTGCTTTGTAAATGAGTAACAATTTAAAAAACGTGTGGAAAATCAAGATTAAAAAATGCTTTTATTTCAGGTCCAGAAATTTAAATAAATATTGAGTGTTCAGTAGCCCTTACTGAGTCCAGGGAAAGATTACCGCTATTTTGAAAAATGTAATTTGTTGATTATTCCCTGTCTATACAACTATGATAGCAAGAACTTAATGGAAGAAATAGTAATATGGTCTGCAGTGTTAAAATTTACACTGTTGGCCTAATGCATGTAGGACTATTTCCTTTTGGTGGTAGTTACTTAAGAATTGGAAAATATCTACTGATTTGTATATACTGRATGAAATATTTGGATTCAGACACCTTAATCTAGGAAATTAAAGTGTAGATATAAATTCTGTGCGTCATCTTTTTTTATATCCTATATTGAACCATTAGTAAAAGTTGACTTTGACACTATTGACACTGTGAAGCTATTTAAAGGGAAGTTTCGTTGTACTGAGAAAGAGGTTTGAGTTGTAAAAACATAATGAGAATGACATGGTTTTGACAGATTATTTTTGTAGGGGATTTATAGTTTTGCCAGGCTTAAATTCAAATATTACTGCAATCAGTGACTACAAAATGGGATATAAGATGTTTTAAATAACATAGCTCTTAAAACTTTAATGAACCTTTAAATTCCATATACTGTCTRTTTGCTCAGAGATTAAGAAATAATAGACATGAAATGAATGTAGGACATGACAGTTCCCCCTTTTTTGCTTTTGACATTTTAAATGATTTTGAATAAATATGGACATATTCCTTTCTGCTTTGTCACTAACTGAATCATGTTTTTGAAAGCTTTCCTCTGACCATTCAGGACATAAGCGCTCATCCAGCTGGGGAAGAACGTACTCCTTTACCAGTGCTGTTAACAGAGGATGTATATTAGAAGATGAGGACAAAAATGTTAAAGCTGGTGCTCAAGCTGCATTACAGGTGTGTTGCATAGAAAGGTTGCAAGGCTGTAACTTAYGTTATAATTATAATATTTATAATTTGTGGTGTAAATTCCGTGGTTACGTGAGTCTGAGATCTTAATCCTTAGTCTGAGATGAAGGAAAACAACTACCAGTGGTTGATGGTTTTTGTAAGATATGAGTTGGACTTCATTTATAACTTTTTTTTTAAAGTGTATATTAAACATGTCTTAGAGCCAGATAGCTATTTTAAGACAGACGGTTCATTTTCTTTTTACTGTGGGTACTAATGAGAACTGTACATTTGCTTTCATTGAACCTCGTTTACTGGAAATATTGGTGGTTGCTCAAGCATATAGGAAATGAGTAGCTGGAGGGATGGTACTCTTGCCTGACTGAATAGAATAGATACCTACAAAACCCATACTGTGTAATGCATACCTTTGTTGGGTCTGTAATGCCACCTGACTTTTCGCTAGAATGATGTAGAAGAATAAAGTGACAGGTAAGACATAAAGCTTGCTCTAAGGAAAGTGAAAGGTTTGACTGGAGGAGGACAAGTATTTTATTGTAAGTCTTGACTCTCTTTATTCCTGACACTATGTAAACTGACTGTAAATGTCTGTCTTGGAGGTATTCTTGACAAACTCTGCGAACGTTTTCTTGCTGGAACCGTGYATTGAAGTCCCTGTGCTTCTGAAGGAGCAAGTTGATGCTTGCAAAGCAGTTCTCAGTATCTTTAGGCGCATGATAATGGAACTATCGATGAATAAAAAGACGTGGTAAGCTTAATATATTCTGCATCATTTAAGAGAAAATTCCGACATTTAAACTTTATGGGAGAATTATTGGGTTGGGAAAAGACTGGCTTTTTTAGGGGTAGACCTTATTACGTAAGTCACATTTGTGACTTCCCTCTGAATTGATTTGTGAGATTGCAAGTTCTGCTGAGTCTACATCGTTGTACTATTTGACTTCAAGGTTTTGGCTGGTATTTCCATTCCTGACTTCACCTTCTCAAAAATTAGTTTTTGCAGTCCACAACCAACTAATGTTATCTTGCAAATGATCTGTGAAGTCTGAAGTGTGATCACATTATCAATAAGTGTGAGGCTTACTGGAGAATTAAGAGCGTTTTTTGGTACATGAAAATTAACAAGTACAATTAATAAAATGTGTGAACAAAAAGTACAATTTTGTTTTGGAACCAGGGAACAGATGTTACAGATACTCCTTAGAATAACAGAAGCTGTGATGCAGAAGCCGAAAGAAAACCAAATAAAGGATACGTTTGCTCAAAGCATGTCAGGATTACTTTTCCGAGTGAGTGTTTGGGGTTTGTTTGTTTGTTTTGGGGTTTTTTATGTTGGTTTTTCATGATGTTTACTCATAGTTTAGTTAAGTACTGTTGCACAGTACTATGAAACCTACTTGTAAAACATGAAAAAATTCTCCTTTGCAGTAATACAAGTAATTATTTTGTAAACTGTTCCTAACAGAGGGAGACAGATTCCAGGTGCAACAAGCAGTTGATTTGATCTGTTCTTCAGGGCTCTCTTACAAACCATGGTAGAACAGGCAGGCATGCAGTCTTTTTGTGGGATATCTTCAGTGAATAGCTCTAAAGTGTAAGCTTGATGTGACTGTTTTCCTAGAAGTTCAGCTGGCAAGTCAAAACTGAGTCACATTGAAGGAGATGAAAACATTTATACATCGTATTGTACTTTGCATGCTCAGCTACAGTATCTAGATCTGAGTGTCGCTGGTGTAGCTCAATCACTACAGTCGTTCTGTAGGTATAGCAGACAGTTCTTCATTCTATTATTATTATACACTGCGTATTATTTCAGTTTACCAGAGAACATATAGACCACCTGAAACATACGTTTCGGAATTTTTAGATTTCCTTAGTCAGTGACTTTCACAATTATTTACCCACCGATTTCTGGGAATGTTTTTTTGATGAAAAGTATCTATGCATAATATCTGTTCATCATGAATAATCAATGCTAACATGCAGGTCGGTGTTGACTTCAACATACAGGTTGGTGTTGGTGTGCTGAATTCGTCTTGACAGAAATGCATGAACTGTCACTTGTTTCTTTTCTCTCAGACCCTCATTGTGGCTTGGATCAGAGCAAACCTGAGCGTTTACATTTCTCGGGAGCTGTGGGATGAGCTGCTCAGCGTTCTGTCCTCCCTGACTGACTGGGAGGAGCTCATAAACGAGTGGGCCAATATCATGGACTCTCTAACAGCGGTGCTAGCAAGAACCGTGTATGGGGTGGAAATGACAAACTTACCCTTGGATAAGCTCAGTGAACAAAAAGAAAAAAAGCAGAGAGGAAAAGGTTAGTCTCTATGCTTCAGTGCTTTTTGTATCAAACAAGTTAAATATTTCAGTTTAAACTTAAAAATTAATTTAATTTAATCTAACATAAATACTACTTAATCTAGTGTAAGAACCTGTTTAATCAAATCTGAAGTGCTTTGGATTTGTGTATTCTCATCCTTCATTGTGGGAGGAAAGGTARTTGGGGTCAATAAAAGATAGCTATTTAGCAGGTTTTAGTATGTGCTTAAAATCAGTCTTTTCTGTGTGGTGGAAATGAAACGTGGTTTCCTGTGCTGTAGTCTGGCATAGTCATCAATGTAAAAATTCTTTTCCATGTATTTTTATTAAACTTTATTAATTACAGTATTTTAGCTACATTTATGTGCCCCCTTGCAATTGATGCATATAGTTGAAGTAGTGATTGTTTTTTAATAATAGTAAAAATTCATCTGTGTTGCTTAAAAGATTAATATTTTTCATGTCTGAGTGCCTGTAAGTCCATTCATACTTTAGGAAGAATATGTGCCAAAGCATGCAATGCTATAGAATTTTGTTTTCTTTATCTCTAAGGTGGCATTTTAGAGCCTCAAAAGACAGCTGTAGTGGGAAGATCTTTTTCATTAAGCTGGAAGAGTCATCCTGAGGTTGTGGAGCCAATGAGATTCAGAAGTGCTACGACCTCTGGAGCCCCAGGAGTTGAGAAAGCAAGAAATATTGTTCGTCAAAGAGCAACAGGTTAGACCATAACTAAATGCTTATATTCCCAAACACTCAGTGACACTCAAGTTTTAAATCTGCCTTTGTGTTGTGGCTGCTTCCAAAAGTCGTGCAACTTAATAATTAAATGCCCAAAACAGAGATATTGCGTACCTGTGTCTGGATGTCTTGACCACTACCAGTATGAATAAAGAATCAAAGTATTTTGGAAAATTCTAAATAGATGCTTTTAAATACATTACATTTAATTGCAAGTTAGTCATGTGCAAGTTATGTGTTTTTGAAGAAGGTACGGTACATTCCTGTTTTTATCAATTCATAAGAAAACATTTATTAACATCAGTCAGATAATATATATTGCTTCTGAACTTTCATACAGCTAGCTATTTACTATGAGCACAAGGTTGACCAATAAACAATTTTATTCTTTCTTATTTGCTTTATTTGCTTTCTTTCTATTRGCATGATGAGGTATGTATAGCATCTCCTTGTCCTTTTTTCTCTCATGTTTACTTCTGGAAAGAGGAAAACAGGAGAAGGGAGAACGGGGGTGAGGAATGATGGGGGAATGTCTGAGACCCCAGGCATTGAACAGATACCTGATTTTTCAAGCATTTCAGCAGCCTGAACTTGATCTCTTTTTTATTTCATGGTAGCATGTTTCTGCGTTCCAATTCAATGGGCTATGGATTAAAACTCTCAATAGAAAATCTCCTGCTTTTGAATAGGAGATATTTTGCTGCACGGCTTCCTTTCTCATTCATAACAGATTAGTTGTGTTTCTTACCAGGAGAATTTGAAGGTGATTTAGTATGCTTTTGTGGCTACAGGCTTCATAACTAAGCCACAGTCTTCAGCTCAGATCACAAAACATTTTGGCATTGGAGTCAATTCATTCTTTGTGTCTCTCTTATTTTTAAGTTCAGTGAGTTCCTATTTGTGCTCCAGCRGAGAATTCTTTCTTTCTTCTGCTACAGCATTTCTCCCCTAGACTTCTCACCAGAGCAGTAGAGAGAACCTAGAAGTATTGATCAGCAAGGACTTTACTTGGTTCTGTACATTCAAATTAAAGAAACTTCCTACCTTTAGTAAGAAAAGCTTATTTGGTAGGGAGCAAGTAGGTTGTCAGGTAGGAGGATGAACTTCATGTGTAAAAAGCCCTTAGTTTCATTCTGTGTCTCATGGTCATATAAAAAGAGAATTATTCTGGCTTTCATGGGATTTCTGATGATCAATGGCTCCCAAATCAGCAGGTGCAAAAACGTTTTGTATTTGCACATGCAGTTATAACAAATAATAATTTCAAATATATAAAATGTATACCCCTTTTCTAAGGTAAGACTATTTAGACATACACAAAACGCAGCTACTAAGCCTCCAGAGGTGTCATCTTTCAGAATGAAATGTAGCAGTCCCTAAGGTGAATACAGAAGCCAGGACTGTTCATGGGAGGACTTTCTTTAGCAGAGTGGACATTTTGGGAACAGTGTCTCCCACTGGGGGCTTTTCTTAAATCCCTAATATTCTCCTTCCCCCRTTTGAAAACAACAACAAAAAAAACCAACCCTAAGTCAACATACAAATACCAGAGCACCTCCTGCTTCCAGGTAAGGCTTTCTTTTGATCTGCTGCTTGTATCTGCAGTTAAGAGTAGGAGCAGAGAGTTTCTGCAGCAGCAGAAAATCTTTTGCCTGCTACCCTACTTGAGTATCTTTGCTTCCTCCTTCCTCCCCTGTCTTCTAAGTGTCAGCATTGACATTGCTGTGTACAAGAAGAGAAACTGTACAGTGAGTAAGATTTATTTTTTCCCCCTAATAAATTTCTGTTAGACTTCTGTAATTCAGCATAACTTTTAGTAATAAATTGATGATAAATTGCTGTTTTTCTCTAAAGAAGACTTTAAGCTTATGACAATGGGATAATAATCCATAAAATACCAAGTTTTTAATGATGTTAGACAGCCTCTAGAGTRTTAGCCACACTTGGAAAGTGTTTTGCTGGTGGCCTTTCTTTTTCTAAGAAACAGTGAACCCATTTAAGTGTTGCTATTTTGAAGAGAAATTCAATAAGATAAGCATTCAGACTACACTTATCTTCTACCGTCCCTTGTGGTGACTTAAGAACTCCAAAAAATTTCATGTAACTTACGTCCCTTTCATCATCCTGTTCAGAAATGTGGAAAGCAGGGCTCAGTACCCCAAAACCAGAGTCCACAGGATAATTCAGGGCATAAGGAACTTCATCAAGTCTAACCTCCTGCTCAAAGCAGGGTCAGCTGTCCATCAGACCAGGGTACTCAGGGCTTTATCCAGTCTGGAGCTGGAATCCTAGTTTTAAAAGCAAAACCAGAGGCAGCTGTATCTTTAGATCCATTTTGGAGAAGCACGCTATCCTGCTTCTCAGGTGAAAATGGATTGTTTTCAGCAGAGAGGAATGGATGTAAGAGGTAGCTGGTTCTGGGGGGGAGCATTGCTAGTAGAGGGGAATTTGAATAAGTTTTCCATTCTTTATTTTTGAGCTGTAAGTACTGCTACAGATACTTCAATGAAAAGAAAAAAGGGTAAGTCGAATTAGCCCAGAGATARGAATCATACACTGACAAAATGAAATATTCTACATTGTGGAACTGCTGTGATTCAGAAATCACTGATTATTGCACTTCCAATGTGTGAGACAGAATTGCACATTGTTACCTTACCGCTTATAGGAAATACTTTTGGGCTTAATGTTGTAAAACTATTTTTTTTCAAAAGCTTTGTGTTTCATTGTATGATGACATTCAAAACCCCAAATACTTCATAATTTTTTCTGACATAATTATTGCTTTATTTTTTCCTGGAAGCTAAGCGAAGCCAGTCTATCAGCAACTGTGTTCATCTTTATGAGGCTTTGCCAGCTACTAAAAGTGTACCTCTTCTGCTTCACACTGTGAGCTCTCTCTTACCTGGTATCTCTTACACTTCTTGCTCTCACAGACTGTCAGGTACTGTACATTAAAGTCATCTTTTATATAAATGTTCTTTGTATTTTTAAACTGCTGTCTACTCCCTTTCTGTCCAGTTGATTATTCTTTAGTAGTGTGGAATGAGATGTTTCGCACTGGTTCTGTTTCCCATGCCTCGGATCTGTTCAAAACATAGTGTTAAGTAATATGGGTAGCCGTTAAGAGACAAGCAAGTTTAATGGGAGCATATCTTGTCCTTTTTCAAAGTTACAAAGGGTGGCAAGAAGTGAATATTTCTAATGCTTTTTTGTTATTCTGTCACTGGGTTCGTTGTCAATATAAGTAACCTTTTCAGGGAAAAGGAGGAGAGCAATATATTTTCAAGGAACTACTGTAGAAACTAGTTGAATGCTTGAATGTATGAGCTAGCGCAAGCAAGATACGCAAAGAAATGCAGCTGGTCGAGCTACTTGATTTAAAAGAAAAGTCTCATTCAATCTGTGTTACACTCATTTACAAATCGGTGCTTACAAATGTGGATTTTTTTTTTCTCTAAAGAATTCTTCCTGTAATTATTGATTCCAGAAGGAAATCTAAAAGATTTCTGTGCCTCTTAGTTCTCAGATAGTGTTTGATTTCTCTCAAAATGTTTGTTAATGCAGTTTTTGTTCATTTTAATATTAAAGATTACCATGAATTACAATTAGATTTATATTCCYTAGTAACTAAAGTAAAATTTATTTTAATTTCTTAATAAAGAAATGCTTTTATTCATGTTTATACTTTCAATTACTTGATGTATTAAAGGTTTCCATGCAGTTGTTAAAGTTTTAATATAGTGCAGACCAAATATACTAAGGATTAGGAATGCAAAAACTAAAGGCAGCAATCCAGATTTGGGCATTTTAGTGGTTATTTAGACTGAAGTGGGCGTATTTTTGCTTAAAAGTGTAGTAAAGTTTTTTCCTGCTTTCGATACAGTCTCGTCCTGTGGAACTTGCTGTTGAGATAAATAAAGCTCGAACAAACCCTAAGCGTACAACTTCTGAACTGAATTCTGTACCGGTACCCAGACATAGATGTGAAAAGCAGATGTAATGGTCTGAGAATACAAAGCTACTTTGTTGTAGGGCATTCATCCTCTCACCTAGCCAAGATGTGGTGGTGGTGGAAGCAGTGAGATTTCTTTATCGTGTTAGCAGACTTTCTTTTATTTCTGTTTCCAACTAGTAAGTCTCTGAAAATATGACTTTCTGTCACCTCCCACATTTCACTTCCTGAGAGGGATTTCTGACTCTTGAGCTCTAACCAGAGTTGTTAGCTGCTGTAGCAAGAAAAGAAGAGTTTTGTATGTGGTGCATTATGGCTCTCTAGGGATTCCTATTCTGTGAAATATCTTTAGTGTTTTTTCATCTCATGCTGCTTACAGTTATCTTCAGTTGTAACACTGAAACCGTTCTAGCTAGTGAATATGGGCATTGACCTGAAAGACGAACTTTTATTTTTTTATTATTAATTTATTATTTTATTTATTGCTTTCTGTAAGACATTTAAAGTCAACAGTGATACTTTGCTTTATTTTCAGTAAATACCAGARCAGTTAGTTTTTGTACATGTGTATTTGTGAGATAATTTTCTGAAATACACACAATGTTTATTAAGTATTTAAGTATTATTTAAACTCACTTGGTAGTGTAGATTGAATGAACGGAGCATACTGTCCTCCTCCTGCAGGCTGCTGCTGCAATCTGTGTATATTGGTCTGTAATCTCATATCCCGAGGGGCTGTACTTCTTGCTCRTTTCTGAATAAGTGTAGCCTCAATGTCAGTGCCTGTGGAGCAGGCAGGAAGAAGAGCAGAGGAAAGGAGAGAAGAGGAGGAGAATAGAAAGGTGGTGGAAAGGTCACTTTTATTTAATGTGCATATTACGTAACAATATGCTGAAAGAAATCTAGAAGACTTAATAAATAATTCAGCCCATGTTCTTTATTGAAAAAAAGAAATGCAAGGGTTCTCATAAGAGTTGCTACAGCAGCATTTTTCATAATTTTTTAAAAAAGGAAAACAGCATTGGCTGTGCAGATGGAACACCTTGAACAGTCTGCTGGTGGTTCTGTTGGGTCAGCTTTGATGGGGTGTGGGGCTACCTCTTTGCTTTCCGGGGAAAGAGTTAGCAATTAGCTTATGGTAGGTGGCATTAACCAGTGTCATGGCCATAACTAAAAGCACCACTACTGAATGTGAACATACTTGATCCCGAGTGTTACTGTCTTTTTTTTTTTTTCCCCCTAATGCTAAGAGAAATGCATTTCTAAAAGTATTGCGTTGCTAGCTAATCTCAAGAGTTTCCTGTTGCTCCTTCCCCAGTATGTCAATTTACTTTCTCACTTGAATTTTCATGCCTCTCTCTCCTCTCTTTCTATTTCTCATTTTCAGTTACAGCAAAAAAGCTGTGTAATTCAGTTTGTCCTCACAAACTAAGCCAGAATCATATGTAGCTCAGATCTTTTTTTACYCTGTTTGAATTTTTGCCTTTTTTATTCTCCCCTTTACCTCTTTATGGAGGAGAAGTCAGTAAGCACAGTCATCTTTTCTGCACTCTGCATTTATAGTAGTTTTGCTGCCTCTCCTCTGTTCTTTCTGTTTCCAGAACGAACAGGGTCTAGTTTGGGTCTCTAGCACTGAAAAACATAGCTTTGTTCACGTGACATCCTCCCACTCTTCCTTGTGCACTCCAAACCCCCAGAGTAATTTTTGTCCTTTTTCTAGACTTTTTACCACTTACACTGCTCATACATCTTTCTCTAAACTTTACAATTTTTCTAAGGATATTTTATAAAACTTAAATTATAACTTCTGTAACTAGGAATTACATTCTAGCTTTGTAACTTGGGAGTTCTAAATACTTGAATGGGTCACTTTTTCATATAGCTTTCTTAGGTCAGGAGTTCAGATGTGTATATAATTCTGAGGT
Organism: Phoebastria nigripes; assembly: GCA_035582835.1. Lineage (NCBI taxonomy): Eukaryota > Metazoa > Chordata > Aves > Procellariiformes > Diomedeidae > Phoebastria > Phoebastria nigripes. Next base: position 2,297,696 of record JAYKAV010003210.1, read on the forward strand.
TGTGCAAATATTTTGTGTTTTAATTAAATCAACAGAAGTTGAAGAATCTCAACAGCTGGAAAATTCAACAGGAACAGAAGCTATGGGCCTATTTGCAGACCAAGAGCAGCAGCTAACTCGAAGTAGCAGCACTTCAGATATTACAGATCAGTTTCAATCTGATTTTTTTCAAGGTATAAGATATAGCCATACTGTACTTCTGAAGAAAAAGTGTTGAGACTTGTTCAGCCTCATAAATGCTACTTTGGTTTCCAGCTCTGTTCTAAAATGGTTTTTATCTCATTTTCTTAGTAAATATATTGTTGGTATCTTGTTGAAAGAACTGTTTTTAAGAAGTTACAGACCACAAATGCAGGACACGACCTTTTATAAAGCAGGGCAGTTAAAAATGAAACTTTTGAATGTATGCATTTTGTATGTAACTCTTAAACTKTTTTTAATCTGGCTTGCATTTAAATTTTGTGTATTAAAGCTAACAGTTCTACTTCTGTTCCTATCGTGTAAGTATGTTATGCTTATGAAGGATTTTTCAAAACATCATGTATTCCATTTTAGTGTTGTATTACTTCACTTAGCTATGAATATAAGAAGTGTACATGTAAAGGTAACTGAAATTTTCATATAATCTGCTATGTACTTTGGTCCCACAAATGTTTATATTTCTTGTTTACTTTCTAAAATTTCTAGGTAAAAAGGCTGGGAGTTCTCATAATTTAACTTCAGACTCCAAATCAGTTCAGGAAAATAAGGGATATACAAAGAAGGAACATGAAGCTGAGCAAGTAAGGCGAAATAGAAAGTGGTTATTGATAAGATTCTAACAATGTTTTATTTCTGATCAGATGCCTTTTAGTATTTAGAAACTCTAGCAACTGAAAGTGTGAAAAATCAGTAATCACATTTCTGGTATGGAATCTGGAATTGAGCTGTTGTAGCTGTTCATTATGCTATTTGGTATGATCATTCTGTGTCTCCTGATCTTGTCAGTTGCTTATGCAGTTTTATGTAATTGGCTATACTCTAGTCTTATACAAGACTTTTGTGCTTTTTTTATATTAACTATAAACAAGAAGTTCATAACTTTTTAAATATAAATAATTCATGACTATTATAGAGCTACAGTACACTGGAATAAATGTTTGATGGTTTAAAGTGCTGGGGAAAATGCTATCCTTCAGCACAATTTGTATCACCAGCTAGGTATTGCAGATGTTTGTGTAAGTTACAGGCAAGCTTCGTAAATTTTTGATGCAACTTTTAAATAAATGGTAGAGATAATAAGTGACTGAGGCTGATCATCTTTGTGGAAGTATAATGCAATACAGCATGGAGGACTTCAAGCTGAACCTCATCTTTGGACCCTGGCTCTCCCATACATCTCGAYTTAAAGTACCGTTAACACTTAGCTCTAGAAAGGAGAGACGAGACATCTTCTGCAGAGTGCTTTCATTAATCGCTTCAGGAAAAACAAAGTCTCTCAAAAAGGAAGGAAAACCTAGTCCGCTTTGCGTGGTGAGAGGGGAGAGGGAGAGAAGTAAGCTCAGTAGTTGGGGGAATTAAAAATTAACCTGGCTCCCCATTCTATTTTAGTGGCATGTGTTATAAAATATTCACAAGCATATGCTGCCAGGCTGTTACCAGTATTGCACTTTCATCCTTTTTGCAAGTGGAAGCTGGGGTTTGACCATATATTCACTGCATAACTTGCTAATGTACCATGTGAAGCAGTTTGACTTCATATCCCAACCCACTGAAATATTGTCATCACTGATCACTAAGAGCCAGATTTGCCAGGGAAGAAAGACCACTCTGCAGTCTATCGGGCAGCGCAAGAAAACATGTAAAAAAAAATTCTCTTCAGTTTAAAAAAAAAAAAAAAAAAAAAGCTACAGTGTTAGATAATACAATAATAATTTCTACAAGCCAGTTGTCTCTTTGGTGGCAATAATTTGCTTTCTCAGATATATGCAGAAAGAACGAATGGATTAATGTCTGGCCAGTGGATCAGAAATTGCTTCAAGAAATTTATTTAAAAATAGTAATWCTAATAATTGCAAATATCAAAATGGAATTTCAGAAATGTTAACTGAATTGAGGAATTTTAGAGTAGAGATTCCTTCAGTAGGTAGATCTAGTATGCTCCTAGGGGTAAGGTGTTGGGGCTTTTTGTTGCATATTTGCAATGGAAAACATGATACTCTATTTTTCTGGCAGAAATTAAGTTTTGCTATTACAGATGACATGGAGTTGCAAGAAATGTGAATTTGAAGGTGATCTGCCAGATATAAAGAAAARCAATTATACTTAGGGACAGAGCAGTATCATCTAGAAGCAGAAAATTGTCTGAAGGGTTTTCAGCAAGTAGGCTATAAATCCATTTGGTGAAGAAGGTGGTAAACAAAAGATCAGGTATCTTTACGTGGGTTGTTTTGCAACAGAGTAATGCCCTGACATAAGAGATGGCTACTAATTTCTTCCTGAAAGATTTTTTGATACTTTTAAAAGTATTGAATGATTTCAGATTTGTGGAAAAATGTAAGTAAAAAGTCCTGCTTGTTGGTGTGAAAACTGAGTTTAAGAAAGGGAGGATAACAACTGAAATTGAAAGCATGATGGTTTCCTTAAGACATTTAAAGATGTTTGGGTAGTCTAAATATTCATGAAAATATCTTGACTGAGTTGTAATTAATTTCTAATAACTGTGTGTGTATCTCGAATTTCCTAAAATATAATGTAGTTCTCAAAACTGTAATAAGCTGAGATTAATATTTTTTTTTCTCTGAAGGTACTAGTACGAAGAAGCAGTAGTACAGCTGAATTAGATTTGAAAGCAGACTTGCAGCAATCACACGGAAATTATAGAGAGAGAGAAAAAAGTGAGTTCCAAGAAATACAGTATTTTTCTTAAGTGTAGYAATTGAAATCAGTGTCATAATTTTGTCTTGTTACAGATATATTAGATGCTTTTCTCATCATGCTTTGCTAATGTAGTCTTTAAAAACAGGGTTTGTGGTCTTTATAATCCCCTTCTTGCTTTAGGTGAAAGCGTTAGCAGTGACACGTCCATTGGTTATAATAATGAAGTAGAGATAGCACTTATCCCCTGGCAAGCTTCTGAAGAAGACCATGAAGTTAATGCATCAGCAGATGTTTGTGTGGATCCTGATGCACCTCGCTGGCTTCAGCTTAGTCCTTCAGATACTGCAAATTTAACAGGTACTGTAGTCCAGTAAATGTATTTACTATTTTAGATTTTTATCTCAAAAAGGAGTTTATACAGTTCAGTTTGCCTATAAAAAGTATGTTTCATTTGGCATATATCACCAAGTTTCGTTCATGATGTTCATTCAAAAATGAGATYTGAATGCCCAGAGTTTAAGGAACTTGGATAATCAGATTGAAGCTGACATAGGTGGCCATGAATTGTGATCCAGAAAATGATCACACAGTTGAAAATAATTGAGTTGCTTACTGTGTCAAATTACTACTAATCAACTGAGATGTGATAGCTGATCAATTGTRCTCTCTTAGCCTGCCCCAGTGTTCAAGTAAAATAAATTAATTTAATTTATATTTTAAGTTAATAGGTTTTATTYCATAGCAGAATGGTCTAAAGAAATTCCTTACCATATCTTTTGACTGRTAGGAAGTAATGGGTTAATTCATGATAAATTCTCTCATCTTAATTCTGTTACCCTCCGTCCTTATACTTCAAAGTACACAGTGCCTATACTCCAGWAGGATGTGATAAGTGGCATTCTTAGAAGAGTTAATTTGGAAGTAAAAGGCCTTTACCTTTTCATTTTATTTATACTTTCTTTAACRTATACAACACTCATGATTATTTATTGAAATATTTTGATTCTTTGTAATTTGTAAAGGTACCTTCCCATCTAATAATGTGAGTCAGTGATGTTAGTTCAATAACTTAATGTGGTAACATATGAAACTCTTATAGGCTGTTTTTGCTAACAGATACATAGTTTCAAGGATATTTTTTTCACATTCACTTTTTCTTTGAAATATCTTTAATATAATGAACCAGCACAGCTAGTTCAACAGTTCAGACTGCCATTGTTCAAAAGGTAGCATGTAATACAGTACATGGTAAGGATTATTATGTATGATCAATTCATTGCTTTCTTTATGTCTACGATACAAGACATTGCTCCTTTGTGTGTACAAAGAGAATGAATTATATAAAATAACCTGAAAGGTAATGTAGGCTAAAAAGAAAAATGGGGTAACAAATGTATAATTGCCCAGCAGAGCCAGTGTGCCCTTACTGCATTTCTGGTTCTCACCCAGGTCACAAAACTTTTGTTTTGCTGTAGAAACCTCTATGGTGTAAGGCAAAAAAATACTGTGACGCCACCATTGAACAGCATAGATGCAATTTCCCTGATGATAGATCTGTTGAAGATCATTCTAACGTGCTTAATAAATAACATCTGTTTTAACATTTTGGGAATTCATAATGCTATAACGAACAAAAAAAGCAAAAAGCAAAAAAAAAATCCCAAAAGCTTTTTTAAAAATAAATTCAAGCAAACATGAAAACATCTAAAATGGCTTTTATTTTGCTAACCTTCTTTGGGTTCTGGGAGGACACAAGTTATTTCCCTCTGCCTGTGTAGAGGTTTCCCGCAACTTTCCTTGAAACATTAGCTGCTGAGGACTGCAGGGTGCCACACTGGACCATAGGTCTGATTCTGCCTGCAGACAGGCTGCTACGCAGCTTTCCCTGGTCTCATAGAAGATAACATAACAGCTCRTGTCATTAAAATTTGCACTTCAATATGGAATTTTTCTTTTACTGTTTAAGCATATTAATTCCATCGTCCTGACAGTCTTCACAAAACCCTGCTTTCCTTCTCAGTTTGCATACTGCTGTCTCAGGAACTGCTTCTGTATAAAATGGTAATGCCTGAGCATATTGTTCATCACTAGTAGTGCATACTTTTTAGTTCCTTTGTTCAGTTCCATTTCCAGGTCATTTTATACTGTGTGATCTTAAAAAAGAAAAGACTCTTAGCAATAGAAATATTACCTGTAAAAGCCAGTTATTGATTGAATAAATCTCTCGGAGTACATGAATGTTCCATTTAACTGCATTTGCCTCCCTGCTAAAAAAAMCCAACCCTTGAGTGGGGGCAGTCTGTCTGATATAAAACTGATCTATAGCTGTGTCATCTCTATGTGGAAGCCCTTTAGCCTACGTTTTGTGCCATTTTTTTCTTTGAATCGCGTGCTAGCTTGAGTAATGAAAAGGAGAGAGATGATTTGGTGGGAGAGAATACTTTTGAGATGGAAGAYGGTTAGAAGGAGTAATGTTCCTATTTTATTGACCAAATTTATACTGTACACTGCATTTCTAATTCATGGAAATTGAACTTTTTTAAATTTACAGACAGTAGTGAATTCCTTGCTGATGACTGCAGTATAATTGCTGGTGGAAGCCTTATCGGTTGGCATCCTGATTCTGCTGCTGTGTTGTGGAGGAGGATCTTGGGAATTCTTGGAGATGTGAACAATATACAGTCACCTAAAATCCATGCAAAAGTTTTTGGGTATCTTTACGAGTTGTGGTATAAACTTGCAAAGGTATTGTATATGATKCTTACATGTAATGATAATGATTTTTCTTTTGTTGTAAAAATTATTATTAAATTTGATTTAGTATTAGCATCTGGAACATAAGCATGAGATTTGGAGGATTCTGTCATAAAGAAAGATAATCTTGTTTGATTTCTAGTAGGTATCCCCAATAGAGAATGTTCCTGTTCAATGACAAGAGAATTTAGATTAGTTAATTTAAATGGGGTGAGGAAACAGTGGCAAAGAAAATAGAAGTGTAGAATAGAATACTGCAAACGTTGGTATTTGGTGTAAAAGCCCATGGTGTAACCTAAAATTGTAATGTTTGCTTAGGCTGTGGGGAAGCACTATAGGACAAGCTTTCCTGGTAGTTTTGGCTTAAGTAGGAACTCTGTATAGCGCAGGGTGTAGTGCATTTAAAGTAAATCAAATAAAATGAAAAAGTAATAATATGAAATAAAGAGCATTAATAAAATAAGCTATCAGTTTTATTAACTCTTTTCTTCTAAAAACATTAGATACGGGACAACCTTGCTATAAGTGTGGACAATCAGWCTACTCCCTCTCCTCCTGTCTTAATTCCTCCTCTCAGAATATTTGCATCATGGTTGTTCAAGGTAAGTTATTTCTAAAATTTTCACACATTAGTATTTTCTTCTGTGTCAGTACTGAATTTGTGTATGTTTAGTTGCGTTATTTTTAATTTTTACAATCACTGCTGGCTAAGAAGATGAATACCTTCCAAAGGCTATTTGGACTTGAATCTATTTTAATAAATACATGGAACAGATTTGCTTTATGGAAAATCTGCTGAAGATAGTTTTGCGTTAGCTGGCTACTAGAAAAAAAAGTAGTAATACAAGGTTTTTGCTCTTTTCAGGCAACCACCCTGCCAAATGAATATAAGGAAGGCAAACTTCAGGCATACAGGCTGATCTGTGCTATGATGACTAGGCGTCAAGATGTTCTGCCAAATTCTGATTTCCTGGTTCATTTTTATTTTGTGATGCACCTTGGCTTAACAAGTGAAGACCAGGTACAAGCTTTACTTGATAAAAAAAATCATKTAGTACTGTGTGCTGATGGAAATGTCTGTATTTTCATACTTGAAGATCTGAAGCAGAAAGCAAGCAATGCTTTGCAACAATTGTTGCATGAAATTATCTTGTGTAGCCTAGTCCGTACCTCTCTTTAGATTACGCAGTCCTAACTTTCTCATTGGTCTCCCAGTTACAAGTTTTTAAACAATTACTTATTTGTGACTTATTGTCACAACTGCATCACAGATGCTTGTTGATGTTTGTTTCTCGGTTTCCTGACATTTCTGAGGAATAATCTGTGATGAGTTTCTGTCTGTCTGCATTGCGCGGTTAGTGGGTCAAGCTGGTCAYGTTAAAAATGTTCAAATGCTCAGCTGATATTAAGTCTTGAGCTACACTGTGTGTTTAAACTTCGGTTCTGCCAAAGCGGGAGCCTTGTGTGTCCAACGGCCCTACCACGTTCCTGTACAAACTGTGATGCTGTGAAGTCGGTGCTTCCTGAGCAGCCACTGGAGTTGTTCACATTATTTACGACTTCAGGGAGATAGCGGTTACTCCCATCTCCTGTTACAGGAGTTTTTACCTTCTATCACGAGGTAAAATGCTAGACACGATCTTGGGCAAAGATCTTGGGCTGCGAAGAGCTTTATGTTAATTTATGAGCAGTGTCTGCTCTCAACAAACCCTTTTGAATGCCCTGTGCCATTGCTTGCAAGGATGTCCTCAAAAATTACAATTGATGTTGTCCTGTCCAGACTTTTCCCCTTCAAGATTAGTCCTTCAGGGGATCTTTAAAACTGTCATACCAGCTCTTTTTAACTGGTGCAAAGGGGACTGAAGGGAGAACTGAGACAGAAGGTTATCTTACCACTGTAACCAAGAGGTGATGCCAAAACATTCTGTTTCTGTGGATAAATGTTGTTTCTAGGTCCCTGTGTCCTGGGTTGGCCTAATTAATAAAGTATTCAGTGGGAGATGAGGAAAAGACTTAATCTGTTGAGATGTAAGAAGATTATTGGGCCACAGAAACAGCTAAATACTCATAAAATCTCTAAGAAATACTCTTTAGACAAAACAGAGAATATCTAAAAACTTTTCCACGTTTTTATAGCTGTAGGAGTGAGTTTTCTTCCTTAAAAGAAATAATCTAATGAAAGCAATGGCTAGAGCTGTGCTGCGGATGCCAGCAGAGGGCACACAGACTCCTTCGTAAATCTTGTAGTGGTCACTTCTGCCTCTTCTGAGAGTTATTTCTGGTGCCTTTAGGAAGCCAGCAGGAAGAGTCTCGCACAGGTTTGGTTATTTCTGAGATGAAAGAGAGAAATAATGAATTGTTACCAGACTCTTGCCCTCTGAATCTCAGTTCCCCTTCTGAAGAGTTAGAGCATTTGCAAAATCTTTCTTTTAAATAGATAATGGGGAAAAAAAAGAATAGAAAGGAAAGGGTTTTCTTCTGGAAAAACCTAAGAGTCCTGGCTGCTGCTGAAATGTAGAAAAAACCATAAGCACCTGCCATTTATAAAGTGTGTAGTGGGAACTCCCCTCTCTGCCACTCTCAGTATGTTACCTGAGAGTAATGAAGAGCTCGTTACTCTTTCATTTCACTAATGCCATTCAGATTTCAGACAGTTTAACACTGCTTGGTGTACAGAGTAACTTCATTCCCCTACAAAAAAGACTCTGCGATAACATCCACTATGATCAGACCCCCTGAATCTTAAAAACCACACAGCATTAAATCCTCTCACATAAAACACACAACTCAAGAAACTTTAGAGCCTGATGTAGACCAGATTTAAAAAAAAAAGAATTCCCTTCTATATTTGAAAAAACAAACGCCCTTAAATCAATATAGCAGCCACTGCCAACACAGGGCCATAGGGGTGGAAAATGTCAGTAATTTTAAGACTTAAGTTGTTTTCATCTATACATTTCCATGAAATGGCCAGATTTTCAGAGGTGTTCAGCTGTCAGCAGTTCCTTTTTTCTAAGCTAAAGGGTGCTCTATTTTTTTGAAATCTGACCGCTTCCAGGAGAACCAATTCCTACATAGAAGCTGGGAGATTTTTAAAATGTGGGGTTTGTTGTTGTTGAACTGTTTCTCACTCTGTTCATTGCATTTTGGTGKTGTTAACCATTCCACAGATTTTAAGCCACTTGCTGTGTTGCACACGGGATTTCAGTCCTTGTGCAGAGTTACAATCCAGAAGTTAAAGAAGATGAAGTGAAGACTGCATAGTGAAGGCAGACCCCACATTGTGCACCGTTACAGGGCTTCCCAGATATTTTGCATGCTGATGCTGTTCTTTTGTTCTTCCTTGCCTCGCTCGGTTTTGCTTTTTTTGCCTCTTGGTGGCACACTTGACCACAGGTTTTCTCTTGTGTTACTGTCCTTCCAGTTTTGCTTTCCTTAGCTATGAAACTGGTTGAGGTGTTAACTCATGGTGCTTTGGAGCTCGGATTCTCATGCAACGTGTTGATATGAAGAACGATCCTTATACCTATTTCTGTATTTCCAGTATGATCAGCATCAAGGTGCTTGATGGGTGTTGAGACTAGTCAGACAATTTGCATGCTGAGGGTAACTACCGATGCATTGTATGAGGCAGAAGTACCTCCTCTGACACGTGCAAACAGTAGCAAAGCATAAAGTGTGCGTTGCGAAGCACTTTGCTGTCATAGGGTCTCACAGCTTCCTGTAAGAAACAGGATGACATACAATGAATGCGACGCAGTACCAGCACTGATTTTGTGATTTTTGTACTTCTCAGTGATTTTTGGTATATGCTGTTACCTGATAAACTTCTTATAAAAGAGGGTGCGATACCATGGGGCACAAGGATCACTGGAACATGGGTCCTAGTTCTTCATAACACTGCAGAATCCCCCCCGCCAAAGCGTGGTTTCTAGGATTCAAGTTACTGCATACCAAAATAAACTTTGGCGCAGATTTTTTTAGCGCAGATTGTTTTTATTTGCTAAGCTCAAGCATAAATTTCTCACTCTAAAGGAACATTAACAGGAGAAAGGAGGGGGACGTTTCTCATGGGGGAATTTTCCTTCCATGTGTATGACTAGTGCAACTTTTAAAATTTAGGGGGGAAAGTAACAGAAAGGTAGACCAACTCCAGGAAATCACATTGGCTACTTTAGAAGAGCTTTTTAAGTGGCTATGTAATTTTAAAATATTACAGTCAGAAACCTGTTTGACCTGAATGTGATTATCAATATTTTAGTTAGCATCAGAAATGTTTCTTTCTGAAATATATTTCTTTCCACTCCTCCCTTAAGGATATGAGTATACAAAACTTCTGCCGTGTTGTGTAGATTTTGGTGTTGATAGAAAAACAAAAGAATACATTTTTGAATATGGTTAGAAATTAATACAATATTATTCCCGGCAAGTGCAACCTAACTTTGCAGACTTGTCTCATGGGGTATACAAAAGAGCAATGTAGGGTTATATTTTATAGAAAGCTCCCATGGCATTCTGAGTTCAAGATGTAGCAATTAGCTTAGCAGATGAGAAAGGAGACAGTGAGGTAATGAGCTGCATCTAATTTGTCCATGTGGAAGTGTCTAACAACAACATCTCTGAAGAAGTGAACAATTTTCTGCAACAATTGCATCACCTTTTCAGATAGGAGAAGTCATTGCATAAACGGCAGTACGGAGTAAGTCGCAGTCTGGCTTTGTAATTACTTCCAGCTTGCGAAGGAGCCTGAGATCAGGGGGCAAGTGACCGTCTGCGGGATGATGATTCTCCTCCTGTACCGCTCAAGTCAGTGGGCATTTTTCTGATGCTGTAGTGAGCCTGGATTTTTTCCTACAGTTTTTTATGAATGAAGCTCACTGAGGCTCACCACCTCCCCTCCCTGACCTCCAGTGTAAAGGAAAGTGAATTCAGACGTTCACTACCACACCATGGGTTAGTGAAGGTAGTTCACCTATGGTTGCTCCAATTCCTCATCTAGAGTATGGAAAATCATGAAATGTTCTTGGGGTGTGATTTTTAGGAGATGCCACGGGATAGCCTGTTGCAGTTTGGGTAGGCGTAGCTGCCTTGTGCTAGTAGGTGAGACTGATAGTTGAAAAACCCCCATTCCAGTGACTGCAACTATATATGTCTTTTGATTTGGACAATAAATATAGCTTTTTAAATTAAACCAAAGTCTAATACTGCAATGCACAAATTTTACAAATACCTGAACCAGGAAAGGAAATGTATTTTATTATTGCTACTGGTTGCTTACTGTAGCAGTAATTTTTGCTTCATGAACTTGAAAAGGTACATAAGCATCTCCTTGCTTCATAGCTTCCTTGTTTTTGCTGAAGAACAAAAGTACCAAAACACGATTCCAAAATACTACTAACACTATTCAGCCCCCGCCTCAGAAAAGCAGCTATTGAGATAATTCTGATTCCTCAATTCTGGTACTTTTGGTACTTTTGGTACTTAAATAATCCTTCTAGATTACTGGTGTTTTTCTCCTAAAACTTCTGTGGATTTTTGTGACACTGTCTTATTTCTGTCTAAATTCGCACTGTTAGTTTGAGAAGAGAATGCAGTGCAACTCAGGTGCTTACCTTGTAGTTATGCTGTAAAAGAAGAGGCAGGTTTTCAATATTTTTCAAGTTTCACACTGCCAGCTGTTTAGTGTCATTTTTTTATAAAGTCTCACCCTACTACCAGGGCTTTAGCATCAGTTAACGTGCTTGGTGTAACCTACTGACAACACGTGCCACTGAGGTTTTGCCCAGTAGTCAGAGGTTATCTGAAAAGTGAGCTAACAGGTTAGTTATATTCCTGACTTTTGAAGTGAGTTTTAACAAATAAGTTTAATAAATTTACAATTATACTGGCTTGCCAGAGTATCTTTGGAATAGAGTGCTTATATATATATATAAGAAGATATTAAGGAACATAATAAAAAGTATAGAGTCCAGAAATTCTCTGTGGAAAGGACAACTAATAGACAAGGAAAGAGACTGTGCTGATGCCTTTTTTTTGTTTAGTGATGTTAAGGGCAGAACAAACTTTAAATATGGAAGAAAAAAAAAAAAAAAAGCCCAAATCCAAATGAGTTGACAGATGTCCCTGGTGATTAAATTTCAGCACATGCAGACTGGACTGCCTGCAGAACGCAGCCCAGCTGTAGACGCAGAAGTTAACAGCTATGTTTTTAGCTCAATTCCTTTTAGTAGTGAAAGGATGACTTCGACGAAATACTCTATCAATAAAGATGGTGATATACTAATGTATGTTATGCTTGTCTATAAGCCTCTTAATTTGTTTAAAATATACTGTTGCTAATTACGGAAAGGAGGCTACACCAGTTATGTAGTAAGCTTATGTAGAAACACTGACTATAGCTCTTTACGTGGGAGATGATGGCTAATTTATAATATGAAGCCTTTTTTAGTAGAGTTGCTACCGGAGAAGCCATATTAATTACCTATTTGTATTAACATTGATCTGAAGTTTTAAAAAAAAAAAGTACTTGTAAGCTTTTATGTCTTTCTGTTAAGTTCTTACTCAACAGTGAGAGCGGCATACAACTTCTAGACGGCTCAGCCATTAGTGCTGTTCACTGGGACAGGTATTAGCCGGGTAGAGCATTGTCTTCAAAAGGTACAATAAATGAGCAGCTTTGCTTTTGTGGAATAAGTACTTCTTGCCTGGATTTCTGCCTGATAATGTTGCACACGAGGACCCTTAGTTGTACAGCATTTCAGAAACCATAACACATTTTAGATTCCTTTCCAGACTGCCATTTAAAAGAAAATAATCATAATATAGTCTATTAAAGCTTAGATACCCATATTTTAGTTTCTTGTGACTTTCTTCCAATGGCTACCATGATTTTCTCCCTCTCCATCTCCCCCATATTTCACTTTCTGTAGAAAATTTGCCTGTGTGCCCCATTATGTGCTTTATGAGTGCTTTGAAAAAGTGTTAACAGACAGCACGTTTCCAGTAGAGACAAAAATACAAATGCCAAGGTCTCGCAGGAAACCATGCATACCCCTCTGCTCACTCATAGTAGGATAAATTGGAAGTGCTGGAGAAAAATAGTTGCTAGGATTGACTGGAAGAAAGCRAGAACGAGGCAATGCCGATTGTAGGAGCTGTGCATTCTGGAACAGTTTTGGTAGTTTTGTTCTTTTTTTTTTGGTAACACTTTTGCTCTTTCTAAATTGCTTCCATCCCACCCAAATTTCTGTTTCGTAGTCAGTGTTCTGTCTGCCTCTTCTGTATTCCCAGCAGTATCTTGCTGGAGTGCCCGCTGCTTGTAAGCTCCTTTGTGAGGATTTTCTGAACTCTGTCCAGAATGGAAATAGAGTTTTTGAAATAGAGGCAACATCTCCCTTCCTTCCATTTTGCTCACACCTTTTCTTCTACCTCCCCAGTCATTGTTGTAGCTTTGGGATCTCCTGAAGTAAGTTTCTTTGTTAACATGCCCCTGCAGTGCAATGCTGTTTCATCATCCTTAGCGCTCTACTTGACTTCCCCCTTTCCCTCTGCTTATTTCAGCTGGGCTGTGTCTTCAGGATCTGTCCTTTTCCCTCTGCGTGCAGTGTGCTTCTCTGCTTCAGACATGTTTTACTTCAACTTCTTGCTTAGCTGTTATCTTTATCTTTTAAGCAAGGTTACATGATAAATTCTGAGAGTGACTATTTTAAGCAAATCAAGGTTTAACGTATTTGCCATTTTTTGGGATGTTCTAATAAAAATGTGCAAAACAATCCCTTCTCCTCTGCATGTGTTCCTCCATTTTGAAAACTGATACAGCACGCAGGTGAAAGTGAAAAGTGTTAAGAGTGCTGCTAATTGCCACCTAAGGTGGAGGACCTGCCTTCCTGCTGTGCACTGCAGGGAGCTCCTTTACCTGTCCTGTCAGAGGCATGCTCACGTTCCCTTCCCTAAAACCACCTCCCCACTAAGCAGTTAACCTCGTGCTCTACAGGGTGCTTCAGCACTGCCACCTTGGTTTCTTACAATCGGAGACTTCGAAGCGGTCCTGCCACAGGCATTTGGGAGAAATCCACGTGGCGACACAAAGTCGTCTTGACGTTTCAAGCAGTGCCATGGACTAGTAGTAACTGTGTTCTCGGTACCCGTACCTCCATACCTGTAGCAAATGGGTATTCAGATATTTCCCTCTCAGTGTGCATGAACTTAAAATATTTCTTCCAATCTGAAGTGTATCCTTAATCCCAATGGTCTCCTAGGTTGTGAAAATATCAAACATACTCTAAAAGGGGGGAAACTTTAAAAATTCTGTTCACTTCCTATGTTTGTCTGATCTCTGTTAATAGGGCACCTGAGCACCTGTCTGTCAGCACAAGGGCTTTGGGGTGGGGTTTTTTGTTATTAATATGACTTTAAAAGAGAGAGCTTTCTAATGTAGTTTAGAGGGGAAGGAGCAATTACCAGCAGGTGACTTACAGAGTCATCTGTCATCTTTAGCACTTGTGAATAACCTTACCCATGTTTCACAAATGCAGTGTTATTCTGGTTTTTAATATCTCTCCCTATTGCATTCTGGTCACAAGATACTTTAGCAAATATAACTTTTTTGGAGGTTAGATTTAGATGACAGATTGAAATGGATTTTTCTGACAAGCTAATCCTGTGCTTTCTGAGGGTGTCAAAATACTTCATAAATTTTTATTGGAACTTAATTTTTGACAAGTTAACTCTTGCCTAAAATGTGATGATAGCTAGGAAAACTTGGAATAAGTAAATGGAAGCRTGTGTTCCTTTAAAATAAAAAAGGAAAATGAAGGATTTACCACTTAAGTCTCGTGTAAATTAATAATCTTTCCCGTGCTGTAAATTTCAGCCCCTAATGAGATGTCTCTCAGTGAAGAGCAGAGTGAACTTTAAGTGAAAAATCCATGTTGTTCCTGTTGAGGGACAATTGGAAACGTGATGAAGGCAGATGGCAGGCTATTTGGTTACACCTGTAATCTGCAAAAGCTTGAACAAAAATTAGGTGAAGAATATTTTTGTGATTGACCTTTCAGTGAACTTGCATAAATTTTTTTCACTTACTCAGTGGATGTTTATGACCTTATTATTTGGATTACTAGATTAACCTATACTGAAATATTATGCCATTTATAGGGTTAATGCATTTGAGAAGGACATGCATGTGATTGCCCCCTTCTCTCCCCTCCTCCCCATTTTTAACACTACAGAGCATCATTTTGAATTGAAATAGTCCATAATGGTCCTTTTTTTCACTTTTCTTTAACAACATGAACGCTGAATTATAGCTGTGCAATTATGTAAACAACGGAAATGCTTCCAGAATGAATACTTCCTTTTAAATTTTCATTTTGTGTAATTGCTGAAAGGTTTGGAGCCATAATAAACCAAAATTATTTTACACATTTATCATTCTAAAGGTCAATTATAAAAGAAGTAAAGAAACAACACTGTAAAGAATGAGTAAACCAATTTCTGTTGCCATCACCATATGTTTTTCTTATTGCTTGTGTTTTTCCAGTTACTGTGTACATAGCATTCAATTAAAGTGATTCATTTACTAGGCTGTAAGCTGCTGAACAGAGTTTACATTTATAGAACAGCGCTTTGAAGGGAAGGAAACGACTTGCCTCTGTTTGAATTACCTGATTTTTGCAATATCACTGATAGGGCATATGTTCTCACTTGGTCGCTTTCTCATAAGCCTGAATCTTCTGATAAGGTTGCAATGCTACTGAATTACTGCGTGAAATCACGCTTTTATTGTTAGCTGGGTTGTGCATGAAAGTGTGCTAATTGGGAAATGGGAGAAAAACTGTCAAATTTTACCTGTAAGCGCCTTCCTGGGTGTGGTTTCTTTCCTGTCCATTCTGTTTGGAGTAAGCTCAAGTAGAACAACAATATTATAGTCAGGACATATTCTGCCTCATATTAATTTAAATGAAGTCACTCAAACTATCACAAATTTATACTGAAATGCCTGAGATGAAAAATGGCAGTGGAAACTAATGGAAAGCCAGGCTGAACACGTTTTTGTCTGGGCTCTTACGCACTTGTACATTGTTAAGTTATGTGTGTGTTGTGTCACCGCAGCATACGATCTGTGCTGTGAATTCATCAGTTTGAAGCTACATAACAAAAAAGAGAAATCGAGGATTGCTTCATTAGCTTTTCAAAATAAATTTTTCAAAGGTTTCTTACTATGAAAATTAATTAATTTTTTTTAGTAGTAGTACATCTCATAAACAGCAAGTAGATCCATGTAACCACATTCTTACAGCTTTTTGGAATGTGTGTGTTGTCACAGCATTTGTTAAAGTTGTATTCGTTATGCTGTGCTGTAAACTCACAGGTATTAATATATTAAAGTAACGGTTTTGCAATTTCTATTTTATCCTCATTTTCTAAGTGTTCTGTGCAATGACTGTAGTTAAGAGTCGATGAAGCCAGATGATCGTTACAGTGGTATTTAACAGATGGGATTGATGGAGCGAGGACAGGAGTTAACGCAGTTGTTTGTAGCAGGTCTTTGTACTTCCTATGTTCTGTTACCTTTCAGGCCAGGTTAGCACGGGCTCTTTTATTGTGGCATATGTCAACAGAAGTGTACTCCCATCTGCTGCTCTATAGTTTGATGCCCAATTATTCAGAGACCAAACACATCACAGTACCTGGCTCCGTTCGTAATTACAGGTGTGTTGTGTTGTGAGGAGCCCGGTGCATTAATCAGACCCTTAATTATAAAAAGGTGGGTCTTTTGTTCTGCTCGGAGTGCGAGTTTACCACCCACTTTATGAGCTGCTGCATCCATCTGCTCTCTCTTTTTGAATGTTTGCATTGACTGATATTGACTTTAAAATGTATCAAAGGAAGTGATTAAAACTAGTTTAAACATTAACTCGAGTGGCATTTTAGCTTATTCAGGAAAGTGAAARCGTTATCTGCTACTATGTTAAAAATGAATATATTGATTTAAAATATATAACACAGTTATTTCGTAGGATGTTACTGCTGTAAATACTTAGCAGAACACTAAATAGGTTCTGTCCAGGTGTTTAGCAGTGCTTTGAGAAAATACTAATGTAGTTAAAGCATATCTTCATATAGAGAAAAATGAGTTTGACTTTTTTAGTTTCTGATGTAGAAATTGAGCATATGGACACATTCTGGGACTAAATTTAAGTTCAAGCCTTCTTTAACACATCATAAAACCAGTAAAGGTGGACATGGAAATGGTTTTCCTTTGCAACTTTTCTTTGAAATTTTATTGAGACAAAAAATAATTTTCTACTCAATATAGAAATAGCTTTATCTAATTCTTCAGCCAATACAATGCTGCAGGTAAGGATTATATAGATTTTGTGTCTAATTTTAAACCTGCTGAAACTTTGTAGGAAGGAAATCTTAACTCAAATACAGGAACTTTGCTCTGATTTGGAGAGACTGTGAAGAATTGAAACGTGGAATGATTAAAGTTGAAATGCTTATCTTGAATGAGTTCTGGGTCACAGGGTAATGATGAGAGCAAAGCTGTGGTTGGTGGTGTATTCTTACACATACAGTGCTACCTCTTAAAAACAAAAAAACCCCTCTGTTCCTTCAGAAGTTCAGCAAAACTCTTTCTTCCCCAAGGCTTATCTATATTTGCTATCTTAATTATTTAGAAGAAGAGTGACTTAGAATAATCTGGTTAGTATAGATTTATCTGTGTTACCATGCTATGTATGATCATTTCTTGCATTTGACATCTCTGTATTTCTCAACTAGACCAGAATAGCTAAAAAATCCCATATGTGCTGGAGCAGCCTAACAGTAGTAAGCCACCTGCTGTCAGTTACTGCCTTGAGCTCCTTCAGGGCAAAGGCAGCAGTCATTTGTGTCATTTCATGTTTTTATGGCTACAGAATTTTAAGTAATGTGATTTTAGGAAATACCTCATTTGGAGTGCTGTAATGCTTCATCTTAAATTGACTAATGGTTTGAATGTTTTGAATCCAAAGTCTTATTTAACAGGAGAACAGTTCTTTTATGCTTAGACACGAAGAGACATGGGTGTTTGGTTTTTTTAACAGGAATTTAAGAGTACAAATATTACCAAAATACAAAATGCACTTTTCCTACTAAATCTGTAGCGGGAAGTAGTGGTTGTTACGTGACGATCAGTTATACATCGAGCTGTGTGGCTCTGTGAATTATCACCTTGATTAGTGTGGAACTGGTGAATTGCAAAGTTAAATCTTCTCAAACCCTCTCTTTTGGTTTTGGGCTTTTTTTTTTTCCTTTTCTTATTTCTTCTCAAACAGGTAACTTCTCTTTCAGGATATCTTAAATACCGTCATAAAGCACTGCCCACCTTGGTTTTTCTTCCTGGGCTTACCTGGCTTTACGATGCTGATAGGAGACTTCATTACCGCGGCGGCCAGGGTTCTGAGCACAGACATGCTGGAGGTGAGTATGGCAATGCCCAGTGCCCCTGTCCCCCGAGAGCGTGTGCTTGCTAACAAGGTTCGGATGTCTCCACTCTAACAGGTGTTGACTCATTAGTGCAATGCGAAACGGGGCTCTTGGGGCAGATACCATGGCAGCTGATGTGTGAAATTGTAGGATAAGGTGACATACTAGTATTGCAAAGGTGTTTCATCAAAAGGCCAAAGTGTGAGAAATCATATCCTCACTAATATTGCAGCACGCCTGTGTGCTAAAAGCAGGACTTGGATTTCAGAATCTCATTAGCTTTTTTCAGTGAGCAAATACTGAAAATACAGAATTCTTTTGGTAATACAGATTTTCTTACTGAATATCAACGCTAATAGAAATGTGACTCTAAACGATTAAATTAGTAAAGGATAAGTAAAACAGCAAATCAATGATGGGATGCCAGGATAAGGGTAAAGGTCTGGCAATCCTGGGAAAAACAGGAAAGCTTTGTTGTACATGAAACACCAGTTCAGGGGAGACCTTTCTGTCCGTTTTGGCCAAGTGCTTTTACTGCTGCTCTTGACATTTGTGCGGCTGAGCGGGTGGCCCTGCACAGGGACACAGCCCTCTCGTATTTCAGCAGGACCGAAATGGTGAGCCTAGCCGCGCTTTTTCCATTGTCCCTCAAAGAGTTTACAGCCATTAATTTTCTGACATCTCTTTAAAAAAAACTGATCAGCCTGATCATTGATTCAAAGCTTAAAGTGCTAATAAGAAATGAAAACCCAACTTTCCATGGAAAAAACCAAACCCCAACACCACCTTCCATTTCTCCTACAACCATAAAACTTAGCGTGCATTGTATTTTCAACATTACGCAAGATTATATAGCAGTAGTTAATGCATTTCTAGCTCATGCCATGTTGCTTTTGAAGTAGGAATCTCTCTATGCATTTTTATCATGTATACAGTCAGTTTGAGTGCATTGTGCTGTCCCTAGTGTCACACGATCAGCTAATAGTAGTGCTGGATTAGTGCTTAAAACTCACTCAGCTTTTTTTCTTTAGGTTGTTCTGTATTTTTTATTGACACTGAATTGCTGATAGTTGGATTGTGTAATGACAGAGGAGGTATTAAAAATGTAGAACACACTTAGGAGTGGGGCCAGGTCCCTGCTGGAGGAGAAGCTTGGCCTCAGAAAAAGAGCAGAACAACACAGCAGCAAAAAGCATAAGCAAATAAGTGTCTGTAAGTTGCTGCTTTAATGCTGCTTTTGCTGTAGCTGTAAAGGAAAAGCTAGCAGGACATGTTCCTCAGGACACTTTCAATGTTGCATTGTGAATACAGCACATCTGGAATTTATGGTGATAGACACTAGCCCCATAGCTTATGCCATTTTCATAATTTTATGAAGAAAATGTTTTTGTTTACTTTTCCTTTGTTAGGCTCCCCGTTCAGAAGCTCACACCATCCTTGGTTCTCTCGTTTGCTTTCCAAATATCTACCAAGAAATTCCACTCTTGCGGCCCATTTCTGAAGCCGGCGATATCATTGCAGGAACAGCAGATGTGAAGGTAAAGTCACATTTTATTAGTAAATCCTTATGTAACCTAACATATTTTTACTACATAGTCACTTCATTTTTACCATGCACTTTTTGTTTAAAAAAATAAACCCCTCCTTCTCCTCAAAACCCCACAACTGCACACATTATGTGTACTTATTTGATAAGCATTGCTTTGCTTAACATGCACCATAAAATTAACGAAGCTTAGATACTGCAAATTACATTTTATTTTCAAGGAGAGTGAACTGGCTATGATCAAATGCGATGTTTTCCAGCCAGATGCATGTCAGGTCAATTCATTAAATGATGTTGGTGGTCTCATTTAAAGTGTCCGTTCATTATATCTGTGTATATTAGCGTGTCCTGTAAGTGATGTGGGGTGTGCATAAGGAGAGATATTTTTTGCCTTATTGGTATTATAGTAAAATGTTAAGAAAATT
Source organism: Phoebastria nigripes (assembly GCA_035582835.1). Taxonomy (NCBI): domain Eukaryota; kingdom Metazoa; phylum Chordata; class Aves; order Procellariiformes; family Diomedeidae; genus Phoebastria; species Phoebastria nigripes. The sequence continues at coordinate 2,317,754 of JAYKAV010003210.1, forward strand.
CCACTATTAGACAGAACCATCAACTTACGTGACTGGTTTTTCCCTGAGAATTAATTTCAGTGGGACACCCCGAAACATGAATTGTTTTGCTGGATGGAAAGCTTTGTAATTTAATGACCTTCACAGCAATACTCTTGGTGGGGAAAAATCACACATGCTGTCCCATAAAGACCCAACAAAGGTGACCTGGAACATCACTTGCAGGTGAAACCTGTCCAAATGGTTGTCCTCACACAAGCCTCTGTTGCTTTTCGATAAACTTGAGGCACTGCGCTGATCCACTGCACAAAGTTAGGTAAAGCTGGGGAGGAATCTCCGAATTCCTCATGTGGCCTGAGAAGGTAGAACCAGAGAGAATGCAAAACCCTTAGGACGCTTGGCTCCTGTTCTTTCTTTCTTCATCAGGCCTCGGAGAGTCATTGGAGGTGTGTTAAAACAGTCTCAATTTTAAAGGTGTCTTTTCCGTACTAAAAAATACCCTAAATTTTTCAAAACATGGCTTGCTTAGAACTTAAACACTATAGTTTGTATTATCAAGTGATTACCACTCATCATTAGTAAATCCCATCAACTCTGAAAATGAACTGATTTCCATCTTGCTGCCTGTACATGATTTTAAGTCGATTAGATTTATCCACAAGGGCCTGTATATTTGATTTGTAATCAGTAAGTGTTTCTCCCTTGACAAAATAAAATTGGCATGTAGTAAAAATGCTTTAAGAATAGACTGAGAATGAAAGTTATTTGACTTGTAACTATGTCAAAATTAAGCAACTTTAAATAAAGTGGATGTATGAAAAAGATGCTTATTCTAATTTATTTTATTATTTTAGTGCTACCTCATAAATATTTTATTGAAGAACGCTACAGAGGAACCAAGTGAAGCTGCAAGGTAAAATACTGAGTAAAAGAGAAAATGGGAAAGTCTTTCTYGCTACTGATTTTTTGGTGCTTGTACAGCTGAGTTGTTACCGCTGCCTTGTGATTTGATCCTATTTGGATGAGTTATTCACTTTAGCCCTATTGAGATGAGATTCGCTCCACGCCATGAAGGTGTTGACCTGAGAGAGGGAGAAGAGAGAGTGCGTCTTTGTGCATTTCTTTCTTTTTCTTTTTTTTTTTCTTTTTTTCTAAATATTCTTCTAAAACTTCTGACAAAAACACTTTTTCTTTTAAAAAAGATGYATAGCCATTTGTGGCCTTGGAGTTTGGATATGTGAAGAACTAACGCAGTGCACAAACCATCCCCAAGTGAAGGAAGCAATCAATGTCATAGGTGTGACACTGAAGGTATTACTATGACAGTCTCTGTAATCAATAAACATTGTGTAAAAAAGGTGTTTTCATTTTTTTTAGATAGTTGCTGGTTATATGGAGCACAATCTGCTGGTTTGTCTTTTCATGGCTTAAAGCACTGACAGGATGCTGCTTAACACACAACTGCTCGGGACTTTTTGCATAGTGTTAGTGATATGGCATTGGCCATCTTCAAAAAGTTGTCTCCCAGTTCTGAACCTTTGCATGTAATTAGTAGCTCATTATGTTCAGTGAGCATGGTTCAGACCCTCATGGCATCTGTGAAGTTGCCGAGGATTATATGCACAGTTCTTCAGTGTCGCCAAGGTGGTATCCTATACAAAAGTGCAAAATGTTTGCAAAAATAGCATGTGATTATGCACCTGAAGACCCTTTCCACCACAGACCAAATTAAGATTACACAGATAATGTCAAGCCTGCTGTTTCCTAATGCTGACAGTGTGATTTTGCAACATTAACATTTTTTATTGTTTGTATAGATGCAAAATAATTTAAAATGTAGAAAAACTGAATGCATTGTATTGTATCTGGATATTTTATTTGGCTTTTAATCGTCTTGTCTTTTCTTCCAGTTTTCTAATAAACTGGTAGCTCAAGTAGCCTGTGATGTGCTTCAGCTGCTGGTTTCTTATTGGCAAAAGCTTCAGAAGTACGAATCCTCTCTGTCTAGAAAAATTACTGAAGTACGTCAGTTTCTTTAAAACGTTTGTATGGAAATTGTATGCAAAATTGTCTCAATTCCTTAATTCCTTACTTGAGCTACTGTAACTGTGACTTTGTTAACTTTTCCTTTCTTCTGCAATTATTGTTAGGAGATGTACTTGCTGTAGTCCTAGGACCAGTGTACTTCTCTCATTTGTAGTGATTTATTTCCAAAATGCTCAGTAAAACTTCTCGTTTCTCTTGGACGTTGATTTACAAGCGCAGTTAGATGCTCCTAAGAGAATTTAACCTTTTTCATACCCTGTTCAAATGAAGTTCATGCTCTGTCTTTATAGCGAAAGAAGTTAAATGTCTTTCTGGAATTTTGTTTATTTCAATGTAGATCCTTGTGGCCACTATTGCATTTCTTTTGCCGAGTGCTGAATACTCCTCTGTGGAAGCAGATAAAAAGGTACGTCACTGAAAAGAGCAGTCTCCATTCTTTCTTTGTGCTGTTCGAGATGGTTATTAAATTAAGTCACTTGGAACCAGAGTTGTATTTTAAACTTTCAAACTCATACCTTTAAGTTTGGGTGAATTTAATAGAATATACCTAAATACTGTGTTACATGTTTCTGTTTAGTTTATAGTTTCACTGCTACTTTGCTTGTTGGATTGGTGTATGGCATTACCCATGAAAATGCTACTGGAGCCTGTGTCTGCTGGTGTTCTTGAAGATCAACATGCATCCAAAGCTCCTTTACTGGACTATATTTACAGAGTGAGTATGAGGAAAGAACGTGATTTATTGTTTCTGGATGTTTAAAGATGCCTTTCACAGATCCTGTTAGGTACAGAAGCATTTTAGTAAGCTGTAGAAAATCATGAATTCTCGCAGTGTGGGCAGAAGTCATACAGATGAGAAGTTAAGAATGTAAAATATTAAGATGATAAGATCAGAGATGTAGAATAGACAGAGGATGGCGAAGAGAGAAAGGTAAAATGCTTAAAAMAACGAGCCAGGGAAAATAATCTTTGCAGAAGTATTTGAATTATTTGAAAAGGGCTGTTAAAATACAAAATAAGTCTTGAAGTGAGCTGTTAAAGTACAAAATAAGTGCTGACGAAGAGTGTTATTTTTAAAACGGTGTATTTAGACATAGATGTTTTTTGTAGCATGTCCTGGCTTTCACAATGTAAAAATTATGGTGGGTCACTCCTCACTGAATGTGTTTAAGTGGGTACTGTAATGTACACTTTATCACTTCTTCAGTGTCATGCTTGTCTACTTGCAGGTTCTGCACTGTTGTGTGAATGGCTCCAGCACGTATACTCAGCAAAGCCATTACGTGCTGAGTCTGGCGGATCTCTCGTCCAGTGATTACGACCCATTTTTGCCACTGGGGAATGTCAAGAGCTCTGAGCCAGCCCAGTGCCACTCCTCCACGGATTTGGGCAACCTGCTCACTGTCGCTGAGGGTAAGAGAGATCACAGAGCATGGTGAGGACCAGCGTGTTAACGTTCAGCAGCTAGGAAACAAAGCTTTCAAGGTTACCTCTCCTCCTTGAAAATGTGCTTCTCCTTACTGCATGTAGCAACTATTCCTTGAAAACTGGGCAGTGCCCTTTTTTTTAATGAATTTTAGTTGCCTCTCTAACAGGATGTTCAAGTTTGTTGCTGACGTTGCTCTTTACGAAGATCACAGGAGAAAGAAAATGACACTAAGGTGCTGTATAGTGAGAAATTTGTACAGAGAGAGGATAGACAAAGAAGCTGGTTTTGCCTTTGGTACTACTTATAATTTAGTATATAGAATTAAATTCAACAAATAAGCCCCAAATCAAACTTCTTTCAGAAGCATGCAGCTGCCCTTGAATTTTTCGGTAGAAATGACTCCATTATCATAGAAAATTTGGTTGTTCTGAGTGATTTGAGAAGAACATGTATGATTTGGACCAAGTTTTGTAGCTGCATAAATACGCTATTCCTGCTGATTCACAGTCTACCTGTGTCTAAAGTGAAAAGAGATTATTTGGATCTAGGTACATTATGTTACTAACTTTTTAAAGTCAACTTACAAGTATGCATCCAAACATATGACATAATTTATCTCTAAGTGATTTATCATAGAGAGCATCTTTATTTCAAACACTTGTTAAAAATAACCTTTAAAACAATGGCTGTTGAACTGTTAAGTCCATTTTAAGTAATTTCATATATTAATATGCATTAACATATTTCTGCAGAAGAATCGAAAGTACAGCTGCAACATGAAGTTGTGCAAGATAATGTTGGATTGGCAGTGATGCTTTAAAATAGTGTTTTCAAGTTTTGATACTGTACTATTTTTCAATCCTACAGCTTATTTTCTTTGTTTTTGTGTATGTACTTTTAGTTTTAACAAAGAAGTTAAAAACGTTGAAACTATTCTACACAGATTTTTTGCTGAGTAGGACGTGTTGTGAATAGCAGAGAGATAAAGTTATGTGTCGGGTACATTTGTCGTTTTAGGTAGAACAAGATGTTTCTCATCTTGGATATGTTAGTGCCCTACAAGTTCTTTGGTTTGCTTGTTTTTGAAAAAGATTAATTCAGAGATTTACTACTGGGGGATTCAGGAAAAGAATAAAGAGCCTTTTTTATGAGAGGAGGCTAAAGAATTTTGGCTTTTTGGGGCTAGCAAAAGGCTGAAAAGGGATATACCTGTTGTTTAAAAGTGCATTAGAAGGTATAAATACCAAGGAAAGAGGAAAACACTATAATCTAAAGAAAGATGGTTTTAAACTGAATACGAACAAAAACTGGAAATTAGAAGGTTTCTGGCTATAAAAGGGGTAATATTCTGGAATAATATTCCAGTAGGAGAAGTGGAGGCACAATGTAACTCAGAGCACAATCCATTTATGAAATAACTGATGTATTTGCCTGTGCTGAGGGGAACATCTTGGGATCCAGAAAGTCTCTTCCTGCCTCATACAGCAAACTTTACCACCATGCTGCAAAAGATCGAGAAGCATTGGGTTTTAGTTGCATCTCTGGTTTATCTTTGCTTCTTGTGCCATGTCCCTCTCTTGCTACGATTGCTGTGGGGATGACTCTGGGAATACAGGCGGTAAGGAGAAACACCTTAACCTGCCAGATGAAACTGTAGTGACAGCAGGCGTTGTGGGATCGGTGTGCAGGACTTTTTGCATGTTGTATGGAGTCCTGGATGTGACTGTAGGCTAAATGTCAAAGGGCATGTGGTAAAATAAAATAAAAGTGTGTGACAGGTAGAATTTCTTGGAAAGTGATTGTAAATAGCTTCTTGAACAGGAAGGATTAGGAGGACAACTAAGGCAAGCTTCTGAAATGTGACAGAAATTTGCAGATGCTCTTTTTAATTACCTCTTGCTGCTCTTCTTGATCTATTATCTTTCCATTGATCCTTTCAGAAAAAAGGAGGAGGAACTTAGAATTGATACCTTTAACGGCACGGATGGTTATGACTCACCTGGTGAATCACCTGAGCCACTACCCGCTCAGTGGAGGCCCGGCCATTCTCCACAGTCTCCTTAGCGAGAACCACGACAACTCCTATGTGGAGTCCTCCGAGCTGTCCTCAGAAGTCTTCCGGAGTCCCAACCTGCAGCTCTTCGTGTTTAATGACAGCACTCTTATATCTTACCTCCAAATCCCCGCAGAGAAGAAGGCAGACACTGAACCAGCAGCAACCCCCTCAGACGTAAGGGTGATTGTCAGAGATATCTCCGGGAAGTACTCTTGGGATGGCAGAATATTGTATGGACCTTTGGAGGGTTGCCTTCCGCGGCAGAGCGCAACGAACGCGTTTGTGATGTCAGGCAACCCTGAGCACCGCTTCATTTCCCAGAAAGACATTTCTCAGGTGGAAGAAGGAGAAGACGCTCTCGACCAATTGCTGGAAAAAATTGGTAACACCAGTCCTGAATGCCTTTTACATCCCCAGCGAAAGCTGAACGAGCCATCGCCACCACCCTTTGGTGTGAGCTGTGACCAAGAGAATGCGATCACTGAAGCCCTGATGAGGCAGAGCGCCCAGGAAAAAGAGTATATATTTAAATGCAGCTCGGATTTCAGTATGAAGGTGGCCCATCAAGAAGAACCACGTCCTGCTGAACCTCAAGCATCTTTTTATTTCTGTCGGCTGTTGCTAAATGACTTGGGAATGAACTCCTGGGATAGAAGGTAGGAAGAGAGGGTTCAGAACATGTTTACAGTACTCTTCTCACTTCTACCCCCAAATGYATACACACTTCAGAAAGCGAGAATTATATAGCTGGGCGGTAGTCAGAGTATACTTTTCAACTTTTACATATACCTGCTTCAGTGATTATTTTAAATAGACATCTGCAGATTGTTTATAATAATAATAATTTAAAAAAATCATTTGAATCATGCTAATTTGATTCCATTCTCTTAGGTATTTGAATGAGAAAATACTCTGTACTGTGTTGCATTTTCCTTCAAATCTTTTTTTTTTTTATATATATTTATAGAAAAAGCTTTCATCTTCTTAAGAAAAATTCAAAATTACTGCGAGAACTGAAAAATCTGGATTCCCGCCAATGGTAGGTAATGTTTACTAAACACACCATTGATAAGGTTAGCGTTTCCAAAGAAAGAATAAGTACATCACCAAAACCAAAAATTCATTAAAATTGCACGTGCTAGCAATACAAATATTTGTATGAAAAATGGATTGTTTGTTTCTAAAGAGCTCTGTAGCCTGAATGGACAAGCTATTTTCACTAGTACTATACACATAGAATTCAAAATCAGTAGCAAATAATAAGACACAGCAACCTATTTCCTGTTTTCTTTAGCTGGGAGGGGAGGGAAGAAGTTCCAAAATTTTTTGTGACCTTGGCTCAACTCACACAAAGGACTATTTTCTGCAGGATGATCCCTGTGTCAAGAGCAGTATTTTAAGGGGTAATCTCCATACAACTACTCTACAGCCAGGTAGTGGCAGAATGGAGTTCTGAATATTCTGTTTTATTTTTCATTACTTGACATATAGCTATTTGAAAAATGTCTGCAGCATTAGAGAGTTCTGATTTTCTTGTATCCCAACAATTTTCATACCAAATCCACTCAGCTTGTTTTCAAAGAAGCCAACTGTCACTGTCGGCCTTGTAAAACTCAACCCGGGATCTGAAAGTCGGTAATGTTTTTTCTTTCTCGTATATCATTACCCTGTAWTTAAAATTCAGTAGGTCAAACTATGCTCCCATTAACACCTGTGCAATCTTACTGTCTTTGGCAAGGTTGCACAGATGTAAGCGATTAACCCTGTAATTGGAACTTGGTCATCAATTCTTCTGCTGATGCACGGAAGGAATAGATTTGGCTCTGCTCTCTGAACTATGGTGTCTCTGCAGTGTGGTCATGGGGAAAAAAATTGGTGAAAATATATTTCTGCAATTGAAATTGAGTGATGTATTTGTGTGCATAAAAGAAATGGACATGTAGAGTTAAACATGGTCACCTCTTCATAGCTTTTGAGTGCAGGTCATCTAAAAATAATTTTGAGCTAAAACTTCTTTAACTTTCTTTTCTTTTTATATCTAATTACAGCCGTGAAACTCACAAGATTGCAGTGTTTTACATTGCAGAAGGACAGGAGGACAAATGTTCAATACTGTCCAATGCAAGGGGAAGCCAGGCATATGAAGATTTTGTTGCTGGACTGGGCTGGGAGGTAATAGTCATAAATTTAGGCAAGCTAACATACTTGATCTGAAGACCTACAAAAATCAATGTAAGCCGGTTATAATAGGTTAAGTGGAAAACAAACTGCTTATATCACTGCATATTTTTTAATTCTTAAAAAAAAAGGTATATTTTAATATACACTAATATTTAGCAGTACTTAAAAGATCACCTTTTCAGCAGAATTCTGTAAATCCACATGCTGCTTCTGGATGAACACATCCTTCTGTTTCTGATGGACAGGTGGTGCTGCAGTGGACATTTCTGCTCTCTGCATCATTAAGAGCTATAGCATAATTTTACCTTAATTTTAGCTCCTTTTAGCTCTTCACATGGTCAGACCACTTACCCAACCACGTGACTGCTTTACAAAGGACAAAAACGTTTGGTTTTAGTTTACATTGTTGAAATGGTGTGTCAGTAACCTAAATGACATGAACATTTATGGTTTTTGGAAATCTATAGGAGCTGCATTTCATGTCTAAGAATTTACGTGACATAAGATCTACAGGGAGAGGTAGCATCCTCACTTAGACTGATGCAGTTGGGAAAACAAAAAAGCTTTTGGACACAGGCTTGTCTTCAGAGAGGCATTTCTTCTGAATAATCTTCCAGAATAATTTCTTCTAAGGTTTTTCTTCTTGTACAAATCTTCAATTTCTTTTGCAGTTTTTCCAATTGTTTATATTTTCTTTGCACTTTACAATTATTTCTTGCTGTGTATGCTTTGAGTGGGCTTGCTAAGCCATGCATAGCCCTTAGAGCAGCTGCAAATGACAGTGCTTTTCCTTCCTTGCTGTTGTTAGCTGGAAGGAAYGTAAAATAGCTGTGTAGATAATGACTCAGTACCTAGTTAAGAGATGTTTACTTTTAGTAAATGTCAAATACAGGAATGGGAAACAGATCTAACGCAAAGATCACAAACCCATAGGGGAAGACTTCCCTTTCTCTGGGATGGCTACAGAATTCTGGAGTGGTAAATTCACCAAGTCTTGATATATAAATAAATACTGATTATTCATCAGTCTTTTCAGATTTCTTCTAATTATGACTTTCAATCAATCAGGTTGATCTTTCAACACATGGTGGGTTTATGGGCGGCCTGCAGCGCAATGGCAGCACRGGACAAACGGCACCCTATTATGCTACCTCTACCGTGGAAATCATTTTTCATGTGTCCACAAGAATGCCATCAGATTCAGACGATTCACTGACCAAAAAGGTAAATAATTTGCTCTGTATTTCAAAATGTTGTCTGTAGTCTTCAAGTGCTTAAATTAAAGTTTAAACTGAAAACAGATTGTGCTAACTGGCCCTAGCAGTTAGCCATCTTTGCTGTGCCACATGGTGCTCTGCAGCTAGATTATCTGAATTAAATGGCATCTAAATTCTGGATTCTGAAACACAATTAACATTTCCATGGTAGCCTCAAATACCACCATTAGTAATAATATTAGCAATAATTTCATTTGTATGTTGTCTCCCTGCCAAAACTGTTGTAGTTTGGTAGAACAAAACAACCAAATGCAGCATAATAAAACCTTACAGATGAATCGTCCAGCGTGTAACAGAAAAGAAAAGAAGTGAAAGAGAAGTGACAAGCATAGTACCAAAAGCAGCCAGCTGATATTTAAAGCCATTATCCAGTTATTCACAATTCTGACAAGCAGACTCTGCTTCAAAGATGGCCAGAACCCAGCCCAAAATTTTGTTGGTATCAGTACTTAATCATTTGTCTTTCCTAACAAGGAGTGATTTGAGATTATGGTTCTTGCCAACTGCTGCTTAGAGTCAAAGAAGATTTTAGGTGCATACCAAATCTTTGCCTTTTTAATTAGGATTGGCAACTTGTCCTACATAGGTTGTTAATGTGCGTTAATAATGCTACTACAGCCATCCAGTCTACCATGTGATACTATTGTGCTCTGAAAATTATCTATAAATATGTCACTGGGTGATTGTATTTGTTGTCCAGTTAGTTTCAAAATAACATGTGCTTTTCCTCGAAATAAAAAGGTGGAATTTCTGATTACCAGTCCTGAAAACTTGCCCAGCATTTAATAGTAAAGCTAGATCCTTTCTTTTGTATTGTGATATCTGTCATTAAAAAAAAAAAAGTCAACAAAATTACATGTTTCTCTTTATGTATGCAACTCATTCTCTTCATATTAGTGGATTTACATGGCTATGGAAAAAAATGTAATCTGAGTACTTTGCGATAGAGAAGTAGGGCTGTGGTACACATTAAGAGGCTGTATAGCCTCCATCACTTTACCAAGGTAGGACTATCTGTATTTTTATTGTTCCTGGCCAGTGTTTATCTAGCTGCTTGTTAAAAAGTCCAGTGATGAATGCTTTACAGTTTCCCTAGGCAACGTATTCCTATGCTCCACTTTTTGTACCATGAGAAAATATCTTGTAGCATCTACTTTGCTTCAGTTTAAGCCCATTTATTCTTACCCTGTTCCACGTGGATATGGAGAACAGATCATTTTGCAGCAGACTTATTCATGTTTGAGAACTGCTACCATGTCTTTCCCTGTCTTATTTTTCCTACACAAATTGTGGTCGTTTAGTCTAATCTTCCCTTGTAAGTCATAGCTCCTRGATTTTATGGAAGCATAGCATAGGCAGTGAAATATTGTCTAGCTGTTGAGTAATACATCACCTGGGAGAGGAGAGAGCACAGTCTAACAGAGCTACCACAAGAGGGAAAATGGGTTTTAATTGCAAACAATCTATTTTACTAATTCTCCTAATTCCCACCCACATTAGGGATTAACACAGACATTGAGAGAGTCTGGTGATTCTATTTAATTGTCTTCCCTATGTTTGCTTTAAGAGAATTTCTTCTTTGTGAGAAAGAAAAAGCAAAAGCATTTAGTAGTTGCCAGCCTCCAAGTCTTGAAGTGCTAGGAAACAAGGCCAGCTCCAGTACATATTATCCACAGAAAATACCGGAAAGTAATTGCTTTAAGACTTTAAAAAAACCCTTAAATCTGCTATAGGAATGGAACCCTGCAGGGATCAAACTGTGTATTCCTGTAAAGAAGGACAAAGCTCTGAGCAACCTAATGGACCTTGGGAGCTGGCCCYGCTGTAAGCAGAGGGTTGGACCAGATGACTTCCAGAGGTCTTTTTTAACGTATAATCTTCCATGGTTCTGTGCTTCTGCACAGAACAGTTTAATTTGTCACAGCTCTTTTGTTAGCAAGCATGTATTTCTGTGCAAATTAGCATAGACTTCTTAACGAATTTTACAAAACTGCAGCTAAGAGTGGAGGCAAGATGCGTTTCAGAAGCACTGTAAAATTTCTGAAGATTGATAGTTCCCTAATTCTTTGAAAATGCTGATGGATGAACTAGCCTGCATTTGAAACCGGTGTTTTGAGCATGAGTATATATCCAAACCATTTCTAAAGACTATATTAAACATCCTGCAAGAACTCTTGTAACCCTAAAAGTGTCAATTTCTTGAAATTTCACTTGTGAACCTTAGCTGTGGAGGCTGTTTACTGAAATACCTAAAGGCAGGTACATTGATGCTTTAGCAACAAAATTCCTCAGTCTGCAGAAGTCCCATGTTGATTTTTGCACAGCCTTTGCATGTGCAGACCACAACTGGCGTGCGTGCTTGAAAAGAAACACATGCCTGCCTGCAACATACTCTTAAACAAGAGGAAAATGTATTTATTTCCCCCACCTGTCGATACTGCGCTTGTGAATTCTGCAATACCTGGTTAACAGTTGTGATCAAATGCAACGTTGCTTCCAAGATCGTGGCAACTCTCAAGATCATTACGAGTATTTTAATACTTCCACTTGCTCACTGAACAGTTAGTGCATGCTGGGCTTAAGTCCTCACCTCAGATTATTGGGATGGTATGTCCAGGTTAAAAACATTATTTTATATTTATTACTTCTTTCTGTTAATGCTTCTTTTTCATAGCAGTGTGTGAGAGGAAGGCAGATTATGATGTTGTCATTCAGTCCCTGCTCCATTTTAATGCTTGCTGCGATAGAACTATATATGGTATTAGAGGACAACGTTACTGGGAGGAGATTTTATCATGTTGCCAATCAGGATGCAATGGGGGCCACAACTTTTTTTTTCTTGCCTTCCCCCTGCTTCCATCAGATAGGGTTGCATGGATACTATCTGGGATCTAAGGTCCCCCTTATCTCTGAAATCTTTGTCATTTCTGTGGCTTCTTCTCTGCTTATTTTGCCTACAGACAGGCAAAAAGAATTCAATACCAATCAGTGTGCTTGGCTCAGAAGCTCCAGAGCTGAACAGAAGGTCTTACCACCTGCTGGCCAAGGAAGTAGTACAGCAGGCCATAAATTCTGTGGGCTGGGGAATTAAGCAGATGCGGTAATTTGGTAATTTTACTTAAATATGTTATTATGGTTCCTTATTTTTACTGAACACAAGAGGATAAATTCATTCTGGTATGAATTCACAAGAATAAGTGCACTTCCACTGAGGGTGAACTTGGCCCCTTATTTTTGTGCAGTACAGTTGTAATTTGCAGTTTGTATTCCTCTATTTGACATATATGCTGACATACTGCATTGCTCATTCGAGACGGGGGGCGGGGGGGAGAAGGAAAAAAACCTCTCCAAATAAGTCTTAGCCCTGAAAGAAATCTTTTCTAGTGGAATAATCAAAATTCAGCTGATATCTTTTGCTGCTGTAGGGTTCAGCATCGTTGGTTCTAAACTTTTTTTTTATCTGGCTGTCTTGTGGCAAGAACGAAAATCAATCATAGTAACAGCATCCTACCTTCCCCTGTCTTGTTCTACATAAATTGTACCTAACAGTTTAAAAATGAGCTGCAAAATTTTTAAGTGATTCATTCCATCTTCTCCATTGTCATAGCAGAACTTTTTCAATTCAGAAATCTGGTTGCAACCCCATACTGAACTCTTGCTCCTTCGCTGCAGAAATTTGTTAGCTAGAGCTAGATTAGATTTTTAGCGGCTAATCTAACTGCTGTAGGGGTTTGTAAAGTGGGGACAGAGCTGTGCTATTGGATTTGTCCAATTCATTTGACTCCAGGACTATAATTGCACTTATGTCTTACAAGGCTTTTATAGCCTAGGGCTGGCGAGCAGCAGAAAAACAAATTGGCAGTGATACAGTAAGAGTGAAAGGGAATGAAAGGCACACATTATCAGTCTCCAGGCAGCACTGTTCTGGCAGGAAGTTTCTTGGTTAATTTACAAATAAAACTTAGATTTTTAGGATGGGTACACTGTCAGCCAGACAATGGGGATGTCAGGCCCGACTGTTACTTAGCAAAAGTAGCAGCCATGCCTCCCCAAAAGCAGAAATTCTTCAGTCAAACAGACGACTCCTCTCTGGAGCCAGCTGGCTGTGTAATGCAATTAGCAGGGAAAGGAGGTCAGGCCATTAGGTGTGTACCGTGACCAGTGTCAGCGGCGGCGTGTTGCCTGGCAGGCAGCGTGCAGCCCAGCCGAAGCAGGGAGCCTTGAAAACTATTTGCTCAAGCGAAGGGGAGCGGCGGCGCTCGGCGAGCCTCCCAGCACAGAGGCTGGCTGCACGGCTTCTGGAGCTGCCGGCTGCGCTCYGACGCCCAGATTAGGGCTGAGGAAACGCAGACCAGATATGATTAACGATGGCGTGACGCACGTCAGAAGCTATACATTGACCCAGCTTCCAGGCGTTGAATGCTCGGCGTCGCCGAGACATCAACCCATGGCTGTGTTTGAGCGTGTGCAGCTGAGAATGTATATATTTTGTTTGTGTTGGTGAAACTGCTTTTATGTGCAGGCTAAAAATTCATGCACTGTCAGCTCACTCAGGGAGGAGAAGCAATTGCAATTTCAAGAGCTGCCTTCCCTGAACATTTGTGGAGAGATCGTTCAAGTCGGCAATAAACTTAAAAAATGTGACGACTTGTGGTTGAGCTGGTCTGTTGTTTGGTTTTGCTTTTTAAGATATATATTATTTCCTGGCTGCTTTGGGATTTTTTTAGTGTAGTTTTTTCTTTTTTTTCCCCACCCCTAAACTGCATGGGGAGCATAGCATGGGACTCTGGCTCCAAATGCATCGTCTGTGTTGCTTTGGACCTTTAAGCAGAACTTGCTTATGTCTTTCAGGGTATTGAGTCTAACCCACAGCTTATTTTTGAATGAGCGATACAGGAAAAGAGCAGCTGGTTTGTTGTCATTGATAAGATTATTATAATGGCTTTTTATCCATGAAATTATCTTCCAAGAACAAATATTTTTTATTAATACTTTAATTATTACTAATTAATTAATAATCATATTATTATAATTAGTATAAATATATAAGTATATATAATGCTAATTAATATAATAATTATTAATTATTACTAATTAATAATATTTTATTAATGTTACATTTGTAACATTATACCTTATAAATGCGATGATTAAGGATGTATGACTTCAAAACAATGACAGGTAGTAACTCAAGCTTTAAAATGAGTTACTAGCATGCGATGAGGATTGTAGCAAAGGTAGTAATTTATTATCACACGATGTTTGCAAGACTTTGAGCTCATAGCCATCACTTCCTGTCTCAAACAAGCACAGCAAGCCTCTGTTGATCTAACTTCTCCCTGTTTACTGAATTTTGTTCTCTTGGGTGTGATATAAGTGCAAAGTGTTTTGGGATTCTTCAGTATGAAAAGTATTTGATTATTATCAGAATAGTTTGTTGTGATTTAAAAAGGGTCTCTTAAGCAGTATTTGGACATATTTTGATTACTGGTTTTATAGCGGTATGTGCTATTTATCACTCCAAAAGCAATAGGAGGCAAGGCAGTACAGAGCCTTTTCTTCACGGTTTGTTTTCATAGAAAGAAGAGCTGTGTTCAGTTTGTGAATTGCCCTGTGCAACTGCACAATTCCATCACCTTGCAGTATTCTGTTTCCATATTTATTTGTTGGGCTTTTTAAAGCAGAGGTTGCTAAATACCGCTGTTGCGGGCTTTCTCTGTGTTGCGAAGCTAGTGCCAGAACTCACTCTAGTATCAGGATGCGTTGGGTTCAGCCTGATAAATTGTGGGCACTGCTTACAAATACATCGCCGTCGGGCTGCTCTGAATACAGCTGGTGTGAGCTGGGTCCTTCCTTCGCTCAGCTTTCATAGAAAATTACAGCTCAGCTTCGGCTGTGTGCGGAATAGCCTTGCCAAACGATTAGATCCTCAGTATGTATAACCTGTTGTGCACAAAGTCTTGTAGCCAGACAGATTTTTGGTTTTTAAGACTAAACTTTACATCTTGCTTTTAATCACTTTTAAGGTGACCTAGCTGCATCTGTTCACAGAAAGTGAAATCAGGATTTTGTTGTACATGTAAATTACTGCTTAGTTTTGTATGTATCAGTCTGTGCTGTGATATTATCAACATAAGTTATTTTCTTGGATGTTGCTTTATTTTTACTGAGCAATTCAGAAAATATAAGAGAACGCACAGAAATGGGATGACCATGAGAACAGTAATTTGTACTGACTTCTGTACATGTAAGAAGCTCTAGTAATAGTATTGTTAATGTTTCCATGTTTTCACAAGACACAAATGGTTTGTATTTTCTTCAAACAGAGCTAAAAATGTCTTTTATTCATAGGTATAAATAAAATACAACTCTTTCTTCTGTTTCATTTAAAATAAACTGAGAATCTAAGTCACTCTATGAACTTAGCTTTATTTTACTCTGCTAGAGTATAAGCTGTAAGCAAAGTTCATAGTTTTAACTTTTTGATTCTCACAATGTGTCATGGTTTTGCCATGTTTCTCTTACAACTAGGGTACAGTTTGCCACCCAATGTGTAGGAGTGAAAGTCTTTACTTTTAAAGGCGCTACCTGGTTCTGAAGAGGGAAAATTCAGCGGTACGATACAGGATGATACAAGGCGTGTTGAGATTACTTAGTTGTTATTTACCAATGAATATCACTACGTTTGGTGGTGTTTTTTTTTTTTCTTTCTTCTTTTTTTCCCCTGCACAGAGACAGTGAAGAAGGCAGAGCTACGTTTTGGCTTCTTTGTTAGGTCTATTGTGCACATTGTTCCAGGGGCTAGCACCGAATTGGGGGGGTGGGGGGTGGTCTTTTAAGCTTTAAGTGGGACTTAAATTCTCTTTATGCTTTGGGCTGGCATTCTGCATGTGGATTAAATTTTAACTTTAGAGCTTACAGTTGAAACTATTGTGCGTAGCTTGTACATGATTGCCAAATACTTTTTGCCATCTGTTAGATCACCTCCAGTTCCTCCAATAACAAAGCAAACACACAGGCTTTCAGATGCATTTTGTGTATGTCACATTTAAATTTTATCCATATTTTATGCAACTCTGCTCCAAATAAAAAGGTAACTCCCACAGTATTTCCCATTCTTCTCTAATTCGCATTGCCCAGATATTTTGCTTACGTTTTCAAACAAAAGTCCTCTCCAGACAGAGTCAGCAAGGAGATATTTGTAATATAATAAATTCAGTAATAGTTGTTCACGATGGAAAGTTTCTTGACACCCTGAGTCAAGGCACTTCATATTTCTGTGACAGCTACCTTATTTTAGCTGGAATATGATGTTCTTTTTAGATTTACATCTTAAATTATTGTAGGTGATGTACATTTACATATCGTGCTAATGGCTAGTTTGATAATTACTTAATTAAGCCATCAGACAACAATGTGTTCTGAATGAAGCAAATTATTTAGCTGATCTTTTCATGAKCAACTGGAGAAAAACAATATTTTAACTTTTTCTGTAATGAAATATTTCTACTATTGAGCATTGTAATTCAATTTGTAAGCCATGACCCCTCATAAACTGTTGTTATCACTCTGATTAATAAAGAGCCAATTTGCTGTTGCAGCTTCGTCACTTGGGAAATGATGAGGTTCACATCGTCTGGTCTGAACACACCAGGAACTACCGCAGAGGCATTATACCGACAGATTTTGGAGATGTTTTAATTGTTATTTATCCAATGAAGAATCACATGTTTTTCATAGAGATAATGAAGAAACCGGAGGTATGTTTTGACTGCTTTATTGGATCTATCATATGTGTTATGCAGGTGACCAACAGTTTTGTTGCTTAAATAAAGCTCAGTGTTCTAAAGTTTGGGTTTTTTTTTCCAGCAAATACGAAATATAGTCTGTCCATCTCAGTTTAAAAGTATGCTGAGCAATGAGCTTTTATTTTAAAACTAGAATTATTAATAGTGATCGAAATAGCTACTAACTCATTTTATATTCATGCTTAGCACTTAAAGAAATATTTCAGAATTCTCAACCCATAGGAGTTAYTGTACAAAGAGCAATGTTTAAAATCATTGTGAATTTCCAATGTGAGGCAATGAAAGCAAAATAATAAAGATTTAAGTTCCTCATTTGCTATTAATTCACCCCATACGGTTTGGTTACTGTTGTACATATGGTACCGTGCATTAACCTCACATGTTTTTGAGACCATCATCGTAATCTGACTCAGTGGGATGATGTAGGCATTGGATATCCTTACATCAAACAAAGTATCTGAGGTTTAGTATTTTCTGTTTAAATCATTGTTATGCAACCACATTTTAGACATTTTTTGGAAATAATGGATTTTTTTCTTTGCAAAATGTCAGGTGTGGGTGTATGTACATCTGTGCATATGTATAAAAAAAGCTACTTTAATAAATGCTTGTCTGGTACATTATGGATACAAAAATGTATCTAAAATATACTTTATGAAAGTAATCAGTGTGATAAATACCATTTCCCTTATATGAGGGACAATATTTGTCCAAGAGAATAACCAGCTGTGGAAAAATGCATACATCAGATGGCATATTTACCAGCTGTATACAATATTTTTTGAGTTGTGAATGATGGAGCTATTATATATTAACAACCTGTGGTTTGCCAGTAGACATTTCAAACTTGCAAATTTTTAATAAATTGAAATAGTGGGGTGTTTTCCTACACTTGATTTTGAGCTCTGCAAATTACTACTTGGGAATTTTAGCTTTTAATGTTCCATCAGGAAAATCAGAGTTTAGTGTTACGAACATGCTTGAAAATTCTGTGAACCAATCGAGAAAAGCTATGTCATCTTACATATTAGTCAAAAATATCCAACGGGCAGAAAGAATAATAGCTAACTGGAAATTTAGTGTTATCCCTACATTTAAAGTACAAACCATTACAATGTAATAAAATTAATCCAGACATTTCCAGGGCAAGTGTGGCTGACCTTTTGTTCACCAGCTACTGACCCCAGGGTGAATGAAAGAGGCTTGCAGAGAGAAATGTCTGTTGTTTGGCTTCAGTCCCTGGTATTTAAATTGCATTCCCTAATCAAATGAAAAGGCTGTCCTCTCTATCAGGTTACAGAATCCATGGCAACATTTGGCCTTTTATATACATAATGTTAGCCTTTTTGTTTGCATCTAAGTAGAGACACCTGGAGCAATGTTAACATTAACCGATTTAGCATTAATAGCTTCATTATATAAGAATTTCTGATCAGATAGCTGTTACTTTTGTTATATTGCTTCAGCTTGTATTGTTTTCATTTTTTATCTCCCTGCTTGGCAACCGGGCAATGATTTGCAAATTTTTTTTGTCTTGATTAATTAAGCAATATAATTATCAGGAACCGTGATGCAGTCTTTGCTCGACAAAGCTTCTGAGAGAAGACAATAGTAAGTCTGTTAGTGTGAATGCATTCCACGCGTCACAGATGCATGAGGATATTCTGAACAATGAGACGAAAAGCTGCCTGCAAAAGAGGACAAAGAATGCCAGGCAGACTCTACACACTGCACATACCGCCAGGGACATACTGCGGGTTCCCTGGGACACAGATGCCTCGTTAGATTGCAGCTAGTCATCAGAGATTAATTCTCAGCCATTTGGTACAATAATTTACCCATTCCCCACTCTTTTAACTAGTGCTGCTTGCTATAGAGGGGAAGTCTTTGTGCTCAAAAGGTTTATTTAACCTTGCCTACTTTTACTGCGTGCAACAGAAATAATTATTTTTTTTCTTGGAAATTGTAATGAAGCAGGTGTTTGCAATGGGCTGAATATTAATTTTTGTTTCATGGATAACTTGCATTGACATTTGGAGTACTCAAGGAAGGGGATATTTCCCTTTACTTTTTTTTTTTTTTTTTTTTTTAAATTGATTCCTGTCAAAGCATAATATATTTTTTGTAACCATTCAAAACACTGTTTTCCTCAAATGGGTATTTAATACCAACTTACAGAAAAGTACTGAGCAGGGAGCATGTCCCTATGCATTCAGTTGGTCTCCCCCCTTGAACTCCTCGTTAAGGCAGAGCCCCCTATACAGATGGAAGCTGACGATATGCGAGTTCCATTGACTTTAATGACCCTCAGTGTGGCCGGTAGATCTGCTCGGGAATTAATAATTCCAAGCTTTGTGTCCACGCAGGCGTATGGTCCRGTTGTGTGCTCCTCGTATCACAGCGGGCTCTGCGGACCCCGAGCCTGCTGGGGAGCAGCAAGGCCTGCTGGCTCTGCTGCTGCTGTAAGGCAGGGCAGCGACGCCTTTGCAGGTCTCCAGGGGGTTAGCCCCGCACATCGAAAAGCTATGAACCAGTTTGGGCAAATACTGCTCTTGGTTCTGGTTTCATGTGGGTTACGCTTGTTTTTCTTTGGTAATGTAAAATCAGTCGCTCTCATACAACAGCACTTCCATCCTTTGCATTATTTTCTTTTTCCATCTGCCACTGTATGCCAACATTGGGTCATGAAAAATGTGTACTTTTTGACAAAACATGTGCCTAGGACACAGTTCTTGAAATAATCTGTTTGATTATTTGAAACATGCTTGAAAAAACGTGTTTCCCAATTTCATGGAAGTCACTCCTAAGAGCACCCACTGCTCTCTTATCTCTACACTGGGGGGACAGAGTTCAGGGCTGCTAAGGAAAGCTCTTAGTTTTTAGGGTTCAGCTTGAATTTTTTTAGCCTACTTTTCTGTTTAAAAGGAGTTTTAGAGTAAAGTATGATTTATTGGAGTTTGACTGTTAAACTTTCAGAGAAAACAATTATTAAACTTTTTGATTTAAAACATCAGATTGGAGATATTTTTGATAAATTGGCAGGAGTGTGCTCAAAGATTTTTTTTTTTTTAAATGTGAGCGTATGTAATATGTGTATGTATTTATATAYGTAAGGTGTATAAAATATACACACACCTTGTCTATGTTTTAAGTATATAAATTCTGTAATACTGTGTTAAGAAAATCTGCCACACTCCCTAGACTCCAGGTGGTTTTGAAACAGTGAAACGAAGTCCTGTAAGCAAAAATTGCTTGTCAAAAAGCCTGACAATGAATTTCCCTGTACAGTAGCATATGTAAGTGCTAATCTGACTTTAAATATCTGGTATTTGTATGTTGGTATAATTTTAATACTTGTATGTACTTAACCTCCTTATTTGTACTTACATAAAAATATAGTTTTACAATTTTTTCTCCTTTTGTCAATACTTGTAAACAGAGTATGTGTTAAAAATTTCACTTAGAAATGTTATTGCTTAAAGAGTAAAACTTGATTTTCTAGAACATTATCACTTTGGTGGCATAGATTTTCTTCCTGTCACCTTTCTTTCCAACTGCCTAGATAGCAATGCTAGCATTAGGAAAAAAAAAAAAAAAAAAAAAAAAAAAAAAGGCAAAACCACTATGGAAACATTTTACACTAATCTATTTTTTGGGGAGCGGGTAATTATTTTAAGTAAAGGAATGACAAAATAACTGTGTGAAGAGACAGCTGTCATTTGCAGATGTTATATTAAAACCAAATTTCTTCTGTAATTCATTGCCACTTCTAATTAGAGGAATTCCCTAGATGCAGGGGATTTATATTATTCCCTTTGTCCATTTATTGAATGACTGTCACAGTCACCCACAAGCAGTTGCAGAAGAATAATAGAGGGTATTTATTTATGTGATAAGCCTCTGTACAGATGGAAAAAAATCCATAGCTTAAATATTGATAATTGCTGCTAGCTTCTGTTTAGGGTTTTAGTTGGGTGTTTTGGKTTTTTTKGGGTGGGTTTCGTGTTTGTTTGTTTGTGTTTTTTTGTTTTGGGGGGGGGTTTGGTTTTTTTTGTTTGTTTGTTTTTTTCATTTTGAGTTGTGGAAGGGAAATGAGTTTGACTACTTGTAAATAGTAAAATTTATTATATATTTAAACATTAAAATTTTCTGGGTTTGACATGGCAAAGTCTGTTATGTATATGCAACTCCGGACATTTTTCACTTTTATAAAATGTCTCTCTTACCTAGTATAGCCTTTATCTGAAGAGCCATATGTCACCAAATGACATTATATGGTGGTTTCCTCTGGAGGTAACCCTGAAGGAACAGCGTTTTAACACCTTGACATGCTATGCTGGGATAGACCTGTCTGTGCCTGCCCTACAGGGCACTGCCTCTGAGAGGTGGTAGTTTTCTGCCATCTCCTCTGCTTTCCACAGACCTCCTTATCTTGGATCAGCTCTTTTTTTTTTTTTTTTTTTTTTTTTTCAGTGGACTCCATAGAAGGAGTTTTTAGAGGAGTATCTGAGACAAATACTCCTTTGAAAAAGCTACTGCCAATGTCGGATTCAGCCAGTGAATCAGGGTCTCCTGTTGGGATGCAAGACAGAAAACAGCTCTTAATAATCTACTCAAAGCGGAATATTGATTTCAAATTCATAGACGAATTTTATTCATATGCATAACAAGCTCATGTTCACCCAGTTGACTATTCTGTGAAATGCGCATATACATGCAAAGTATACTGATGGCAATTATGGAAGATTTAAAAACTTAAAATAAAAAATTGAGGGATTAATATCACACTGGAATTTTCAGTGTGGAAAACAATGTGGTCATACCGTTTTATGGCAAAATAATGTACTGGTCTTCTGTAGTGGGTCTGATGCTTATTATTCCAAACATCAATAATATAATGCAAGGTACATTATGTTGTGCTAGCAAGGGTACTACCCAACTGATCGTCCTGACCTGGCTGGTAATGGCCCTGCAGCTACAGCCCGTGGAGGTGGTTTGTTGCTGTGTTGTTCTGCTGTACTTGGAGGAGTCTCTGTGCCGTGATCTTGAGAGGGGAACTAGAGCAAGCTAACACTTGTAATGTAACCGAATAACTTCACTGTCTAGAGCAGGGCAGTGTGAAACTTGCCTCCCTGGCGCCTTTCTCAAGCAGCAGATGCCTTGCTGTGAAAATCCCCTGGGATGTTATTTCTATTTGTGATTTTAGAAGTTGCTCCCATGCTCTACACTAACATTTCAGCTTCCATTGGCTCAGCTTTACATGTGTTGTTTTTATTTTGGGATCCGCAGGTGCCATTTTTCGGTCCTCTCTTCGATGGAGCAATCGTGACTGCAAAGCTGCTGCCAAGCCTCATATGTGCCACGTGCATCAATGCCAGCAGAGCTGTCAAGTCGCTCATCCCGCTCTACCAGAGCTTGTATCCTTTCCTCCCGCTGGGGCAAGGCTCCCCTTGGTAGGGTTCTTACTTCTGAATGTTCTTCTGCAGAGAGGTAAGCTTAGTGAAAATCCTTCCCATTTGATTTTATTGGAAAAGGTCAAAGCTTTCTTCGCATGAAGCTCAATGTTTTCGGTCGTTCACACCCAGTTGCCATCTAGTGTTTTAAAAATAAGATCATAACATCACAAGAGTGTTCTCAACAGCAGCTTCAGACAGTCTCACTGGTGGTGGGCTTGGACTTAACACTGACGCTTTGAAGTGTAAGTAATGATAATATGCAATTTTCTTTCACGCTAATAGAAGTTATCTACAGTGTATATTAGGCTAAAACACAGAGCTCAGTTGTATTCTTGTCTTATTCAAAGAAGTAGTCCAATTGACTTTACTTGGACTGATTACATTAATAAGACAGATGAGATTTGGCCTCAGATACAGATGTTTCAGTTCCTGAATTCCAGTTTTATTCCAGCCGTGTCTGTATTTGGGCATTTTCGGAACATATTTTCTAACAGTTGCTGGGAGATAACTAGATGGTATGCTTCTCTGTTACAGAAATTATAGTATAGACTTATTCTTGTGTGATATACAGACTAACAGCTGTATTACTGGTTTTCACTTATTCTAGGATTTTCTCATAATTCCATAATTATGCTAGAAACATTTTATAGCTTGTTTTGTTAATCATGTCACTTATCTCAGGACCAACACTCACTGCACTTCATTTTCTTCGGGGAGCTTTTGATTTGAGTATTTTTCTAACCATATGACTTTGAGAAAGAGTTTGTAAATGAAATGTTTTGATCTTTGAAAGAACATTGATTAATTAGTTTGACACACATTTTTAAAACACAAAATATCCTCAGAATACTGTTTTTCTTTAAAGAGGCTAAATTTTATCCAGTATACTTTGCAAAAGTTGTCAGAAATGAAAAGTAGCATTGTGGTTAAATAAATTTGTATTTTATTCACTTCATTGTGTACTCATTTTAAAACAAAGACAGTTGGTGGTTGTTGCGTAAGCAGTTGAATGCAATACATCAGCTGCAAAACCATGGCAGTACCTAACAGATGATTCAAAACTTGCCAAGTTTTCCACTTTGTTTGATGAAAGAAATCTATCTAATTACTAAAATTCTTCTATGCAGAATTTAGCTTAATCCATCTGCTTCTGTAGTCAATGTATAATAATAAAATAGCAGTGTAGTAAAATTAACATAAGTAACAGTGGTTACAAGAATGAAGAGATGCTGTTGCCTCTTAGCGTTCTCCCAGCACCTCACTCCCGGTCGGAGTCCTCTAATTCCCGATCCTGCTCATCTTTTGGCTTTCAACATTTTGTGGGCGAACAGCGCTCACCAGCCTGCTGTGCTCCTGCTTTCCGACAGGGTCTCTCTCTGGGTCCCTCCTTGTCCCCAGGGAAACATGAGCAGCACAAATATGATAGCACATGCCACTTCTCAGCATATGTTTGAGGTCTAGCTGAAACAGCATCTGTCCCCAGATTCTTTTCTTCCTTTTTTGTGCCTGCTTTTGCACCAACGATATCTGTAGTGAATCAACTGCCACTTGTCTGTTTGATAAATGAAAGTGGACTGAGAAACTTCAGAAACTGGACAAAGATAATGTGGTGGGAAGATCCCATCAGGGTGACACTGGACTGGGAGAGAAAGCTATCCACAACTCTTACTATAGAGAATGAAACACTTTT
This sequence comes from Phoebastria nigripes, assembly GCA_035582835.1. Lineage (NCBI taxonomy): Eukaryota > Metazoa > Chordata > Aves > Procellariiformes > Diomedeidae > Phoebastria > Phoebastria nigripes. Next base: position 2,341,676 of record JAYKAV010003210.1, read on the forward strand.
TTCTTACAGCAAAGGTCAACAATAATTACTCCCTATAAGCACAGAGATATACTAAAATTTTTAGTGAGCCAGAAATTGGAATGTAAACGTAAAGATGTGTAAAGGTGGTGTTTGAACCTGTCCAATGCAGCAACACTGCTTTCTAGCTCCCAAAGGGTGCACGTGCAGTGAATGACTTTGCTCTGGTGTTTGCTTTGCTAACTGCTACGAGGAGAACAGGGGGAAAGCAGACCCAGCAATTTGAACAGTAAATGGAAGAGTTTAGTAACTTTGTCAGAGCGGAGGTGCAAATAACTCAAAGGTGAAATAACTCAAAAAATTTCAGTAGAAGGGAGAAATAAAAAGCAATAATCCTGGAAAAGTAACAGATGATGTTTGGCAGCACATTAGACGTAACCTTGCAGTTCAGGTGAGTGCAGAAAAGCTTGTGTAAGGCAGAGCTGAGGAGTGGTCTGCCACTTCGGTTTGTCACGTGTCACGTTAAAAGTCAACATCCATAACAAGGGTTAGTAGCTAAAAATTTTCTTGATTCAAGTGTGGTTAGAAATTGATTGAACGCTTCATCTGGTGTAAATGATTGAATGGTGATAAGGCACTGAGTCCGTGGTGCTTGTGTTGGAGCAGCGGCAGGGTGTGAAATACCTGCTGGGACCCTGCTCCAAGCGGAGCAGAGCCCTGATCCTTGCTCCTGCCTTGCAAGGTGCAAGGGGAATGAGCTGGTCGCGGTGCCCGCGGGAAGCACTGCCRGTGCGGGGTCGCGTGCCGGGGAGCTGGGGCAGCATCTTGCCAGTAGTGACAGCTGAAGTCACTTGTTGGAAAGTCTGTAAACTCCRGTTACAGCTGCACTTGTCAGGGGCTTTAAGGGAAGTGTAATCAGCCACAGAGATTAATTTGCATCTCAATTAGGAAAGAGTCAGGAGGAAGCATAGGGTCTGTTGCTGGAAGGTTGTGGAAGAAATCTCATCAGGCACAAAAGGCTCCCAAGTCTCGGTGCTCCAGCGAGTGGAGGACAATATCCGAGTCCGGTTTCCATGGGGACCAGGACCGCAGAGCCGCGGGAGAATCTCTCTGTGCGCTGTAATCGCTTGGTCATGATGACACAAATTCCACTGTCGTACCCAAATACATTTTTCTGTTGGAAATCTCTTTGAAAATGAGGAAGGTAACTATGGCAGACCACGTCAGATTTTTTTTTTAAATCTATTTTTTATGTTTATGTAACTGTTTCTGTTTTAAGGAATTCATTAGGGTGAGAGAAATATTCATTAAAAAAAATTAACTATATTTAAACTTTAGTTTAAAGCCATTCTGGCTACAAGTTCTCTGTATACATCAAATGGCATGCGATGGCATTACACAGGAGCAAAACCAGGGTAGTTAATGCATAGCTCAGTTGTCTTTTGAACGGTTAGAGCTCAGTTGTCTCTGTAGCTGCTGCAATGTTTACGTGGTCATGGATGATTATACATTAGTATGTGTTCAAAATAACCATTTTTTCAGGAGTGCATTCATTCTTGGTGCAATGAAGCATTGAGACTGAGCGGCTGCAGACCATACTAATTGGTGCCCTCATGATCCTTAAGTAACTGTTGAGTGCGAGGTAATGTGTTTCAGCAGCCTCACCACTCTGCTTTTTCAGGCAATAATTTTTATTTTAAATATGCGTGTGTATTTTACGGAAATCATAAACAATAAGGTGGCTTAAATTATATAAGAACAAGGAAGAATAATATTTAAACTTACTAAAATTGTTGTGTAAAAATTTATATATTTATGCAAGTTTTTGAGAGCATTAAAGCCACCTTTTTATATGCTGGGGAAAGGAATGAACAACTAATCTCACAGACGAATAATTATGTATCAAAACTAAAGTTCCTCTTAATTAAGCCCAGTTAAAGCAGAGGTTGCTAATTGTCAGTATTTAAGAGTAACTTGAGTCTGTAAGCAGGATGCCTTAGGAGATGAGAGCAGGGATGAAAAACAGTGCATTCGTAATTTGGTGCTTTGGTGCAGTGCTTTGGTAATTGTAATTGGGTTGAGCAGGACCCCCTAAGCAAGGGTCTGTTCTGGTTCCAGTAATACTGAATATTTCAAAAAATGGTAGGGGTGATGATATAAAACTGCATCTCTGTGCTCTCTTCCAGTTTATATTAAATTAGTTGTATGCTGGAAAGGATTTTTGAACACTTGTACATTCTGGAGTCCCAGTTGCCCTAAGCTGCGGTAGTGCACATCTTTGGGAGCTGGTCTTATCTGTAAAGATAAATACTGGGGGGGCGGGGCGGGGAAACAGGGTTTGTATTTAAGTCTTTATTGTGGGTCTGATTTACAGCTGCTGTTTAAGCTGAAAGTTTTTAAGCTCAGGTGCTAGTAAACCTCCAAATATGAAAATGTAACTAAGTCTGCAGGTGTCAGGTGCTTTGGTTGGTCCATAATTTAATGTTGCTCTCCAAAAAGACTTTGGGATTTGGGGATCGTGATGTCAGAGCAAAAAGCTCCCCTTAGAATGCATAGGGAAATGCAATTTTGCCTACCCAGAATCCAGATTGTCTTTCAAAATGGAGTAATTTCCTTGCTCCTTGAATTAAATTGTTCTTGTTTAGAGATTTGTAAGTTGGTCTCAGGTTTTACTTATGAAATTTCATAACTAGGATGCTTATTCTTTCCCATCTTACACGTTTCGTAATAACAATAGAGGTAAACATCCTGGATTCTTATATCTTTTCTCATCTTCTTTAAAAAAAAAAAAAAAGTGTAGTGCAAAATTATCTTCACAATTAAGACAACCATTCTTTAAATTGCATTGGCTGAAAGATTGTACCAGATCTGGTTTGTTTTAGAAAATTGTGTAAGTGTAAAGTGGAGCAATGCTTTTTGAGCCTTTTTGCCCACTTCTCAACGGGAAAGAAAAGCTTCTCAGAGTTTGAAAAATGGCCACAGCAATGAAGAGGAATGTGGTGAATTGCTGTTATGATCTGTGAAGTGGCCCTATGTACCTGAATGTAAATGCCTGTATCGCTGTGTTTCCACTCTTCTACTGAAAAAAGCTTCTTTTTAATTGAAAAATTATTTTGATGTTATTTGTAGTATCTTTCCACTTTTTTTTTTCCTCCACCATTGCAAATAATTGTCGTACTTCCAGTCCTACCTGATCTTGCTAACTGAATTTGAAGAAAAGTAGGAGAGATTCTGACATGTCTGAAATGTTACCCTAGCTTCCACCAGCTTTTTGTAAGCAACCTACTGGAGGGTGTAAAATGTCCCTATGTGCAAGCACCAGTTGGCTTCTTTCCTGCGTTCTTCGTTGATTTCTCGTAGTCTTTGAATTATTTTCTTAGCAATTTAAGCTACATGTATCTTCCTGTGAATGAGTAAATAGGGAGTTAGTTCCTGTTGGGGTTTATTGAGAATTAACGTGTTTATTACAAAATTATCTTTTTAAGGAATCTCACTTTTAGGATGAATTGGTTTGGTCTTACGGAAAGACAAGGGGTTTGTTCTTATTCTGCCTGTTGATTCCTGCGTATTTTTCATACTCTTCTATAGCATCTTGATTACAGTGCTGCGTTACTCCACAGGGGAAGAAGAAATAACTGATGGCGTGGGCATGCAGACTTGTGTCCGTCAGCCACTATTTTTGTGGTTGAAACTGTCCATTTCGGGTAGCTGTGCAAGTGTTCTTGGAGATGTAATCCTAACAAATCTCTAATATAATCTCTAAGCTGTGCTGCTTCTGCCTTTTTCATTGATATAAATAGAATTATATAAGGGCTGACCTAAATATTCTTAGTCTGGTAAGAAGAAAAAAATCACCACAGTGGCAGGTTGTGGTATTGTTTCCAAAGTTGTTTGCATTATTTGTTGTTCATTCAAAGAGAAAACCTGAAGGTAAAAGAGTTTTAAATTCTTCTTAAGTTTATCGTGGATGTTCATAGTACTTTGCTGCAAGGTAATGCATCTGTGCATTAGACTCTGAAGCTGTCTGTGCATTAGAACAAACAAAAAAGAGCACGATGAGGATGCATATGCTTTACGTAATATCTGAGCACTGGATGTCACCATTTCCCTGCTTACAGTTTGCAATCCTGTTTGTGGGCCAGAAGAAAACACAGCCCTTACTTTGGAGAAGTAATTTGATACATGAATAACTCTTGAAGTTTTATCCACTGTAACGAATATGGTATGCCTACTTAACTATACCAAACAAGTAGTTCATCAGGATAGTATCAAAAGACCGTCTAAGTACATAGCAAAAAAAGATATCCATAACTTTAATTCATTATATTGTATCCAGATATTAACACATCTACTATATATTAGTATGTCATGTCTGGAATCAAGAAGATTAAACAAAGAACATCAACTTTGAATTCTGAATTAATTCCTTTTGTTGGTTTAAGCCAATTTCTGATTAACTTAATGTAGAGCGACTGCTCTGCTTACCTGCTTTATCAGAGACTAAAAAAGAAAGATATTTGCTATGATGGACTTTATTGTGTGAATGGCTGTCATATATTTTGTAGGTGCACGTAATGTCAGATGCCTGAAAACACATTTTGCGTACCTTTCAAAAATGTGCTTTGTTGAGCTTGCATTTAGAACTCTGCTTTGGTTATAAAGGGGTGTTTGATCGTACTGTGAAAATAAAATAGAAAGCCTGTTACTCTTTTTAGAGAAGCGTTCACAATTCGTTCCCTTTATTTCATCCAAAGAAGTTATGCCCTCAAGCTATATGGATGCTGTTAGAAATTACTATGAAATTCTAAAGCATGTGTCACAGGAGCTGTGACAATTTATATGACATGGCATCTGACAGTTTTCTGCCGAAGTGATCGGTTCTGGCTCGCAGGAGTGTCTGTCTGTAGTCAGTCCTCTGCTGCTTTGTCTGCGGAGAGCAGCAGGTTTAACTTGCCGTCCTTCGCTTTTCTGGCGGTTGCTGTAACCAGCCCTCGCACGAGGGTTTGAGTTTCAGACAGAAGTATTTGGTCCTGTCGCAGCAGTCTCTGAGGGATGCTGATGAACGCGGCGGTGGCTGTACAGGGTGGTGTAAAGCAGCACTGACCTTCATTCTGCAGCGCAGCTCCCTGCTGGAGCGGATCGATGGCTGGGCTGTCTGTCTCTGCGGCTGCCTTCCCTCCTCGCAGCAAGAACCTTCTCCAGGCAGCGATCGATGCCTCTAATCTGCTCCAGCCTGTAATAAGTCATGCGAGGCAAAGCTTTTAGGTGGCATTACATGGGATTGTGGAGGCGGCTCTTCAGCTCTTATTCATAGTGCTCTTCATAGACTTGCAGAGAAATCTACTGCATCCTGCTTGTGAATGTATAAAGAGTATATAATGCTTCTGCAGATTTAAACTTCGCATGCTGCTGAATGATGTACGGACACAATGGTTTTAAATTTCTATATTTTTGTGCATGCATCTGTACATACCTGTCCTTGTTCATAGTCCCTTGTTAGACACGTCTTGTATATGCATTACTGTGAACTGCTGGTGAGCTTCACCATTTCACAGAAGGCGAGGGAGGCAGCACTGAAGTTTGCATGTTAACAATACAGTTTAGTTTTCTGCTATAACATGGGGCATCATTATTCTTCTCCACGGCTGGAAGCTGTAAAGATCACTGAGGGTTGTTGAGAAAGTCCCAAGCTAATTCTGTAGCCGAGTTTTAAACGGCATTAACTGCTGCCCCTCCTGATGATGATCTCTGTGCAGCAACTGTACTCTTCAGTAAGAGTAAATAAACCCCAACAGTTTTAAAGGCTTTTATTTGCTAAGTGATTAATGGGTAGTTCCAAAAATGAACCTGTGGTTAAGTGACATCATGAATGTAGTGGTTTTTTAAATGAAAAGTGAATTCACTGTGTGATAGATGTCAGAAATAGGGRAAAAAAAAAACCCAATTCAACTTYGGATTTGTTAAATGATGTACATGTACTAATTGAAAACAAGCTTCCTAAAATACACAGCCATACCTCTTTAGCCCCTACCAAAGACTGGCAAGTCATGATCTTGCTGGAAATAGTATAGTACATAAAGTTTAAGCAGCAGATCAGGAGTGGGATTTGGGAATTTGAATCCTAACTCTCCTCTGCCATGGAGAAGCTGCTGCTTTGAGTGAAACACTTGGTTTCTTTATTCCATTTCTTCATCAGTAATATTTTATTTGGTCATGAATAATTTTGCAGGAAACTGGGGTTTTTATTCAAGTGCTGCTTTAAACTTGTGTCCTAGCGCTGAATCAAACTTGAGTTGTGCAAAAGGGTTCGCGTACCACTGCCGCTCTTAAGATTGCTGGGAGTAATGTTTATCCAGTTTAAATCTATAAAAGCACAATATAGTTCTTCATATATTCACAAGCAAAACGCAGTAGATTTCTCTGCCAGTCTGCGAAGAGCACCATGAGCAAGGGCTGAAGAGGGAAGTGTGCGGATTCTGAGGTTTGTACCGACTGGCCGATAGCTAGTAGGTATTCACGGGGTGCCTAACAGGGTGCTTATAGCAGCCTGACATCGGCTGCATTTCTAGATTAACTGGCCACTCATCTCTCACCCGCCTGCAGCCCGCTGGCTTTGGTGGCACTGTTCATGAAATACCTACAGTTTGGTCAAGCTGACAGCAATCAGAGTGTTTCTGTTGTTCTCCGTAAAAATAAAACAAGTTTATTAAAAGTGCAGTTTTGTTAGCGTAACCGTGCCCTACCCAAAGGGCTTCCAGGAGGTCTGTGATGGAAGTCTGCCTTCAATTTAACTTGCAATAACAAACATCGAGTCAGTGTGGTATAGGTTTTTTGTTTATAACTAACTAGTAAACGTACTTTTCATAGGAAGGTGTGAACTCAAGCTCCCACTCTCTTCAAGTAAGATATACAGAGGTCCAAACACGTATCACTGTGTTTTATGTTTTCTGTCGTATTAGACAAAGAACCTCTGACTTGTGTTTAATGAGAGGCACTCTCTAAAGTTTGACAGAAGCAAAATTGATATATTCAGGTTACTACTAAGTACTTCACTCTTACAGGGTTTTTTGGTGTGGGTTTTTTTCCACTTACACACCAGACAAATTAAAGGGTTTGTATTCTTTGTATTTTCAAAGTAAGTTTTGATGATTTTGCTGTTCCGCCCCTATTAACTTTGAAGGGATTTGTGTAGCTAAAACCTCCGTTGTATCTTTTGGAAACTTGCTTCCAAACGCTCACTTGCACTTTGGATTTCCTAGAGTTATTTTTGTTTTGGCTTTTGTCACAAATGGGTGAAAAAAAAAAAAAAGAGAAGGTAGAGTTTTATCTGAATGGACTTTTAATTCAGGCTGTGCAATCCTCACACGGACAAAATACGCATTGGCTTCGGCGTGAGTTTCGCCTGACTAAGAGTTGTCATCTTGTCCCACTTGCTGCATTGCTGGCAAGAATAAAGATGACATTTGTATTTGAGCAGAGCAAGACGCCCGGCCTCGAGCCCTTGCTGCGGCACTGGGGTGACCAGCGGGCACAGGGGAGCAGCGGCAGCGCGGTTTGGAGGAGCGGGCTAAAATCTCTGAAATCTGGGCCGTGCAGGACCCGACAGCACTAGGGTCGATCCCCTCTGYGGCGGGCTTTGTGCGCGCTTGCTGTCTCATTAGCATGCTGGCTCGCCGCCGCCGCTGCGGCGCGCTGGCTTTGCTAGCTCTGCTAGCTCTGCTAGCTTACCAGCTGTTCCTGCTGCTCGCGACAATGTCCAGCGTGTTCGGATCACCGGGTTCCTGCGCTCGCCGCCGCGCGCAGACAGCCTTTCCGCTGGGGATGCCCACGTGGCCGCCCGTCAGCAGCGGCACCGCATAAAGTAGCAGGCCCTCGCATGGCATATGGTGTCTGGATTCATACAAGATGCAAAACTATTCTGCGGCTAATGCACAATGACTCATAGCATTGCTAATTTTTCTAACAAAAGCCCACTTCCACACCCACACTTTTAACCCCTCAGGCTAAAAAGCCTCTTCTTTAGTTTCAAAGCCTTGGAAATGTAAGGAGGTGGCTTCTGGATCAATATATGAAACCCTATATTTATTTAAAGCATATGCAAGTTCTAACACTTATTTTAAATTTCAGTAAAACACAGTTTTCAAATCATTGTTCTAATGTACAGTAATTTTTTTTGTTCCAAAGTAGATTCATTGTCAAATATTGGGAATTTTCAATTTTTTGGTAGTTACGTATTACAAAAACAGTCAGAAGTCAGCATCAATAATAAAAAGTTATTTTCATTTAAGAGAGAATCAAAGCAATGTAGCTAGTAGATCTACAGTGATCGTATATTACAGCGTGAGTTACCAAGCCGCTTATTGTAAGAAGCTTGTAATATCAGGCTATCTTTCCTATATACTAGCTCTTCAGGGAGAAAAATAATACACTTTCCAACTAGAGGGAGCTGCTGGTATCGCTGATGCCGATTCTTAACCTTCCAGTCTAATTCCTTTGTGCAGAACGTACAGCGATCGCTTCTACGTTTTAATAAAATTAAGTTAAATTACCCTGAGTAATTTAGATTAAAAGGATGCGTCTTAATTTCTACAGTGTAATCATCAAATTAAACTGCAAAATTCGGAGAAAACTAAAGCACATCCTGGTTGCATGGCACACGGGTACTCTGCATGAATGTGGAATTATATAGGTCATGAAAAGACTCGTTAGAAGAGAGTGTGAAAAGCTGAGGCTTGCTTACTGTTGTTACGAGACAAAAAGCATAAGGGAAGTATGAGCAGTAGGGAATGGAGCGGGCGGCGTGGCAGGAAGCTCCCTGCTCCCTCCATCGCAACAAAGGAACAAAGGGACCTGCGGTGAAAGATGAAGGTGGCCGAGCTCGGCGGTTCRGGCTCCCCATGAGCAACTTGTTACAGGGAACCCCTGAGGGCAGTGCTTCACCAAGGTTAATGCTCCTGCGGGGAATGTTTTAAGGAGAAGTCCTGGCTTCAGAAAGTCTTTACTAGGGGATAGTTTGAGAGCTTTTGTGGGGCTGGTGACTCCACACCGGCCTGCTGTGGGGTTCCCAATGGGTCCAGCGTGATGCACCATGTCCTCACCACGGCCGAAGCCCGGGTGCCAACCTCGGAAACTGCGGTTGCAATCCAGCAAGGCAGTTCCCGTGTCCCTGAAACCGCGCGTTCACCTCTCCACGGGTGGTGAGAAGGCGCAAAGGATGCAGAAGACCAGCTAGATGTGCATGTGGGCGTTTTCATGTGCGTGTCCCCAGCAATCCGGGCACTTGCATTAAYACAAATGTGTGATTGCCAATGTAGGTTTACATCATTTTTCAAACTTTTCTTCTTTTTTAAAGAAAACCTGACTTCAGTATATGTTTTTCATGAACCATACATGCTGCAATCACTTCATTCAAAAGTTAAGAAATCATTTTCTAAACAGGAAAAATGTTTTTAGGTTTAGCTTTTAATTTTTTTAATTGCTTTGTTTTTCTCTTAGTAAAAATGAGCTTCTGAATTCAGTGTTGACCGTGCTTTGAGGAGGTAAGACTAGATCACCTCCTGACATCCCTCCAGTCTGGCTGATTCTGTGCATCTGATACTAAGAGGATAAGGTACATAATTTTTGTGCCTATTATATAAAAGCTACTTTAATGGGTAGCACCATAATCTTATATCATTCTTTAAAGAGCTTTCCTTCTACATGCACTTGAAAAACTTTTAAAGCCATCCTGTTACTGGGGACTTTTTTATTAGGTTGGGGCATAAACGTGGAGACAGCAAGAGAGAGGAACAGGAGAAAGCTACTTTTTCATAGTGGGTTTATTGGCTGGCGTATTTAATTTGTATTTTTTCTTTCCTCAGTATCATACTTTTGTGTGTATTTCACAGTAAGATTAACTGTCAGGGTTCTAGTGTATAAACAGGAGCAGATGGCTTTTAATGATTTCTTAAATCTAATGCTAAGTAACAATCTAGTACATGTACAGCATGTACAGAAAAGTTAAAAAAAAATCTCAGTTCATTTGCTGCTTTTTAATACTTTCTCTGAATTGGCTTGGGCCAGGTTTTTTTTGAGAACCTGTAACTAATTCTGCTGAACAGCTAGATTTATTTTACCTATTTAGGATTATCCATCTTATTCATTTTCACCTGTGTAACAATGTGGATGATCTTATAAAACCTTGCTAGTCTACAGTTTGTTGACTTCCTTAAATAAAATAGGCATTCTCCTGCCCACCTTTCAGCTGGGCAAAGTAGTGTTGTTCAAGTTGCAGTTATTTCACTTAGAAATCTTAGTGTTATCACTGTAACAAACAAACCTGGGGTTAGCTCAGTTTTTCATTACTGCAAAGTCTTGATACCAAAAATGCAGCATCATGAAAGTGAAGTCATTAAAAGTTAGAAAATAACCTCAGGCTAGCATGTGTTTTTCTTTTCTCTTGTTCCTGAAAGATCTTACCTTAACTTGTGCCATACCTGTGACTCTAATTAACTTCCTGGTATTGAAAGTTGACTTCTGGAGTTTTCAGGGGCTGTGTCTGCCAGACTAACACCATTAAGGCGATAGAAGTGTAGCAGTACAGAGAAGATGATAAAAGTATAGAGCCGTTACTTTGGGGAACGAGCACTGAAGCTGATGTTCAGAGACTTCACATATCATAAGGGAACTCCTCCCCTTACTATTAATTTCTGTCTCCATCTTATCACCTTCCTCTCCCCGCTGCCAGCATCTATTACAGCTGGGAAAGTCGAGGCTCTGAAAACAGTTTCCCACAGGCAGCTCCAGTGGTAAGAAATTGAAGTGGCTGGGATTATTTTTCTGTCCTTAATTTTTAAATGAAACTCCATGTTATTTAAAGGTTTGGAGTTGTAGGAATAGCAGTTACACCCACACATATCAGTCTGAATAGCCTCAACTACACAGTTTTCCACATAGCTGCATTTTCTGATTGTACTGGTTTTAAACAGCCTCTGTACCTGATGTTCGACATCTCCATTTCACTGGGAAGATAAAAAGAAACATCCGTGTCTTTATTTTCAACAACGTATTTAATGTGCGACAAAGGGTTCCTGTTCTCTTCATTTCCGTAACTGGTTATTTTTCAGATCATTGCCTTGTTTGCTTTGCTGTTGCTAACCCTTCAGGTACTGCAGTGCGCTGCACTCTCCTATGGCTAATCAATCCTCCAGGATGTCAGGGAGGGACAGTGCAGCCCTTACAGTTAAATCACTGAGCGTTTTTATGGGGTTGGCAGTAGAGAGGAATCGTTCCAATCCAGAAGAACTGTTCTAATTCAGAAACGTTTTCTTTGCAGGCTTTCGCAGAGCCTGTTGGTTTTTGTGCTCCCATGTTTTATGACTTGTTGCCATGATAATTCAGCTCATCTTACAGGTTTCTGTAATTGTGATTGATGTGTAATCATTCATTTTATTGAACCTCATTAAGGTCTGCGAACCTCTGTACCAACTTACAGTAATTAGAGCCCAGATAGCCATTCCATCTGTTCACAAGCACCGTTTAATTAATGAACTTTTAACGTGTTCTTTGCCTTGTAAAAGCCCTTAGTATTCTCAAGTTGTTGAATAGGATTTGCATGCCAGCATTTCCGGTTTTTTTAAATGCCACAGCAACATGCATTTTGGAATCCCAAAAGTCAACACTGGGATCTCGGGAAGCAAAGTGGAGGGATTTTACTTTTAGTTTCAATTTTTCATGTCAATTACAATATCTGTAAAACTGGTGTTCACAAATAAAAGGCTCACATGGACTTTAGTGTTCTTTTTAATGCCCAAAACAACAATTTTTAATCTTCCCTTGTATTACTGAAGAAGATATACAGAGACCAGTAAACAAAATGTTTCATTTTTCATTTTAGCACTTATTGGAAGAACATCAGAAATACAATGCATGCAGGCACACATTTTCCTCCCTTTGTATTTCGTCTTTTTGTTACATTTAGAGCATCAGGACTGAGACAGCTTTGGGGTKTTTTCGCAGTATTCAGTATAATGAGATTTTAGGATGGAGTGGAATCCACCAGTGCTGCTGGAGTTATCATAGAGACTATTGTAATAATGGTCCAGAATTGCGAGAAAACAGTAGGACAGAAGTTCCTAAATACTTTGAGTGTTTCTGCTGCTTTACCTCTGTGCGTTTTGACTGTGCAGTAACATGCTGAGTCAGTGATTTATGCAGAATGAATAAATAGTTGCATTTTTTAAAAATGAAAGTAAATTTCGGTTCCCTGATCAGACAGAAGAGGTAATATTTCAAGAGGATTTCAGGATTTTTAAGAAAAACAGTCTTAGAAGACTTCTGTATATTAAGAATGTATAGTCAAATAGTTGTGCTGAATGTGAATGTCAGATTGCTATCATGACCGACTTTGGAGCTAGAGAGATTAGTAAAGGAGAAAAAGGACACTTTTTCCTAGGGCACTTTTGCATTCATGATCTGTTGCTGTTTTTTATATACAGCACAGTATTCTAGTACTGTAGTTGTGCTTTACCTAATTTGGATTGATCTGTGTTTACCTTAAATATTCAGGACAAGAATTAAGTCATACTACTCAACTCCCTCAAAATCCTTTTCAGCATCCAAAGGCAGACCATCTGTCTGGTCCAGTCATTCTTTCCTCCCCCAGTATGCGTTTTAGCCGGTGCTTTGAGTAAGGCTGTATCCTGGAGAAGCAAAATATGAAGTGAAATAAAAGTCCTGAGCATGGGGCTGAACCCACCATGTTTAGAAAAGTGAACCGTATTGCCTGCCTTCTAAATTTCAGACGTTATTTGCGAAATTAGTGTAAAGAGCCCCTGTTTTTTGTTGTACCTTCAGTGTGCCGTTCTGTAGCATCGTGGGCGTCTAAGGTAAGGCATGGGCAAACTTTTCTGTGTTGTGACAGTTCTCAGCCATGTTAATCTTTTGTCATGGGTTTTCCTCATGCCACTGTCCTCTTTTGGACCAATTCTAACATGAATGTCTAGTGTTTTCATTGCCCTAAAAGAGAGATTTCCAAAACAGTTACTTTTAATTCCTTTTCTGATATTTCCACATGCTAACTCGTCTTCTCACCGCTGACCCCACACTTTAACAGTCCATTTAGGTGAATCTAAATGTGGTCCGCTGCTCCTTTTTGTAACTGAGGTAGTTTAACTTTCAGGTCGCTGACACATCTGCAAGAAAAATGTAGTTTTTCTCAAGGTTTTTGGGAAGTGCACATGTTTTGTTTGGGAATGTACCGGTTTGTGCGAAGTATCAGGTGTGTGAGGCTCAGCTTTGGTGCCTCCGCTTTCTCCATTGGTGACGGTCTGCAAGTCAAAGACTGTGATCTTACTTAAGTTCTTCCGAGATGTCATTCCACTGGCTGTGATTGAGTTATAGCCAAATGAATTAGGCTTTTTTTAGGAATGAATTCATTCAGCATGTGCATTTAATAAGGCTTGTTCATAAAATCATGCCATTACTTTACAAGCTGATAGTTACGAGGATGCAGTTCTGTTTACATGAAGAAAACTCTGAGATGTCATTTCTGTGCAGTCCCTTTCCTGCTCTCCGCAAGCACTTGGACTCAACAGTTTAACACGTTGTCAGCAGARAAAAAATGTACAGACAATCTTGGTGAAATTTTAGCAGCAAACAGAGCATACTGATGAAGGAATGAGAGGAGAAACATCTTGCCCTTCACTTGTTTTGCCTTTCCCTCTCGTTCCTCCGCAGGCAGGTGCAGGTCCGTCTGGATGTGTGGCCATGAGTAACTATCTTGCAGCAATCCTCCAAAGCTGCTGTACCATCTTCTAGGTGTGTATCTGCTGAAGAAACGCACTTAAAGGGTTCTGATTACCTGTACTCTCCTTTTAGTTGCTTCTTTAAAGGAACAGAATAAAAGTAAGTTTTGCCTAAGTGGAAAAGGGGTAATCAAAGTCATCCCATCTGTAGTGTTACGCTGCAAGAAGTGATGATTTGATGGAGAGGATGTAGAGAGCTGTATTGCTGAGGTGTTCTTGCAGCATTTGGTAGCATCGTGCTGTTGGCCTGTGCTCTTGTTTTCTGGAAGTGCTTCTCTATACACTTTGCTGAGCAGAGAGCTGTCTAGATCAGAGTAGCTCCTAAGTGTTTGCTTCTCTGGGCTGATCGACACAAGTCTTCCGCAATGCGAGAAGATCTACATGCAGAAATCTCTGCGCTTACTACAGCAGAATGAGCATGATTAGTGTAATATATGTTGTATATATATTTTAGCAATATTTTCTTTTAAACCTATAAGCACAGGTCCCATTCCACCCTTAGTTAGCTAAATAGAAGTGCTAATTAAGTGAATTACACTTAAGGCTGTTCTATGATGGGTAACTGATTTTAAATAATAGACATTTACATGAAGATTTTAATATTGCCTGTATTTTGTTTACTACTAATTTCTTAAATTGTTTTTTTTATTTTAAGATTAAAATATTTATAACAGTTTTTCTGTATGTTGCCTGTAAAATGTGTTTTACATTATTTCGGTTGATTAAGAGAGATGAGGAGGACGTCGTTCTATCAGTTGTTTAATATTATTGCATGTTAATCCATATTTTAAAAGTTCAAAGACTGCGCTAGCTCGTCTTTCTCTGTTCTTTTTGCTGTTGGTAAAGATGTCCTCATATCAAGCATTCRCATTTGTGTGAAAAATAGAATTCAGTTCAATCCATGCATAGATTGTCAGAAAGATTAAAGTCTGCATCATGCAATTTTTCTTCTTTCAGAAAGGGGCCTTTGATGTGCTAATGTTCACTTTCTCTCTTTTCATTCAGAAGTGCCGGTCATTGTTTTGAGCTGCAGAACAGTATCTGCTTCATATAGGCAGATTCTAATACCCTGGTAGCCCAACCTTACTCAAGGTAACATAATATAAATATGCAATAATATCAATGGCATTATACACTGGGATCAGATAACAGTGTGCCTGCACAGATAAATACCACGGCAAAGCCAAGGCATTTATTGAAAATACATGTTGCAAAAAAGCCAAATATTTAATTTCAAATAATCCACTTATGTGTGTCAGTGTAACTGCTGTTATACCAAGTCATATAATTCCGTTCTAAAATAGAAAGAAAACTTGGCGGTGCAATAAGCGCTGTAGTCTGTTAAAATCACTCTTGAAGACAAGGCTGTAATGTATTTCCAAAGTTAATTAGCAAGTGAAATTATTTGGATGGCCTCATCTTGTGTTGCAGTGGATATTTTCCAGCAAATGGATGAAATTTTGCAGGCTGCTCACAGGACCAACTCGCAGCTCACGTAGCAGGGGACTGATGTAGGTCATGACACAGTCGTAGTAACAAATTTGCATGGAGAAGGGCTGTTTATAGCTACTCTTACTTTTGCCAAAGACACGGATTCTCCTTTTGTTATTGACTGAGAAGAAATAGTTCACTGAATTCCTCGTGAAGATAAATATGGAAAGTGTTAGCGTGTAGCTGCACAGGAGTTATTTCAGTGTTGATTATGTTCTGTAGAAGACAGAACCGTTGACAATTGAGTGATAAAACCTTCCTTTTTAAAACTGGATGAAATTTGGTGGTCGAGTTTTGAGAGAATAAGTTAAATAACCGTAAACTAGCCTCTGGTGATGGCTATCGTAGGAAAGCGTCATCTAGTATGCTGAACAGCTTTCTGCTCAAAATTCAGGAAATTTGCCTGCTGTGTTTCTCAAGCAGCAGAAAACTATAGCTTTCAAAAAGCTGTAATTATTAAAACAGTAAGTTGCAAATTAAACAGTAAAGTAGGACATGTTAAATTATTTTTCATATTGTTTCTTATTTTAAATAAAAATTAAATTTTAATTAAAAGATGTTAGTTCAGAAAGCTTATAGCTGGACAGGTATTTCATTGATAAACTTAAGACTTCACAAAAATTGGAAGAAAACTTGAATAAAGAAAAATCTTACATAAGCCTGCACTTGAAATATTTTCTAGTGAGGTACGATGGCAGCAGTACGCAGCATTACTGTCTCTAGGGACAATCGTCCTTCTCTGTTTGCTTCCAGCAACTTTGCTTCATTAAAAATTCATCTTCTGCTCTCCCCCCTTCTCTTTGGGATCCCCATGATCTCCTTTTATATCTGAAATGACTCAGCAGTTAAAGACTTCAAAGAACTTCAGAAATTTAGCTTACAGGGCACTGCCTTCAAGAAATAGCGTTAACACTAAGAAAATTATGCGTTTCAGTGGAAGCCAAGAACAAGAAGAAAACTTCCCGGGGTTTTGCTCAGTCTGTTTCTGTGATGAGGGCTGTGCAACCTGGACACCTTTCATGTCCTGAAGCCGGTTGAACTGCCCRACTCCCAGGCATCCCGCAGAGGCTCGTGCACCAGGTATTTAGCTCCTCGGCACACACGTTTTGTTAGGATCGTTCTTCCAATCTATAAAGCTGGAGATGGTGCTTCAAGGCACGTGCCGGGGAAGGGTCAGCCCATTAGGTGATTTGTGGTCATCTTCAACACAGTACACAAAGGAGCGTTTCTGTGCTGTCTGGAGAATGAGATGTGTCAAAAAGATCTGGCAGGAAGCAGATGGAGAGGGCTGTGCAGAGCAGAACAGCTCTGCTCTTTCACTGGGGGCTCTTACGTGGTTTTTCTGATAGCCTTGGAGAAAGGGACCAGAGCTGCACAGTTGTCACCAGTTGTCATCCACCTCTCCTGCCTGGTGTCGGCTCACAGGGAGTGTGAGCAGAAGTTACTTCTGACTCTCGTGTAGGATTTCCACTCCGCATCATAGCTTTCTCTACGGCAGCGCTAGCTCACTTGTTTGCCTTCTCAAATCAGATTGATTTTCCGTTTTAACAAAGTGCTGCCATTCTGTGAATCGGCCATAATCTCATCGTGGTGGAAGTGCATACTTCATAATGCAGACACCTTGGTGATGGGCAGGCGTGTAAAGCTTTTGCCAATGCCCCATTGCTTGTGCAGCACAACTGCTCACTGACGCTTTCGCTGGTGTATTTGTGTGACCCCAATCTTCTGAGCACCTGGGGGGTCTTCACCATGGGGACGGGTCATTCCACCTCTTTCCCCGGTGACGTKCAGCTTCCACAGCCCAACTCCAGCCCGTCTCTAGTGCTGCAGTACGCTTTAATGGCTTTTAATTTGAAAACACAGGCTAAATGCCCTGATCTGGAAAGGGCTCCAGTGGCACTTCATCTGTTCTTTCTGACCACCTTGCTGGTTTTTCAAAGCCCTTCACATTGTTTCTATAATCTAATTCCTTCCTATATGCAGAAGTAGCTTTTCTTTTGCACTGTCTTGGGGCAGTTTTCAGCACTTCTGTTCTTGTTCCTCTGTGCATTATATTACCTGCATACAATAGTCTGTTTTCTGATTGTGTCTTATTCTCACGTTTTTTTAAAGTTAGTTTAAAACTGACTAGTCCTAGGCATTAAAACAGTGCCTGTCAACTAGGGCTGCGTAGCCAGCCAACCAGCCCTTCGGCATCCTCCCTAGTACTCTCTCTCCATTTTCACCATAATTTCTCTTGTGCTTGAATTTAGAGCTTGGTTGTTTAAATAGTGTATCACACAGTTCAGTCATTAACTCACCTCTTGCCCCATAATCAAATGTGATGATAAGACTCTATGGCCAACTTGAGTTACTTAAAACCTATGGGGAAATTTTTTTAGAAACAGTAGAACATTTAGAAGAAGTTAGCAGCAGTGAAACTATTGCATTAACTTGCCTTTTTGTGAAGGAGTCGCTTACATTTTCAGTTTTGCTTCCTCCCCTCCCCACTCACCCCCCACCCCCACTTTATAAGTAAAAAAAGCAGATTTCATAAACATGCACCAGAATTTTAATTTACTCCTTTGGGGAAACGGAGAGACATCACAGCATGCACACTGGCTGAGCTATGCAATGAAAGGGGAATCCATTCTCCCTACTGAGAGGTCACTTCCAGGGAAAAAAATGTTACTTTAAATGCTGACTTAATCATCTCCTTTTGGGGATCAAATTTTCCTGAAACGGCTGTGTGCCCATGACAATGCTGTGTGAGCAGACAGTGGCGAGTACGTACTGCTGTACCTGTTGCAGGCTGTGTGCTTGAAAGAGTATTTTAATTTAATGGATTTTAAGCAACATTATTCAAAGATCAACAAAAGGCATACTGTGTTATATGAATAAAAGATTTCCTCTGGATACTTGTTAACCCTACAATGCCTAGCTAATGTAATTGAAGTGCAACCACCTGGCAGGGAGATTTCACAGTCAGCTGCCAAGGAGGGCCCCGGACCGGAGTACCAGGTGTTGTGCTGTGCCTTCCTGATTGTCGCAGAGGAATAAACAGCATGATTGTGCCGGGCGGCTGGGGCGAGGAGCGGGGACGGCTGCCAGCCAGAGACCCCGCTCCCGGGGCTCCCCGCTGGGCTCAGGTAGAGAGGGAGTTGTGGGGGCTCATACGGAACAAAAAGGGGGCAGCGCAAAAGTATTGGCTTGAAATTAAGCCCCCACAAAGCTCTTGTGGCCTCACGGTTCACAAAATCAGACCTGAGAAGATGTTTTTTCTCCTGAGCCCCATGCCCAGGAGTTCCCTTGCTCAGTGCCCGGGTCTGCTCTGCTTTGGAATACCTACAACGGTTATGAATATGTCAGATTATAATTTTAAACACACACACCCCCCCTCAAATTTAAAGCTGGGACATCCCCACTGATTTCTTGGTGGTCTTTTTCTAATTTGTTCTTCCTTCCTATCCTCTAATGTAGAGCAATTTCCCAGCCTGTATCACTGCAGCAACAAGTATGTTTAGTGTTGAGCATCTTGCAAATGGTGTCACTCGTAATGGATGTGATAATAAGCTCCACAGTTACCTATCCCTGATTGTAATGAATGTAAATTATCAAGTATAATAGACCTGAAACTGAGCCATTTAGTGTTAGTCCCAGAAATAATGAAAAGATCTGTAATAAACTAGAAGGGGCAAAATTATTTTGTGTAATTATATTTTGTTCTGGTTGTAGCTGCCTGATCCTTATACTCTTATCAAACTGACAGTAATGGTTTATTAACCTTTAGTAGGTGAAAAAATATGATTATAAATTCATCTGAAAAGATTTTCCCTTAACCAAAGAGTGAGAATTTGAAGGAGAGATTGCTAGTCCATAGGTTATATCCAAGGCACAAAGGTGACCTTTGTACATGTGCGACGGAAGGCGAAATCCCATACTGGTGGGATTTCAGGAAATCCTGTATGTCTGTGTGCTGCTCATCAGCAACTCAGAGCGGTCGGTCTCACACGCACACAAAGCCCTTTGGCCATAGGACAGTACGCACTCGTAGAAATCAGTGTCATTGCACTCGTTCCGCGGGGGGGCAGGAATCATACATGACTAAAGGTATTTCAATTTATTTTTTTCTAGACTAT
This sequence comes from Phoebastria nigripes, assembly GCA_035582835.1. Taxonomy (NCBI): domain Eukaryota; kingdom Metazoa; phylum Chordata; class Aves; order Procellariiformes; family Diomedeidae; genus Phoebastria; species Phoebastria nigripes. The sequence continues at coordinate 2,361,027 of JAYKAV010003210.1, forward strand.
GTGTTAAGATCCTTTATGGTATATCCTCTTTTTCAAAAATAAATAATAAATATTTGTAAACATTTATAACTGCTTCACAGTTTGTAAAATCTTGTATTTTCAGAGAAATTAAGCTTTCCAAGGATTTACATTTGGAAAACATTTAATTTTGAAGAGCTGGAAACATCACTACTGAATATCAAGAAATCAAATATTTGTGCGAGTGATACACTGAGTATTATATTCTTATAAGCAATGGAGTAGTTCATTCATTACCTCTCACCAGGCTTACAGTACTTTTTACTCCTTCATTTAAGGCATAGATTCTCCCATCAACAAGACGTGAGTGTGATGCAGGTCGGTTTAGCAGACAGCTTGCAACTCTCATTGTGAGCAAAAAGATTGATTCAAAACTAACTGAATTACAACTTTTGTTTCAATTTATTTAAAATCAAGAAAGGTATTTCCTTTTGTTCATGTAGATAACAAGCCTCCTGACTTGTCCTTGGCGTATATGTACCACTTAAATAACACTTGTAGCATCTTGCTCAGAAACTTGAAACACAGACTTTTACCAGCAAATTTGTAGATTAATATAATCTCAGCTGATTTATGAGTCTGCAATTGCCAGCCCATCCTCCCTGCCCCTGAAAGTTATATATGCAAATACGCAATTAAGTGTGGACTCTTTCCTGTTTAACACAGATTTTCTAGGTAATTTTATCATTATCTCATCTTGCTGTTCTGCAGGGCTGCGTGTATAGCTATCCGGTAAATTAGTAAGCAACTTTGAGCGTTGTGGCAAGAGTGTGTTATACGTTAATCACGCCCAGGCGTGCGTTGGTTTTGCTGCAAGGAGCATTGGGGTTTCACAAAACCGCAGTCAGTAGTGCAGGCGTTTCCCAGGTAAGGCAATTTCGATGCTTCTTTAGAGAAGAGGCCAGCCAGTTTACGGGGAGAGGTTCTGTGCTTTTGAAAGGTGCTTTGGATCAAGATTGCTTGAAGACATCCTCTCGTTTGCATGGTCTGGCGGGGGTCTGCGGGGAGCAGGGTGCGGTTTGGGTGGGGTGGCACGGCACACGGTGCAGGAGCTGTCCTCAGCACCCCCCGCCCGCGGGGACCCCCTCTGCCGCCCGGCTGCCCGCAAGGGTTGGCGTGCTCTACCTCGAGTGATGCGTTGGTGCATAGCTAGGTGAACCAGATTCCTTGCTTCAGTTACGTCAACTATTTTGCAAGTGTTTTCCTGCCTTTGCACTGCTTGTCGTCTTTAAGCTGTCAGTAATTAATCCCTTTTTCAACTTCCAAAGCGTCCAGATTTCTGAAGTGAATGTGCAGGGAAGTATTTTGATAATTTCTGCTTGCTTTCCCTTATCATTTAAATGTAATGTTGAGACAAAAGCTGACTTCTGATTTACTGTAGTGAAATTACCTTGCAAGTTACTTAATTGTCTTGTAAGTCTGATGAACAGTTCTCAAGAATTTTGAATTATGAATCTGTTATTATCTCCCTCTTCCCCTGTCTCTGGTTGTTTAATTTTCAGAGCTGAGAATGACTTAGGTTATTGCTGGTACATTCAGTTTTTGAATGGTTTTGACTATGCCATTATCCTGGGAGATTCTTAACTGTATATTCACTTTGATACTGCTGTGGTGGGGCTTGAAAATACGGACTCTGAGGAAATGCAGTGACCTGTACCCTTTCTCGAGGTGCACTATATAACAGAGCGGGCTGAGGAGCAGAGCTGATGTGGCATTTGAATTTTTTAAGAGGCAGCGTACCGGTTTGGTGACATTTCTAGCTTTAGGTGAATATGCTTGCATTTGGAGAATGTGATGGCAATAAGTGTAGTAACGTTAAAATATACTGAGAAGGGTATACACATGCATGTGTTTAAATAGACGCATATGTGCCTGTAAGTCTATATGTATATATTTGTGTGTCTGTGTGTTTTCATATGTGCAATGACCAAAGTCAAAACAACACATTTTCGAAAACTTTTGTAAGCGTCTTTCTTATGCTCTTATGGGCTATCATTTTTTTTTATTATAAAATTTTAAGATATAAGTGACTACCAACAGCATTTTGTCATCAACTGATATCATTAGTAAAATAAACTCACAGACCTGGCAGGCAAGTCTGCGCCTTTCCTAAAAGTCTGAGTAAAAGATAGGAAGATCTGATCTAGCTAGCTGAGTATCGCCCTGCTAGCAGCTCCTTTGCATTTACGGTGAGAGAATTGCAGCCCGGACTGTGCTCGGCACAGGCTGCGCTYACTGCAGAGCATCCCTGCGAGGAGGTCCCCCGGCTGCCTGGGCTCCACCACCTTGGGATTTGGAGGTCCGCAGGATCCTTCTGAGCTCCACCTGGAATTTCATCACGGGGAGGCAGTGCGGATCCTGGCTGAGTGGTTAGCTGTGCTCCCAACACGGGTTCTTGCTTAATAAGCAGGCAGCTGCATTCTGTATCAGCTTTATTTTTGAGTGCCCTGAGGGTAAAGGTACATGTATAGGACATTACAGCAATCTAATCATGAGGTACAGAGGCATAAGTCACTGAAACAAGGTCCATAGGAAAGAGAAAACATTCTCTCTTTCCCTCCTGTGTAGACTCGAAAAGTAATTGCTGCGGCTGCATAAACCTCCAGGAACAGCCCAGCATTTAACGAGAAGGCGCAAGGCTTTCACTTACTTAACCATGCTCTCGCCTTTATTTTCTGGTTACGGCTCCAAGTAAACATTCCACTATCTGCTGCGCGTGTTTTAGGACCAAATCGCATTATCTGACTTGTCCAGAGGAAGTTGCAGCCATATAGGAGAGCTATGTGATAAACAGCTCTTCTAATTCCTGCCTGCCTGCCTCACTTATCTCCATCAAGACTATTAATATTTCCAGCATGTAAGCAGTTTCCAACAGCTGTCAAATGCAAACAATAAGCTACCAGAAAAACTGTTTCTGCTTCTCCCCCGAACTTGATTCCCCAGTTAATACATGTATATGGCCCAAAGCTAAAGATGCTGAAGTCCAAGACTAACCAAAGGTTTGGATATTTTGCAGTCTGCTACTGCTACCAAAACCAGCTGCTTTATCTTATGAGAGAGAGAGAGAGAGAATTTCTAGCTTTGCAAAAATGAAACGAGTTCTACTTAAGATTTTAAAACTACAGAATTCCTATTCATAAAAAAAATCCTAATTAAAGTCACTTTTATGTTTCTAAAACATATCAGTTAGCAGAAGCGTTTCAAAAATAWATCATTTATGGTTTTTTGAATTATTAAAACAGGAGAGACAGGAAATCTGTTAAGGAAAAAAAATTGAGACCKGAGTTATTCTCTAGTTCCTTAACCACAAAATCATCCTGTGTAACTTCTAAATACGTTTTTCAGTCTCTCTGTACCTATGTCCTCTGTAAAATGAAGGTAATAATACTCCTCATCTGTATGGTTTTCTCTCTTCTTAAGCGTAAAATGTTTGGACATAGCTATCCTGCTTTGGAAACTAAAAAAAAATTAATAGCATGTATGCAAGGTGCTCCATACAAAATAGGTGAAGTGCCAGAGCATTCCTCAGCATATTTCATTTATTTGTGTGGATATAGCGTATTTGTTTCTGACTTAGCATGTTCTGGTCCTTTAGTTTCCATTAGGTCATCCAACCTACCAGTGAGGGTCTCGCACTTGGAATACTCTGAATAATACCCACGTGGCTTGGCCATCTGTAAGTGGTGAATTAATCACAAACACTGGTGGACAATGTCTTTATGTTGCACATTCAGATAAGCTATATTGTGTGATAGCATACACCAGGTCTGACTTTAATTAAATATTTGGTCCACACATGCTGCAAAAATTAGTGAGTTAACAATTTTCTCCTTAACCTGACCCGCATGGTGCAATCTGCAGGCTCCGAGAGAGCACCCACGTTAAGCAGAAGGCAGATGCACAGTATGTATAAACCCCGCTAGTAATGGTTTGTGGCTTTCGGGTTTGTAGCTCCAAAACAGCACTGCCGTCTCCTAAAGTCTCTTCTCCTAAGGGTTCAGTCACTCGGTCACTTTCTTCTCTGAAGAATGGGAATTACAAATGCTGACCACCCAATGCAAACAGGCCTGGGTTTTTTTCTCCACAAAGTTTTGGGGAGGCTTTTAACGCAGTACAGCATCTGTCTTCATAAGCTGTCGTTTCTGTAACCACTTGAACGATACCTCTGAAGTGATTGCGTGTTGGGGAAGGACATCGATTCACAGTCTTGCATCTGGCTTTGTATTAGTTGGTCTTTATTGCTGTTATTACAGGGCTGAGGTTTTCAAAAGTTCTCAAGATTTGCCTGATAAAAGCTGTCAGGAGTCTTACCATCCCTCCCAAAGGGTGGTGTGGGCGACTTTTAGCAGTTCTGAAAATCCTGCTGCTGCTGTTCACAAACAAAAAAGTATCAGAATATTGTTTTAGTGGAAAAAATACTTAAGCTTTCAAAAGAAGCCTCCCCTTCCCTGTCACACACATGTGCTGTAACAAAGAGGATAATAAAAGTAAAAGGGGATAGTATCGCTGGTATGTGACTAACAATAGTAGACCAAGGATAGTATATTATCCCTGTGTGTTCAAGCAGCCAATTTGAAAGAACTGGAAGGCATAAGTAAATGACAAATAATTGAACCTTTGTACCTTTGCCCTTTTTCTAAGATGTCCAAAAGTAACAGCTCATTAGTGGAATTACTGAAATAGGTGCATTTTGTTAGTGTTTGAATAAAATTAAGACTGCAACAAAGCATGGGGGAAGCATTGCTCGGTAACATGTGACCTTTCCTCCAGTTATTTATCCCTTGATGATCACCCCGTTTGTGGAACAAGCCAGATAATTGCAGAACACGAGCATCGGCAGCTGTACATACACTGATAAAATGGGACAGCTACAGTGTTATAATGATCTCTCTGAAAATCGACCTAGGGATTTTTCTTCTGCAGTCATCGGGCAGCTTTCCTTCTAGACCTGTACGGTGAAGGCTCTGCATGACGGCAGCTCCCTTTTATAAGCTCCCGCTCAGTGCATAGGCAAAGGCAAGACCTGGCCAGGCTCTGCTCTTAGTGAGGTTCTTCTGAAGGTCCATCTCTTCCTGCAGCCTGCGCTGCCYTGGGGAGACCAGCAGATCTTCTTGACCCTCTGCTCTCTGGGCCTCTCCCACCCATCTTTAATTTTGCAGTCTCCAGGTTATTTCCCTGGGTGAATAAGTCCTTTGCTGGAGGAGATGGCCAGAAGATAACTCTCCCCAACGCCCTCAGGAGAGAGGACCTCTACATCTCGCTGCTCTGGGGCCCTGGGAAGGTGACTTTCAGTTAGACCTGAGCAGCTTCCGTCCCTTTAGGGTATCTCTCAGGATTGGATAGGGAACTACATGGATACTTCTAGAGAAAATATAAACTGGGGGAATCATGCCCCACTAATTTGCTGGCCAAAAACTTGTATAACTGAAGGCACAATAGTTCTTGCAATACAGAACTCTTTCAGAAATAGCTTCTTGGTGGTTAAATCTTTGTGTGCCCTACGGAATGATTTACCAGTTAGGGTTCTGCTGCACTAACTGATAATAGGCAATTATGTAATCGTTTTAATCAATTGAAATATTTTAATCAAAGCCTTATCAGTATGGTGAAGCATGGAGTACAGCTGCTAAATGGACTTTGGATATGCAGAGGGCTGACTGCACAATGCAAAACGTACAATGCCATTTTTCTAGGCACATGTATGTTGGGTAGTTTTGCCACTGGTTTGTGCACTGCTGTAGTGTTTTGATTGCGCTGTATTAGGAGTGACCTCAATGAGAACAAAGCTAATAAAGGAGATGAGGTGCATTTCTAACTTTTTTTTTTTTTTTTTTTTTCAACAGAGCAGGTATCTGTACAAACAGGAATACCTGATAGGAGATCATCACAAGTACTCTATGTTAGAATAAAAAAAAGCTTCAGATAGGGATAAACATGAGTGCTGTTAAAGTACAGAATTGTATTATATCAGGAAAGTAACCCATTGTTCCTTCACTCCTACTTACGAAATGATCAGTCTGTAATGGTACGATGTATCTGCTCCCAGGGGCTTCCCACAAGGAGGAGTAGTAGTAAATTAAGATGAAAGCTTGTTTTCTGCCTTATTCATAATAAATGCAAAATTCTTCCCTGAAGCACTTGGCATGACTAATGTGCCACATATTCTTGATATCCCAGAGCGGCAGGCGAGTGCTTCTGCCAGACTGGTGGTTCGCAGCACACCTTGGGCAACGTGCTACCTAACAAGCAACGGGAGCCAAGAGCAAGCGCCAGAGCAGGGCTCCGCACAGAAGAGCATGAGCTGGAGCTTTTTGCCTCGGGGCACCTTCAGTATGATTTTGCTGTTAGTTACTTGATTTCCACAGAGATGGCTTGAAACCATGTGAAACATGTTTTTGTTGTTGTTTTGTTTCACTTTCCTCTTTAAAGCAATTAATGGTGACCGTCTGTGAGGAAACAAATGTATTGCACAGTGCATGTTGGAAAATGCTGTAGCAGTCTGCCATGTTACTTGAAGCAATTACAGGTTATTTTTTATTCTGTGTTATGGCAGTGTCTGAAGCCCCATCTCCATCAGTCAGGACTGAGATTCTTTTGTAATGCTGTGCAAAGACCCAGGCCCCGCTTGGGGGGACGGAGGTGGCAGAGCTCCAGACACGGTGCTGAGGCACCGGGCAGACGCTCCACAAACGAGAAATCCGTTTGAAAACCTCTCTGTACCTGTCGGTTTCAGTGAGAGTCACGTCTCTTGTACAGCAGGGTGTTCTGGGCTCCAGCCATCCCCCGTGACTGGAAACCCCACCTCGAGTCCCCCCAGCGCAGTAGTAAAAGAGGGCTGCCTGCCTGTGCAATTCTGCACTGAGGGGTGGCAGAGCAGAGGAAAATTATGCTGCGGAGAGGATGAGCTCTTGGTTTTGGCAGCAGAGGATCATCTGCCCGTTCTGGATAAGGAGGAGGAACAGCAGTCCTGGCACTAGCCGGCCCCGCTCCACCAAGGGAGAGCTTYGAGCCCTGCCTCCCCCGGCTGCACCGCAGACAGATGGCCTTCTTGGGGGCTGACCACGGGGCAGGGGAGCCAATCTCACTCCCCTCGCACAAAACCGTTGGTTCGAGTTGGACAGTTCTACAGAGTCAGCCTCATCTAATACATGTCTTACGTGTCACATTGACCAATTTAAGACATGCATCACTCTGAAAAGTTTTTATCTCAGATGCTTTGGTTTAAAAAAAGCACATAAATCTGCAACTGTTGACAGATATAGTTTAATTGCACCTGTTCAATGAAGGATATAGGTTACTAAAATTCCCCCAAAAGTTTTCAGTTAAATTTATGCACRGTCACTAGACCATAAATGATGGCAAGCCCAATCAAGCATATTGGGTTTCACACTGAAATTGCCTATCACAACATTTTAAAAGCATAGTAACTCTGTCCTGTTCAGAGCTTGAGGACAATTAGGTGCATAAAGGTCATCTACCAATACATTTATGTTAATCTCAATTTTATGGTCCCTGCTTTATTCTAATTTGGTAAGTCCCAAACATTTATGTTCTTGTTTGTTTTCAAAACTGCTATCGTGGTGTCAGGAGACCATTTTTGTGGAACCATCTTTGGTTCTTACGTTACAAATCAGGAGGATACTGAAATACGTGTAATGGTCAGAAATGACTTACCAATAGTTCTTTGGTACTGAAGTCTTGAAAGAGCAATCAGTAGAACAAAAGTTCACCACAGCCCTGTATTTCCTCTGCTTTAGAGTCTGTCAAGCCTGCCCAAGGAATCAGCTATTTGCAAAACAGGTTTTCCTTCTCTTGTCCACACACTACCTGTGTGATCACCTCTATAAGCACTGGTGAGGCTGGAAAGCTCTAGCGTAGATTTGGGAAACATACTGCCTTGCATTAAACAGTAAGTTCAAAGATTTTCTCTTTCTTCAGGTCTCCCTAGTTGGGTGGAGGAAGGAATTGGCATGTGGACATGTAGACAGCCTTGATGTCTGATGGGCTGGAAAGAGCTGTCTACCTCTATACTTTCAGCTTCTCCACTGGCCAGATGCCCTGAAAGCCCTTCTCAGGGTGGGATTCACATCACAGATGGGAATTGCAATAGGTTCATGCCAATAGTCCGCATTAACTTGCTTGGYAGTCCCTCTGGAGCCGGAGGAACAGTCGTTTTAGTGTGTGCTCTCCATGGACCCGAGCGGTTGGGTTCCAGTCCTGGGACTAGATGGCCCCTTGGCATTGGCACGCTACAAACAACGAGCCGTGGAGAGTAGCCAGTCAATTCTCTCTTTGCGTGTTCACAAACCCACAAATAATTTTGTCTTTTATTTGCGTGAAGAGAGTGCTGTGTCCACAAAATACACAGTTGTTTCCATATATTGGTGAGAGTATATAAATGTTGCCAAAATGTTTTTATTTTCTAAAAATAGYGTGGGGAAGGAATTGCTGGCCATTACCATCAGCAGTGATGGGTAGCTGATATTTTTTCTTGAGGTCAGCATAGAGTTAAGGTTAATAAGCAAAAGTTCTGAATTTTCAGGATCTGTTTGAATAATTATCTTCTATATTCCCCCTGTTTCTAAATATGTAGTTATTTGTGGTTTAACGTTGCGTGTATGTGCAGAGAGGGAAATGTTGGACAGATCTTGACCCCAGGATGGCTCAGTTCACCTGCAGAACCCAGATGACGAGGACTTTGAAGGTTTTTCAAAGTCTTTATGTTTTAAACCTCATGTCTGAAACTGGCTCTACGTTGTAGAGGTTAAATGTGGAAGTGAGGCTTGTAGGTCAGAGCCGTGCACTGGCTGGTACCTGCGTCTCTGGTGAATTTTCAAAAAATTCTACCTTTTGTCTTCTTTTGGATTCTCCATGCGGAAGGAGGTCCTGCATGTGTTTCACCACAGAACTTCACATATCATCTTACTGCTTGCAATAAGATGACATGGTTTATTGCAAATAGTTAATCTTAGCATTTTAATGTTTTTTTCAAACAGCTTACATTGTATGGTTGAACTATTAAAATAATTGATAAACTGATAAAACAGTTATAAAAGCTCATAATATTCAAATACTGAGATTTGATTGCTGTATTCAAATTGGAGCTAAATTCCTGCTCTCCCACAGTTACATATATTCATGGTCAATAATTCACACCTTGTCATGGCTCTCTACATCATTTAATATATGAAATAAATAAAAATGTTTGTGCCCATTGAAAATATTTTGCTCTGGAGTTTTGCCTTGGTAGAAGCGAAATGTAAAATAATGCAGTCGTTGAAGAGGTGGGTCAAATTGCCATACATATTAAAAGAGGCTGCTTTTGATCAGCTCCTTTGAATGTCTAGTATAACTCCATTTATCTGAAGATCTCAGGGGACGCCCAAAACCTTCAGATAAATGGGGGCTTAGTTAATCAGGGAAGCCAGCTGTCCAGCTTCTTCACCAGGGTAGGGTTCAAGATCATAACCCATGCTCTCTGCAGCCAGGCCGTCTTCAGAAAATGATTTGCATGCTTCACTTCAGCAATCTAGCCGTGAGGCTTCTGTAGAAAAGCCAGTGAGGCACTTCAAGCTTTCTCCTGGCCCTGCTCGACCCAGAGCATAGCAATGAGCTGGGAATGGGAATTTGCTGATATATGTGTTGTGTTTTTTAAAAAGTAGTAGTTTATATGGCACTCCGCGCATATTGTCTTGATCTAAATAATGCAGCGAGGCTTAGCATTCGAGGGCATCTTTGTGTCAGATACGCTATGCTGAAAGCTCACAGGAGAGAGATGACACAAATTTCATATTAAAAAGATTCAGCGTAACGTTCTAACGTGTAAGTAGGTAAAACCGCATCACTGGTTCTTAAGGATGAAGGCACAGCACGTTTGCAAGGGCTGCGGTTTTGACAGATCAAGTATTGCACTAGTGATTATCTGGATGAAAGTGTTCTTACATGGTGATAAATATGAAGCTTCTTGAGGCTGCAATTGAAAATTACTGTTTCAGACTGCTCCTGTACAAATGGTCTTGAAATGCTGAGTCTTCTCCTCTGCCCCCCCATCTATCTCATACTATTATTCTTTGGGTATGTTATGTTCTCTCGGATCCTCAAAATATATTACTTGGGACTCCAGGGTGTCTGACAGATGACTAACGTAGTGATGCCTACAGAAGATTCTGACATAAACACAATTAAGTAGCAAAATGGTGTTTTTGTTTGTATACAAGAAGCGCAACTTGAGTAAGTTACAGAACAAAGATTCCGTGTGAAAGATCAGATGGTATTCGTGATGTCATGCTGCTTTCCTGACCTATATTTACAGGCTGGAGGTATTTTTCAGAGGGTTCTTTACAGCTTGTTTATTATGTTCCTAATGCCTCCATTAAAATTCCTGAACTTCGGTAAAACTTTAGTTGACTTTTTTTTTAATGAATCCAAACTGTTTTCCCTAATATGTGTATGTATTAAAATAGAGGTAGCAGGGAGTTTAGTTTAATTTTCCTGCAGTGACTTAATGCTTTTTGGATTAGGCTGTAAGTGAAAATTCGTACGAGCGTCTCACTCGCTGCCCGTATGGCAGGAGCCACTGTGCTGTCTGGTGCTCCTGGCAGTCGTGCTTAGGGGAGCCTGGGAGAGACGTTAAGGAGTGCGCTGAGCTGAGAAGGGTGGTGGTGAAGTGGAGCCGGTTTATGCAGCGGTCTTCCTCGCCGAGTCTGTGGTATCTGCACCTACTGCTTTCAGCTTTTTAATCTGAAGAGTGGCACTGAATTGGGATCTTCCTCGTACGCCTCTAAAGCTGCCGATCGACCTGCACAGCTCTGTGGACCTTGGCTTAAACTCAGCTCAGTATGTTATTTTTCAGATGCCTCTCGTGTAGCAGCCCAGCTGTTTGGCTGAGTGGTTTTTCCCCAGTCTTTTGTGTGGTTGGGGGCATCTTCCATCTCATAAATAAGGATTTTACGAGATGTAAAGCTAACCTAGTCAAAATCTCCTCACTCTCTTTTTCCGTGCAATATTTAGCAAAATCGGTACAAACTTCTGGTGTGTTAGCAGTTGTTCTGTGCATTGTATGCTTATGTGTTAGATGTGCAAGGTCTTTCATTAAACAGCAGGATATTATTAGGCATAGCATGAAAAGCCTTTATAGTCTCCCTGCCTTGTTTAAAGCAGACCCACAAGCAGACCGCAGCCTAAAAGGCTGCGCAATGAATCGAGCGCTGATGGCCGGTCCGCAGGCTCAGGTGGTCGTCAGCCGCAAGTTTAGCCGAGCCCTTTCAGTAATTTGTCACGCCTGGGTCTGTTCCCGCTGCGCCAGCACGTGCCAGCTCCGTGTCGGAGGGGCTGTTCGCCAGACGGCCGCGCAGCCCCCGCGTCCCGCTGTTAGCGGGGCCGACGCTCGCCCGGCCGCGCGCTCCACACAGCCCTGGCAACAGCCGAGCGCGCCGCAGAATAAGCGTCTTCATAATGAGAAGTGAATGGCATCCGTCAGTCCCTTTAGAATAGGGCCCAGGCGTGTGCCTCCTCTCCTAGGAAGTTTGGCAGCCTATTCATTAACAAGAGTCATCAGGAGTTCAGCCCATAATAGGGAGGCAGCCCCAAATGCAGGCGGGCTAATGCTTGCGCTATCAGGAATGCGTTCTCCTGGGCTTAGGGAGAAGAGAGAGAAAAACTAAGCAAATAACGCTGTCAGCAGGTGCAAACTCTGAAATGCTATGTATTGATTTTCTTTCTTCAGGCTTCCACGGGAAGTTTATAAGACGATTTATCACATATCAATCGTCCTCTGCTAGCATTAAAAGCAAAATTCTTTTTTTTTTTTTTTCCTTTTTCTTTTTTACCACCATGCCTATAGGAACTTGCATACAATTAAGACGCACTTTGCTTATTCCCCTTGAGGTAGAGCACTAGACCATCATGTCCTATTTTTACGTATGGCTTTACTCTGATTTTTTTTTTTTTTTAAATACTGTTTCAGAGTGTTTTTGTTAATGTAATGAAAGTCACAAATGGCACTTCAATATTAATTAGTAATGCTTTTCAATTTTAAATGCCCTCACCTGCATTATGTTGTCACTGGTGTTATTCTCGCTGCTCTTAATTTCTAAATTTAAATTGGCCTTTGCTCCCACATAATAGTCTTGCAGAGTTAGAATGCATTTCCCTGTAACAGAAACACAATGAGGATCTGAAAACTTTTGTTTTAAATGAGGAAACAGAGAATGAGATGTCATACTGGCTCCTGCGAGTGTTAATTCATAAAGTCATACGTGAGGTTCTTCAGCCCGTTGTAGATTTGTTTCAGACGTTATCCTGTTATTGGAAGTGTATGATTCACCTTCTGAGAAAACAGAAGCTGCACACAAAAGGAAAAGATTTGCTTTCTCCGCTGTGAAAAGCTGCCGCAAGCAGGGGTCCTATTAAGACAGCTGGAAAGTTGCTTCAGCTTGTTACGCTTGTAAGTTTTATTGGTGACTGGTTTTTGATTACACATTTGAATGCTGTGTGTTCCAGGTTGCCGAGTTTTAATTAAAAGGCAATAGTCTTGATTTTAGATTGCTTTGTTGTCTGCATTATGCAGACTATAATGCATGCAAGTTGTGGGGTGTTTTTTTCCAATGTGCATCATTTATTTAGGATACATAAGATTACACTTTCTAGCACCTGCCTTAAATATAAATGTCACGCTTGCAGGAATTGTGTTTATTATGGTTAATTTCTTTTAAGAAGTACAGTGATCAAATAAATGGGGGTGGGGGGTGGTGTGTGTTTCTCCTCTGTCCTGTAGCTTGTTTCTCCAATCTAGTCATTTTTCTAGTCTGACAGGGTCATTGTAATAGGAATATTGTGTACCAGGAACTTTCTGTAATGCCACAGCTTGTCTCTTAAAGTTGGGTTTTGGTTTAAAAAAGCCTGCAGTCTGGGGGGTTTGTTTCTGCCCTTGGTAACTTTAGYAATCTGTCGGATCTACTGAGTCACTGCTTTTCCTTCATGAAGCTGAAAGGTATTACCCTTAATTTCAAGCCATTAAGTGTATTCACTCCTCATTGCTTGCATTCAGAACTGTTAAGTGGCATTGGGCAATTTTGGTCCCCTCTTTTCCATGCCCATGTACAGCCTGGTTAGTGTTGCTGTGGATCTGAAGTGCTGGTGTTTGTGGGTGTTGTGTAACAGCATTTAATTCTGCGCACACATTTCCTTAACCTGGTCGTCGCAGTTATGAAGAGCGAGCTCTGTATCTGGAAGCAATAATCCAGAACCATAAAGAAGTAATGACATTTGAGGATTTTGCTGCTCAGGTCTTTTCTCCCTCTCCCAGCTACTCCCTCGGTGGAACTGGTGAGTCTCTGCACGTTATTCTTCTCTTTAGCACTAAGAAGCACTTGAGCAGCAGATGTACACCTGTTTTTTGTAGATAAATGCTTGCAAATTTAAGAAGACCATTCTTCCTCTGAATCAACTAATGAATATCAAAAGGAATGATGACATTCATTTTAATTTGTTTTGCATCAGAGCTATTCACTCTGCTCCTTTCTTCAGCTATCCTGTTAACCCCCGAATCTAGCAAGGTTAATGAACTTTCTCTCAGCAATGTGCTCTGGTTCATTCAGGAGTGTGGGTTTCTTGCTAAGCTGGGAATATGTTGTTCAAAAGCTATGCCTGAATCGGTGCTTACTTATCGAAAAATAGTTCCTCACAGTAGAAGCCGTTGCTACTAATGCTAAATGGGGATTATGCTGCTGAGATACCAGGGTCAGGGATTAATGCAAAAGAAATGTAAGAACGGTGTTCTGTTAGAAAATCGTAGCAGCGTGCAGTATGCTAACATTTCCCTTAAATATAGATGAGCAAATTTCAGGCTTCCTTCCAACACCTGGCCTGGGACGTGTTTGGGTTTTTTTAAATATATGTATGGATATATGTGCATGCGTGTCTATATGTATATACACACACATTAATGCTGATCATCATTCATCAGCCCTACTGAAAGATGAAAATGTAATGCTGAACTCTGTGAATTTATTCTTTATGTGCCCTATCAAGATTTTAAGTCAGCATGCAGTCAGTAAGATATGAACCACTGCTTTGCTGTTTTAATTGAGTTTAAATAAACGTCTCCTGAAAGGAAGCTTTGAAGCTTTGACTCTGAAATGCAGATTTCTAGTACCCTCAAGATTTGTTTTTCCAGCCTCCAAAAAGTATATGGTCACCGTGTGTTCGTCTCTTTAACAAAGATTCCTTAATCCCTTTTTTACACTCATGGGGCGAAACTGGCACTTTCTAATGATTCCCTGCTACTTTTTCGGATTGTTTAATAGATTATTTCAAACCTATATAAATGTTGCAGGACATCTGCTCTATTTCTCTTTAGCCTGACTTGTTAGCAAATACCTTCCATCTAAACTGAGAAATTGAAGGAAGAAATTAAATTTACTAAAATAAATCACTTACAAATAAAATCAGCCGTGCATCATTGTTTAACGTTACTGGCTCCAATCCTCGAGCTTTCAGAGCTTTGTTAGGAGATAAGAGGTATATGCATGTCCTTGCATTGGTCGCCAGTAGCAGCAGGCAGAAGGCTTTGGAGATAAGCAAGCTGGCAGAAGTAAAGGGGAACCGGTGCTATTTACATAATCGCGCCTCTGCTTCCTGGAGAGGCGTCAAGAAACACARGGATGGCCTCTATTGATCTTTGTTGAACTGGAATACTAAACAACATTAGAAAAGCTTATAACTTAAAGCTTTGATTAATGTTTTCTACATTAAAAAGTAGAACAGCTGTGAATTAAATTCTTTTATACACTCTGCCAAAAGTCTGAGACCAAAAAAATTATCAGTTTCAATAGAAATGCAGATTTCATGCCCAGTGTTGTTAGCACTTTGAATCATTTATCTGTTGACGTATCAGCAAATAAAAATGTAGATATATTGATATATTTTAAATGTTTTTCTCTATGCATAGTTGTATTTAGTTTTCACGTTCTTCTTACAGCACACAGTGATCTTATTATATACAAATTTAGTTCGACTAGCAAGGACAGATTCATTTGATAATACCGTAGTCATACTTTCTAAAGTCTGTGATATATTTTGTATGCCAAAAATATTTTAAGTGTTTCCTAATATCTACTTAAGTTTTTCAGAACACTGTTAAATCATTAGTACCTGAATGCGTTTTTATGATTTCATGATTTTATTTTTTTTTAAGACTAAAACCTGCCACAGTCACAGTCCTGATTTTCGGACTTCCGAACGTCAGAATTTATTCCACGCTCACAAAGAAACTGGAGGCCGGTCATGACTTCTGGCATCAAAATCTTTGCTTCAGAGAGTCTCCTCACGTTACTCACTGATTTACTTGCATATTCAGTCGARTATTACCAAGAGCTGTGTCAGTCGATGCCATTAGGATGTATTTTCCATCAAATGCCATCCTGGCAATCAGCAAGGAGGCTGAATGTAAACCTCGCAACTCAGCCGCTGTTGCCAGCTGCGGGCAGCAGCCGCTGCTCGGGCGAGTCCCCATCCCACGAGCAGGGAGCCCTGTGCGGAGCTGCGTACGGATCACGAGCATCTGCCTCAGCCTTGCCTATTTCCACGTTTATCGTGGTTTAGATTGGCAGGGTACTACAAACGTACCGGCAGCGTCCGGAAATAAATAAAGAACCAGCTCGGGTGCAATTTGACTAAGTTTGCAGCCATCTATTCATCCCTGTTAATGATTAGAAAGGGATGAAAAACTATTCTGGAGCTGCCAGTTCCCCTGTCGACGTGGGCACAGCCGGGGGCAAGCAGGACGGTCTCGGGCTGTGAACGGCGGCAGCTCTGTGTTTTCCAGCGTGCCGCCRGCCCCCCCCGTGCCGCGGGCAGTTAGGCCTCCTCCAAGCTTAGATTCACCTGTCCTGTGCCTGCAAAATCGGCTGTCTGCCGCTTAAGAAATATGGATGGCATTTTTCTTCATGTAAAAGGGGAATTTCTATTCTGAAGCAGAAAAAATGAATCTCGGAGCAATAAATGTATGGAGCTGACACAGGTCTGTGTTTCCCCTTCTCAAGTAACAAGCCAGCTGATGCTACTAACCCTGCCTAGCTTAAACTTTTCAGGTAAATTTAAGATTAATTCTCCTCTGATTTTTTTCTTAATACCACCTAATTGTAATCCTGTCATCGCTGTGTGTACATGTGCACAACAGAAAGGGTCAATGAGTAAGTATGCTTTTTATTAAAATTAAGATTGTTTTTAGTCCTTAACACAGTATAAGAAGCAAATCAAGACCATTAAATGAATTGAATATGTAGCTGTTAATGACACACATTATTGGTGTATTATTAACTATGATCTATTTATTTGAACTAAATATTTTGTTTTCTGATACTGCCTCTAGGGATGCTTCCCCTAGATTCAGATGGGATGTGGGTTTCTTGAAGTATGCCCTGGCTTAGTCTCCCATATCACAAACAGTCTTGCAGGTGCTACATTTTATGCACGAAAATTGTCCAGTTGACCTCTTTTGCTGTTCTCAGAAGTAGAGCCTTAAACTCCCTATATGTATCATAGACAGCCCTGTAAATGTTGAAAATGCAGCCTGGTAGGCAGAATGGACATCCCTGAACTCATTTAGGGGATGTGCAGATTAGGAACAAAAGATGAGAATACGGTCCTTTGTTGTTAAACTGGTACATTACATGCTGTATTTTAATTAGGCTGGGTATGAGAGTCAGCCCAGGAAATCCTCAGTAATCCAACACTATTGAATTATTCTTATCCTTTCCCTCTGCAGATTTCTCTCGGTTTAGAGGATGGGGTTTTAAGCTGCTATCTTTTTCTGTTCTTGCTCCCTCAGCCAAAAAGAAAAACAGTTCTTCAAAAAAATACACGTGTATTCTTTAAAAAAATCATAAAAATGAAACAGGCACAAACTGATACAAAAGCCTTCCAACTTTAATTACCTCTGCTGACTAAAAAGCGTTTGTTTCATTTAAGATCAGAAGCCAGAATCGTGTTAACCCTTAGAAAATGTAAGTAGTTGCATATTCTAGAAAGGAAAAGAGATAACTTTTCCACCAGAGAAAGATTTATATTTGAGGGTTTGATACTTACAAGGGTAGATTTCTACTTTCAAGAGAACCTACAAACCTGCTTTTCAGCAGCGTAGACTTGCAGTTAGTGCTTCAAAGGGTTAATTGAAATGGGCACACTTGACTGCTGAGAGGACTGATCTAATCACTGCCATATCCAAGTGCATCTGTTCACCATGAGGTCATTCTTGTGCATGCTAATGATTTGGAAAATAAAGCATAATGCTTGACGTTATCAGAAAGGATATAGTGTAAATCTTTGCTTTTTTAGTTGCTAATAGCTATTGTGGAATGAAATGGCAGGCAAAAGCATCTCGGATTATTGCTTTCCATTTTTATTTTTTTAAAGCATCGTTTTCAGTGGAGTGTCAGGAAAACTGTGCTGGAAAACTCTGACATGTGGTATCTGTTGATAAATGGATTCTTTAATGAATATTATAGCATTGCCCAGGAGCAACACTTGAGTTGAGGAACTATAGACGTTTTCAGCATTCCCTGGTTTTAAAGCCTTGGAAGCCGTGCCTGCTTATTTACATAAAACTGAGATTTTGCAGCCTTTTTGTTGAAAAGGTGACACATGCTTTTCTTTTGTCTCCAGACTTTTACATGCATAAATTTCTTGTAGAAAATACTTGAATGTACAACAAACAAGATTTGGTTTATTTTAAAACACTTTTTGCTTGGTGCTGAGCTTTATCTTTCCCACTTTAAAGCAAAAGGAATAGTTCAAATGGCCATGTAATTTTAAAATGTATTTTTGACAGAAACAAAACAAAACCCGGAGTAACTGTTGTCTTAAACAGACTTATATTCTTTTTAATGCTACCTGAGCAATGATTCCTTTTGGTTTTGTTTGGTTTGGGTTTTCTGGGKTTTTTTCACTTCTTTGTCTGTGCATTTTCCTTGAAAATCTCTAGGATGTTTTGTCAGTTCTGTRTACTAGGTGGAATAAGTCTCTCCAGGTTCTGTATAATATTTTTGCATATTTTTAGGGAAGCCGGATGGAGCTGAATATTAAAAAACTACACATCTGAAAATGAGTAGCTGTGCCATGACATTACAGCATACGTAGCACATGCCAAGTGTTGGGTTTGATCAATATGACAGTGTTGCCTGAAACTGAAAAATTTGTTTCTAGTATCTGGGACTTAGAAAATTCCAGACTACCCTGGCAGCTAGGAGCCCACTGCTCAGCTGTTTCCACTGCGAGAAGAGGCGGTGCTGAAACCATCTGGCAATTGTTACCGGCCGGACCGGGATGCTGCTGTGGAGCTACCCGCGGCACTTTGACACAGGCTTGAACCTCTGTGCCGAATTCTTCCTTTTCCAGTACAGGCGTTGCCCTTAAATGTGGAAGGAAGCACAAGAGATTAAGTCATTAGCACAGAGCTCGTTACAAGGTCTGCGTGAACTTAGTTCTCAGTAGGTGAGAAGGAAAATGTGCAATCATAGGTGCCAGACGTTGCAATTGTAGAGGTTGTCCAGGCAGTAAACAAAGAGGAAAAGCTTAGGGAGGTGGAGCAGAGGAGTGGGAAGAGTTACCAAAGGAGGCAGAACTCAAGGCGTTTCTTTTTTTTTTTTTTTCCCCTTCCCTGTGAAGAGTATTCAGGAGGAGGTGGAGGGACCTGGCCTGCTTCCCCTCGCTATTTAATCCATCTACTTCTTACAGCTGATCTTCAGCAAACTAGAGCATCTTTTGCCGCTGGGTTAGCGGCCTGTCCCAGCCGGCTGCTTGGGCTGCCTTCGGAGGGATCCTGAAGCTGCACAAGTGGATTCAGGAGATGCTCCTTATCGCTGTGGTCTTGGTTGTCAGTGATCTGTGTGTGGCTTTCCTGCCCTTCTTCCCCAGAGCTACCACCTGCCTGGACTTTCTCACCACCACAGGAAAGTGCGGCGCCCGGCAACCGAACACTGCGCTGGGGCGGCTTTCAGCACCRTGCTGTCGCGTGCATGTAACTCCTAACTGGTACTCGTCGGCAGAAATGCCAGTTTCATAACCATCTCCATCACTGCCAGCCTCAAAACCCTTGGCTCAGAAATACGGAGGTCTCCCATCACTATGTTCCTTCCATGGCAGCTACCAGCTCACCTAAGAACTCGCTGAGGCTCTGTCTGCATCTCAGCATCGTGAAGAGGCAGAGCCTGGTGGCGGATGGTCCTTTCCTGCTTGGTGAAATTGTCTCTTGGCGCATGGTAGCTGTTTGATAGCGGAGAATGAAAAGGTGCCAAATGAAATTTTCAACTGAATCAAGCATAATTACTTGATTTAATGAAGGAGGAAGGTCAGGATGTTCTGCAGAAACCCAAAATTTACCCTTTCTCCCCAGAGATGCCTTTCAGCGAGACACACGGAATAAATCCATTTCATATTTTCCATTACCTCCTTCCTTCCTTCACACTTAGGGAAACCTGCATGAGCGTATTCAAATAACACGACACAGCAATTCTGATCCACTTTCTGGATCTTTTCATGGCAAAACTGAGAAGTCCCAATGATTTCCATGACGACACATGGATGCTATAAACAAAATCATAATTTTGCTGAATGATGAAGCAATGACGGAGTGGAATTGCATCCCTYCTCCCACAGGAGCACTTTTTACAGTCGCAAAGACAACACTAGAAATTAGAAACACCATTTTTCCTCTTTCAGACTCAGGCAGTGAGTGAAAATCTTTTCCAGGCTGTGGTGTCTTCCTTAATTCATTAATCTACTCATGCATTTAGCAGTCTGAAGAGTTTAAACACCTTGCTGGTAGTTCTATACTAAGGAATAAAAAGGAAGCTCCTGCATCCTCAGTCCACCATGGGACTGCTCCCGTGCCTTGGTCAGATCCTTTATGTTTTTAAAAAGTCGAAGGTTATGCATGTTGACGGTATGATAGTTTGTATTTTTTCATGAAAGAGAAATACTTTCTTGAATTAGTAAAATTCTTAGCATCCCTGTAAGGGTTAGAAATGGTCTATTATTAAATAGGGCAAAGTCATAGTAAATACCATGAATCGTTAAGTGGCATCAGCTCTGTACCCGCTATGGCTCCTCTGACTTGAACAGTCTGATGCAGATTTACACCAGGACGACCAGGCCTGGTTCAGAAGTGTACGAATCCGTGCAGAATGGTAAGGAAGTTGCATCATTACTTTGCAGCTCCCTGCAAAGCAGTTGCAGACTGCTTTGGGTGCCAGGGCAGTTTTTCCCTTTGCCCACCACCTATAAGGGCGTACAGCCTGGACCTGTCCCCCGAGGCTGTGCAGGTGCTGGGGTGGCTTCTCCCTCAAGCCCGGCGTAACCTCAGGATCTACAGCGGAGAGGGTGTGAGAGCAACATCAGGGCTCTCAGCCTGGGCCCTTTCTTTTTTCCATTTAATTGATTGTCTCAGAGGGAGCTCTCCCAGCTACGATCTCCGGGAGAGGAGATGGCAAGGGAGGGCTTCCTTCCTAGCAATCAGCGCTGGGATGGGAAAAAATATTAGCTTGATGGGCCTCTCTCTTCTGCCGGGTGACAGCTCCAGCTGCTCGAGCTGTCAGCTTGCGAGAAAGCTCCAGGCAATGTGGCCCCTTTGCATTTTTCCTCTGCACTGAGGCAGGTCAGCCCCGCAGCCGTGGCGGCGGAGAGAGCCCGTGCAGTGCCGTCCTGCCTGCAGGCTGCCGGCGCCCGGGCGGGAGGCTTTGAGCGGTGGTTTAAGGCTGCGCTACGTGTTATATGCCTGCATGCAAAGGAGAAATAACCACTAACGCTTGCTGTGGTCCCTCTGGCTGGCTGACCAGTGCAGAACTAATTAGCGGCTGCTCCAAGTCACGACTAATTAGAACTTTGATGTGTACATTTAGGGTTTATTTCCAAATCTCTAAAACAAGCAAKGCTGGGTTCGTGATGGCGTCAAGCACTCATCACCTGTGCTGGGAGCTGTGAGTGCTTTTTTTAGGGTTGCTTCTGCCCTTGATTAACCTGTAGTTTCAGATTCTTCTTACTGCTTCAGTTATAGCTTTTCAAGGTAATACTTTTTTTTATGTTTCATAACCAAACAACAGTGGAGCAAACCTCCTCATTTACCAATGTTTTGGCTGTTGCAGCTCCTCACTTAGGGTCCGATCTGGTCGGGGGAAACAGGTACAAAAACTGCCCTTGACTTCTGCTGGCCCTGCAAGCGCAGCCTGAGCTCCGCGGCGCTGGCTCTCCAGCGCAGGCGGGGCTGAGCTGTCCCCCCACGCCTTCGTCCCCCTCCGGCCTGAGGCCGTGCTGCTGGTGCAGGCTTGGGACAGTCAGCTCGAACATCCTTCTTTCTTCTGCAGCATTTTCGTGGGTTTGGGGGGAAGASGGGCTGCGTAAATTCAGCTGATAGAAAGAGTCTCCGAATGTAACGGACAAGTGATGTTTCATGCCATTGCCCAGCTGCCAGCCCTCGGTGGCTTCCAGCCAGAACACCCGCCTCTTCTTCCTGGGGATCCCCTCTGTCGCTGCTGAGGTCGAACCACGTAGCCTTTGGGGTTTGCTCGAAGACATAAGATAAATGGAAGATCTCAATGCAGCTTTAAAACAGCTGTCACTCCTAACAAAATATGAAATATTTTAACAGCTCATGCCAAACACGACAAGTCACCAAAGGGCCACGTGGCGTAAATGCAGTTCCAGTCATTTGACCTCCTGCATCCTTAACGCAGCTGGTTGTGGTATCTGCATTTCAGACCGTTGAACGTGTGTGTGTTTGCGTGAACATAGCCACTGCTTTTATTTAATGATAATTTCTTCAAAATACACTTCCCTGAACATGCAGGCTCAGGATGCTGCTCATATTGTATTTTCAGCCTGTCCTTGTGAGTGGAAAGCAGAGCATGTCAAAATGCTAAGCGGATTTACTGGTATGATTCTCTCTGGAATTTTATTACCTTCACATTTACTGGGAAAGAAAACAAAGACTTCCACAGACCTGTCATGGCTGATAGGTTAATTTGCAGGGGGGGGGATAGGTCATGGCCTGTGTGAAAACTTCATGGGTCTTCTCAAGTATAAAGCTTCAAAATCCTTAATGATCACGCATGATGTTGTAATCCGTTTTTACATACTTGGGTTACACATTAAGACCCAGCTTTCTTGTCTTTTTCTCATACGATAGGAGCATTTACCAAGTAAGAGCAATAGCCTTGCGCTTAGTTTGTCAAATCAGTTCCTCCCAGGTTAGCAAGGGCAATAAGGGAAAACGCCATCGCAGTGCTGCGGGGTGCTGCTTTTCCACCGTGCACGGAGGGCGGGTGACCACAGCCRCACTCAAGGAGGAGTTTGTTAGGTTTCGCTTGCCCCTCGCTAGGAATGGTTGGGTCTGGAGTAGTGCCCGGCTTCAGAGATAGCGCAGAATAATTCTGCAGAGATCATGTCAAAAAAATGACCTTAATTTCAGGATTCTGTAGTAGCCCCTTAAACGTGTGCGTGAACGTGGTTGAAGGCTCGAAGGGTTCTCCTATTTGCCCGTGGGGGTGGGGGTGAGGGAAGGGCAGGCACAGGAGAAATAGCAGTAGCCGACCACCTCGTTTTATCAAATAATTTCTGTGGGAAATTTCCACAGCAGTGAGTCGCTGTCTTTTTAATGAAATTTTCAGTAGCATTATAATACACAAATTATATCCTCTTTGTTGTTCTAGTTCTTAAAAGCAAACTCAGCAGCTTTGCAGCACATCAGTAAGGATCCCGTATCTTGTAAAGCTGTGTGAGGTACCTGCTGTACTCATGAAATGCTGCTGCTGAACTTATTGTCAACTTGAAAAGCTGATTTTCAACCACAGAAACACTGTGGCCTTCTGGCAGGTTGGTTGGTTTGGTGTGGGGGGAATTAAAAAACCTCTAACGTTACTGCATCTGGGAGGGAACTGACAGAGAAGATGCTTTTAGTTTTGGTTTTTTGCGTGTGGTGTCCCCTGAGGAGGGTTCAGCCAGTTTTGGTGAGGAGTTGGACCCCCCAGTAGTTCAGCTGCGCGATGACAGCGCTGTATCGCTCCTGTCCTGGCAGAGGTCCTGCCTCTTTTCTCCATGGGAAGTTCAAGAAGATGTTCCACCGTCATCAGTACCGATATTGCTGTGCTTGTGTATATGCTGAAGAGYGGGGAGAGGGAGTTATTTTGCTTTCAGGAGTGTACATCTGCTTCACAAGGAGAAGGGAAATTGCTAAAAGATCTTTTTTTCCTAAAGCACATGCCCTGGTGCTGTATGAGAAACCAGGTTTGTTCTGTTCAGTAGATTTAAAATAAAATAAGCTATCTATCTCTAGCTTTCCAAAAGGTAACTCTTCATTTAAAGTGTATTTTTGTCTGTATTGCTACCTGAATTTTTAATCCCCTCCTGCAAGGAACATATTTTAAAAGCTTAAGCCTTCATCACTGAAAAGCACTTGTACCTGTAAGAGACCGCAGAGGCATCTGATCCGTCATTCACGTGCGTCTAATTTGCGTGCAGGCGTACGACTGCCCATGATGTGGTTTTGCACATACAACCGACTTTCCATTCGTGGGAAGTTTATGTGGCCCWGTGATATGCGTGGTGTTCACTTTCTGGTTTTTTTAACCTGCCTGCAGTGCTATAGCGGTTTAGGTCTCTGTGAAGCCTCACCAGTTTGAAATTGTATGACCACTACCAGTGTTAGAAGTGTGGCTGAAGTAAGAGGCTGCTGAGGTCCCACGGTACCACATCGGCAAGTTTGGCAAAAGTTGAAGTTTATTCATTCCAATTTTTGCCAACATTTCCTCCCTCTATTTTTTCAATCAACAGACCAACAGGGGCAAGGACAAAGCCTGTGGGTACCCATTTCTCTCCAGGTCCCTAAGGGTACTGAGGTGACCTTTCTATCGTCAGTTGCCCTTACAACTGGTGCCCACCGTGTGCCGAGTTTCCCGTGACGCCCGCGGCTGGTTTCCACTGTGCTGGGCGCCCACGAGCAGCTGGCCTGACCTTCATGCGAGCGCGACGGGTGTGCTGTTCCTCTATTTATATGATTTTGTGTTCTCTCCCTTTAGATTAGAATATGTAATGGTCTCGTTACGGTAATTGCCGCAGGTAAGAGCGATGCTTCCCACAGGCCCCGCTGCTGCTGGCGTTGTGCTCCATCACTAACAGCTCTCCTCCTCCTCCTCCTCCTCCTCCTGTGCTCAGCGCACGGCTGTGGTAGCTCTGGGGCTCTCCGGGTCTGTCTCTGCCTGTCTCTGTCGCCACCGCCCTACCTCCTTCCACCCCCTGCACACCGAGCCCCGCGGGGTGCCCACTGCCCGCCCGCCCGCCCAGGCGGCTGCTGCTCCCTCCGGCTGCTGCCGGGCACGGCTGATGCCAGCACCTGCCGCGGTGGGAAGCGTTTTGGTCACGGCTGGGCCTGTTTGCATGGGTGTTTGTGGCCAGGGCACCACAGGACGGGACCGGGGACAGGGCAGCCACCGGCAATATGCTGGGTGCAACCCCTGGGCCACTGGCAGCGAGCACCCGTGGGAGCTGCACGGCATCACCTCCGCGGCAGTGCTCGCCCGGAAACCAGCACGACTTGCGGGAAAGAGTTGCTGTGCAGCTTTTGGTGGGGTTTTTCCCCCTTTTTGCAAATTTCACATGTTTGGCTGAGTTGTAAATTTTAAGCACTCTGCTGGTCCACCTGTGAGTCAGAAGCTTATATTTTTTTTTACTAGACCATTGCGGAGCCGCTGCTTGGTTTTTACAACTTGTAATTTCACATTGCCTGTGCACCCTCTGAAACAGACACAGCATGAGAGAAAAAACCCCCTCCTCCGTATCACTGCAAAAAGAAAAAGAACTAAGCCTCTCACGAGCATCTTAACATCAATGCAAATATGACGCTGATTTTCCCAGGCACGTGCCGGCGGGTGTGCGCAGCCTTGCTTCTCTCCCTAGCGCAGCTGAGCGAGTGGAGCCCCGTCTCTGAACAAAGTTGCAGGCTCCCCTTGCAAGACGGCCAAGTAATTAGAGTTCGTGCCAGACAGCTTGCAAGTGGAATTATAATATTTGTATGAAAGCCTTTATCTTTTGTGGTTATTACCGCTCACTCTGCAGCTGCTGTCTCCCTATCAATCAAGGCGGTTTCAGGGGAGCTTCAAGGCTGATTGCATAGCTAAGGACTCGCCAGAAGAAAGTTCGGACTGAAGGAATGTGCCGGCTCCCGAGGCGGGCGGATGCTGCGGGTGCTCCCGGAGCGAGGTGTGCCTCGCCCGCACCCCCGCCTGCCGCAGCCGCCCTGCTTTTCGTATGCGCAGGCGATGCATTGTTCAGCGCTTGCATGAATATTGCTTGAGCTTGTCCATTTGGTGAAAACTGTATTATTTTGACCATCTGCCATTCTGCTTAACTGCAGGAATGTAAAGTACGACACCTCCCTCACAGCCCTTCCCTCCCCCACGCTTTTCTCCCCGCAAACAGCACCGCAGGTTTTGTTTTTAATCCAAAACTGACAGCTCCACATTTTTCACAGAAAATGCCTTTACACGCTAAGTCACATTTTTCACCTTTTTTTAATGCGATATTTCCCCTTCAGTCAATTGTCTTGAAGTATAAATCTGGTAAGTGAAGATTGTCTTTGAAATGCAAACGCCAGTTTGCAAACTGGCTGAGGGATTTCAAAGCAGCAAGAGGTACTTTGGCTGCAGCCGGACCTCAGCATTGTCCGTTCACTGCCTTGAGTCATTAAAATATCTAGAGTTAGCTAAAGCATGAGGACAAAGTTTTAACCCTTGTAGTGAGGAAACAGACCGTGGTGGTGCCTGTGCCCAACAAACTCCATGGAGTTTCTGAGCATTATTCCCAGGAAGTAACGGGATCAATGCGAGCTGTTAAAACGCACAGAGTGGGGCTGCTGCAGTTCCTAGTGGTGGGGTGAGATAGGTTGTAGTGTTTGTCATGAGGTTTAAAATACCCCAAATCACTCGAGCCGTGTGTTGAAAAGGCAGCTGAGTCAGCTTGGGCCTTTGTCCTTAGAAGGTAGATCGAGTCCCAGGCGCTTTACTGCCTGCAGAGCCCTGCGGCCGAGACCTTGCCGCAGATGTCCTCTGTCTGCCTTGCTAAACCACGAAAATTTCCTGACGTGTTTCACAAGGGCAAGGCTCGCCCTGGTCATGAGTGAGGTTGTCCCTGCTCACCACTGCCCGATGGGCAGCTCAACCACCGGCAGCTTCAGCCAAGGCACTGGCTGYGTTTTGGTGCATTTTCTGCACGTTCGAGAGTCACCTGGGCTAATAAAGTTGAAGGGAGTATTAAAGATATCCCAGTAATCGTCAATCACATAAACGAACAGCAAATAAAGGCGCAGCCTGAAAATATAGCTTGTTGTTGAATTGGAAATGGGTTTGTGCTGCAAAACACAACCAGCAGTCTGGAGTTCAGAGGTGGTCGCACGGCTGCCGAGACCGGCCCCGACCTTCGGTGTGRGCTCGGAGCCTTCCTCCGTTCTCCCCATGCACTCGCAAGCACGTGGGTGTGAGGCTGTTMCTCCGTCCCACCTCTAATAAAAACCTTTGCGTTAAGACTTAGAGAGAGAATTGTAACATGGTTTAAAAATACCGTCCCCCGAGGGAGCTGATGAAGTGACGTTCACACTGGGAAATGCCTTGGGACGGGTCAGAACCCCAGCCGCAAGAGCAGGGCTGGGTTGCAGCATGCGTGTTTGTATTCCTCAGAGCACCATTACGGTCGCGCAGGGGACAGAGAGGCAGGAGCTGCACACGCGCACGCACCTCAGTTTATTCATTTACTTCTTAGTTTAATAGCTGTATCCTCATCTGTTCTCATTCAGACAACCTATTTAGTCCTGGCCTCTAGTCGTAATCGCCTGTGGGGAATAATTGAGATGTAACTTAATGTTGTTGAACAACAAAGCGTAAACACATGTAGACACCGCTGCAGCCATCCAGGTTCCCCAGCCCACAGATAAAGTTCTTGAATGGTGGCCGTGAGTGCACCGATAATGATGGGTACTCAGTGTCCTGTGTAAGCAGTGGAACTAATTAGAAAAAATTGGGATTCTTTGGTTTTTTTATCGGAGGCCAAGGCGCCTTCCAGGTAGAGTTTCATGAAAGCATTCACACTATGGAAACTCGTTTCCAGCTCTCCGTAGTAGATTAAATACAGAAGAGCTGTTTAGTGACACGCAGCGAGAAATAATTTTATATAACACATACTTGAAAGAAACGTTTTTCGAGTTCCGTTATGTGGGTTTTGTTGGAGCTCTGAGCAAGCAGGATCGGTGCACCCGCTCCCCCGGTGTGGGGCCGCTGCGGTACCTCGCAGCGCCGGGCTGCGGGCGGCTGCTGGAGCCGTCGGCGCCTGCAGGGTCTGCGYGAACCGGCGTGCCGGGCCCGAAAGGGGCTGCTGCCGGGGGGGCTCTCGTGCGCTCGCCTGGGTGCTCACAGCCCGGCCGCTCCTCGCTTTTTCTGGAAGCTGGCAAAGAGAAATTCCTTATTTCTCCAGGAAAGCACAGTATGGTGGTTCCTCAGCTGCCTGGGCCAAATTTCTACTACAAATGTCAAGTTCACCTGAGTGATACCCAAAATTAACTTGGAAGAGGAGGTGGAGGGGGCTGCATTTTGCCGAGCAGTTATTCTGATGCAAAGACAGGCAGGTTGTTTCTTTCCTTACGTTATTTTTTCTCTGCCCGTTCTGTTTTCCAGGCTGCCTCACCACAAGTGCAAGCGCTGACCTTACCGTCACCATAGGAATAGAGTTAGCAGACCAGACCTCRCCCACATTACCACGTGCCTCGAAGAGCAGAGTCTCTGGGAAGCTTCGCCGCTCCGCCAGTGCTCTCAGCAAGTCTTCCAACTGAGGTGCTGCGGGAGCAGAACTCCGGCCGAGGGAACCCAAGAGACCTTAAAACAGATAAATTATTTACTGTGTCTGTAGAACTCGCAATTTTGGATGAGCACGTGTTGAAGGGGACGGGCAAGGGGTTTGCTCTGTAAAATTGCAGTTCTCGTGTATTCAGACAGACATGGCCGATGAGCAGATACCACCTGCATTATCATCATGCATTTCGCTCCATCGTTTCCATCACAGAGAGAACGAAGGCGATGGGAGCTCTCTCCGCTGGTGTGGCATCGCGCCGATGGCAGCACGCACTTCTTCTCCCCGAGCACCTGTGCGCAAGTACTGGCGTCGCAGCAAGAGGACACGAACCAGTACTGAAACCAGTTATTTCATGTAACTTTAGAGCACTGCTTTTAGTCATTCCAGTCAACACTTAAATTGTGTATTAGGGAATTTTGTCTAAATAGAGGTTTTTGTATGACTAGCCACATAACAAATGTTCCCCTCCTCTGGAGCGTGGGTGAATGATGGAGGTGCTTTCCAGTCTGTGTTCAACCTCTGCTCCCCTTCTGTCGTCTGTGGTCATCCAGTGCCGGTTTTGTGCATGTAGCCAAGAATTAGTAATCATCAAAGAGGTCATTTACCGGAAATTCAGGAGGGTGCTGCCAATTTCACAAAGTGGCAGCACCTCCATTAAAACCTGTTTAATCGTGGTATCTTGTTCAAGGCCACACCTCACTACCTGCTGTGTAAAACCCTGAAGCCGAAGATGCTCCACCGCCGCTGGGCCGTGCCCGGTCCAGCACAGCAGAGCAGAGGACCAGGCTCCTCTCCTCGGTGCCCGTCAGGTGCCCGCCTGCGGTAGAGGTGCCATTACTGGGGTGGCAGCACGCAGTGTAGGCGTGAGGTACCATTCAACCATTCACCTTCACGTCTCTGCATTTATTTTAGGCAGAAGTCCTCTTTCTCAGCACTGGCTTTGGCTTCGGGATTGCTGTGTCATTTGCAATAGAGCACGCGACGGCTGCGTACTGTGAACTACTCGCTAGAAAAATACAATAAYTAAATTCCTTTCTGAAGAGCAAATGCCGCACATTTGCCACGACTACTTCTCACCATGGTTTGAATAATTAGACAGTACACCTCTTAGGTAACCACCTCACCTTGTCACAACATCAGGGCAAAGTCTGCAACCTGAAGCATCTCTAGTTAGAATAAAATAAATCTGAAGGCTTTTGAGGACGTGCAGCATCCTCTTGGCACTTYGTGTAGTAAGCAAATCTTGTATTTTCAGTAGGAAATGTATTTCAGTCTACGTGTATCATAGGTTTCTAGGGGTGGTAACTTTTTATAGCTAAAAAGCCCCTGTATTATAAAAACGAAAGAAACCCGAGAGACATCCTGCAACCCCTCGGTGTGAATGAGGATGGCCAGACCGACGGCAGAAATCCGTCGACGCTCCGCCGTGAAGGGACTTGTGAGACACCCCACGCGCAGCAGAACGCGAGCATCCGCCTGAYGACTGCTGCGGGACCCGCCAGCGGCTGACGCTGGGGCTGGGCACCACATTCAGCCGGGGCTTCCCTGGCCCTCCTGGCGCGCGTGGACGAGGAGAGGAGATGGCTGTAAAACCAACACAATAATAYTGTGTTCACTTTCCGTTTTTGAGCTCCTGAACATCAGTGTCTGCCCATTCTCAAGTGTTGTGTCAGACCCCTCTGGCCTTCCTAGCCCTCCTCAGGTCTGCTTCGCGTTGTTGCTTTTGGTTCCGTTGTTTGGTTTGCTACTTGGCATTCAAATGCACTCCTCTCAGCTTCATGTGCTTGGTTTAAGTGAAGGGGACTTGGTTTTCGGTGAAGCAAAATGCACCATCGGGCCACCATTTTTTTTGCACTTCTACTTAGGTGTTAACGTCTGTTTGCGTGTCTGTGTCCAGCCCTGTGACTTCCCTGTAAATACGGGATACTACTTTATAAATACTGCCGGGAACACGGAGGTAGCTCGGCACCTTGCTGGGGGCTCTGTGTAGTGGGTTGTTTGGGCCGAGGGGCAGCCGGCTCAGCCCGCGGTGCCGCCGGGCGCCCTTGCTGCCCAGAGCAGGAGCTGGAGCTGCTGGCGCCGAGCATGAACCTGGCAGGCACGCCGGGACATGGGTAGCGCAGCCGTCCTGCTGGGAGGGAGCCGCGCTGGCTGAGGGCTTTGACTGCCATTTTGATTTTCTGCCTCACATTTTGGTTTTGCTTTCTACTGATTGTGTGTCGGTAAAGGAAATTAGAAAATGAAACGTCTATTTTAATTTATTTTATTTTCAGGACTGGCTAGGCGAGGCTGTCTTGTTCTTAGTTATCCAATAAATGGTCTGAAATAATTTCAAAGGTGTTCTTCCGAATAAAAGGAGACTTTTCTCATTAGAGCAATATGCATCTCTAATTCAGGGAAGACTTAAAACACCGATGAAAATAGTATTTTCCTGATGTCGAAAACCTAAAAATATAAATTTGTAAAAATTCAGCTGTGGTTTTGTACTATGAACTGGATAACAAAGCTATTCTGTTACCCCTCACAAACTTAATAAACCTTAGCTCACAACAAAATTCTTAAAAGAGCAATAAAAAGGTACGTACCTGCGTGGTGTGTGCGGCGTCTGTGAGGCAGGAGGTGCCGTGGCCGGGCAGGCGCTCTGCCTTCCGGCCGGCCGGTGACACCGGCAGCTGCTCCCAGCCGGCTCCTGGCCGCGCGCCGTCCCCGGGGGTGGTACCTGGGCCCGAGCAGCCGGAGCCACTGGGCAAGATTCAAGCTGTTGCGCGTGGCATGGCTTTGCAGGTCTGGTGCAAACGCGGCGGGGACGTTTGTGTTAAAGCTGGTGTATGTGAAGCGGTGACGCGGTGTCACCGACGTGRATTTTGCCTTCCCGCAGCGCACAGTGCGCCGAGGACCGCGGCCGCCGGAACAGCTGCCGGGTGCCGGGTGCGTAACCAGCAACGTCACTTCCAGACTCAAGTTCTGTTTGGCAAAACTTGAAGTGTTGACACCACGCCGTGACTGAAAYGAAGGCACCCTACAAATTCACACCTCACATTCACCCGGCTGTATTCTCAACTGGGGGGGCCCTGGAACCTCAGCAACRCTGTTTGCAACCCCCGGCTCCCCGCTGCCCCCGGAGGGTGGGAACCTCCCGCTGGCCCCAGCCCTTCCCGCTGCGCGGTGAGACCGGGACGGTCTCACCCTGGACGCGCTGCCACCGGCCGTGGGCTAAAAAGGGAAAGAAAGAACGGGTTTGTTGGGCTGAATTCTGCCAAGCTACTACTGGAAATTGCTTTTGTATGTCTAAGGAACAGCTTCAGGGCAAAATAAGAGGATTTTTAACCTCCTCTTCTACAGAATAAAAGTTGGTTGCAGAATTGTGTTCTTATTAAAGCATCTTTACTTTTGTCACCGTTCATAAGGGCGGGCCACCTGAAAGAGATGCAGCGAAAGCTTTTTAAGGCTTGCAAGTGTTTCAGCCCACGCGTCGCAGGCGCCTTCCCGCGGCGAGCAGCACCGACCGAGTGGGCCGGGGCCGTYCACACTCCACCAGACTCGTCCTTCACGGGAAGCTGAGCCCCGCGCACGTGCTTGCAGGGTAGGCTCTGCTGCGCGCAGGTACTGCTGGCCAAAAGACAGCTCGCCTTTCTCATCCCTTGGCTACAGCCCGTTCTTTTTTATTTTGGGGTTTTTTTTGTCCTGTCCCCCACCAGAAAGAGTCCTTTGCTATTGAACGCCGGCAGCGCTGCCGTCAGAGGGCTTCTGCAGCTCATACTTAGGAGCCTTCATTACAGCGCTCGGGCGGCAAGGGCACATAGATTTGATCAACGTTTCCAAAGCACCGGCCCTCCGGCTGAGTGTGGAAGCGGCCCCTCCGGAGAGCGCTCCCGGCGCAGCGCTCCCGGCGCGCTGACCCTGCCGAGCAGCCTTGGCGGCCGCCCCGGCTGGGTGGGAGCCACGGAGCCCGCGTGACAACGGCATTTGCTGTGGCCACCACTGAAGAGGGCTTGCAGCAATTTGCTAATAATAATTACAGACCATGACAAACCCCCAGAAGACATTATTTATATACTATTCATTGCAAGAAATGCACGATGACAAGGCCTGCCTTCCTAAGCCGCGTAATGCCTTATTGCTGAGCGATTTGCATGAACATTAAAAACAGTATGTTTCTAATGGCGATTTTCTACTCTGTGGAGACGTTATTTAAGAAAATGAAGGGGGTCTGTGCTCTCAGTCATAATTATGTCAGGGGTGCTTATGCATTACCACCCGCTTACGCCAGTGGGAATGCGAGGGGATTATTTGGCAGTGGGAAAAGACGCTTGGAAATGCCTGTTCCTCTGCTGAAAAGAGCCAACAAAGTTCTCGCTTAAATTGCTGTCAGGTGCTTTAGTCAGAAATGGAGAATTAATCGAAACGGCTCCAGATAAAGCCCTGAATGTCTCCATTTATAGGAATAACGTTACACACTGACTAGGCATTAGGAACCCAGCTTCCACCCATCTTTCCTGAGGAGGATCCCTGTCCCAGGCCCAGCACTGGCCACACTCGTGTTGAGCTTCGTGAGGAGCTGGGAAAAGCCCTTTTCCCGGACGAGGGTTAGCAAATTGTGCAAGATGGGAACCGCCGCTCAGGAGCGCCAGCGAGGGGCTGGGGTCACGCCAGCGCCGTCCCCGCACGGAGCCACGCGGTGTCCAGCACCGATGGGGGCGAGGGACGTTTCTGTGGCCCTGGGGCCGACGTGGGCACCGGGCCCCAGCCCGGCGGGCGCAGCCCCRGGTCCTGGCGCGGTTAGGGCTTCCGCCGCCCCCCAACCACCGTCTTTCCTACCGCGCAGCCCCGGCTGAAGGCCCCGCGGCCGAGGGGTGCTCAGTGCTGGTGTACGACGGCTGCGTCACGCTGGAGGAAGCTGGATAATTTACAGGGTGTTAATTGTACCGTCCAATGGAATTTGCATCGCCACTTGCGCTGTACAGTGCCCCTGCGCCGGGGAGGGRCACTTCTACAAGCACGTGCACCCACACCCCGTCAGAGGCGGTGCCGGGCTGACCGACCCCCGGGGCCCGCGGGGTGCCCCAGCCGTAGCTCCCTCCGCGCACGGCTCCCCAGAGCAGCTTCCGCACGGCGTGCGGGCAGAGTCCGGCCTGGCGCGGCCGCGGGCCTGAGCCCCCCCAGCGCCGTCGGCCCGACCAGCCGCCGGCAACAGGCAGAAGAATGCCCGCAGACAGACGTACATTAGAAATATAACGCAAAGCAAAATAAAATAAAACAAAATACAGTAATATAAAATTAATTTATACTTTGACATAAGTAGGCTTAACATTTTTTAAATGTATTCTCTTATTGCTGTATCTAATAATATGTTACATGTTATGTAATTATATAAAAATTATCAATTATGTATATTATGTTACGTTATATTTATTATAGGATATAAGATATTATAGGATATATTACAGTTATATGATAACTAATTATATGTCTAATATTTTATATTATATATAGCTATATATGTGTATTAGATATAGTATATATTATATGTATTAAATATATACGCATATAATGTGTATATATTATAATAAGCATAATATAAATAATCCATAATCTATGTATTATATAATGTATATAATGTGATACACATTATATAATATAGTCTATTATACTATATGCACTATATAACATATTGTATATTATTCATAGATTACTGTTTGTTTAATAATATTAATCATATATTTATTAATTTTATCAACATATGGATTATAGGTTATGTATATACTACGTTACATAGACATTATCTCTGTATATATACATATGCACACATACCTAGTATATAATCTAGATATATGTACACATTACTATATAAACTATAACATTACTATATAAACTATAATATTGCATGCATAATATATATGCAGTATACTTTTATTAAAAAATTTATATAAGAAAAATTATAGTTATAGAAATCATCTCAGCAATGTATGAATAATATATATAATAGATTATATAATGAATATGCAACATAATACATGATACTATAAGTTGCATAATGCATATATCATATACATCATAGAATATTCAATGCGCTATGTACAATACAGTATATAATACTATACGTTATAGATTAGGCATAACAGTGCGTATGTGTTATGTATGCATACATATGTGCACCTATACATATACCTATATATGTATGTATACATGTACATACACAACAGTGCATTATATAATGTATACTCTATAAGCCATAATATAGTCCTACAGAGCTAATAAAAAATTCTGTAAGACAATATTATTATCTGAATACTGATAATGTATCAATAATAATATATAATGCATATATAATATTATGTACTGTATATAATGTGTTATAATATGCACTACATATTAGGCAATATATAATTTATAATTACATTATATATTATATAATATGATATATTATAATACACATTGATATAATAGGATATGTTATGTGTAATATATTATACACTGTCCTACATATTATGAAGTATACTTGTATGGATAAAAGGAATATAACTTATATATTTATTTTATGTAGAATTATAAATTATTATACATAATAAATTCTGTATTTCTTTTGTGTGTGTGTGTGCGTATAATTGAAGTAAGATTTTCCGGGTCAAAACTAAGTCACCATCCCTTGCAGATAGATGTTTGGCATTTTCCTCAGGTTTTTTTTTTTTCTTCTTTGAACTGTTACTGCAATACATTTAATTTACATATGAAAAACTGTAAAATTAGCAAATGAAATGATGACTTGGTTCCTTATCCTGATAAATAAAAAAACTGAACTGAAGCTCAATGGTGTCATTTACCCCCCGGCCGTTGCCGCAGCCAGGGCAGCCGCCCAAACCCCGTCAGGACGTGGGGCGTTGCCGTCCCAGGAGCCCGGCGCAGCACAGGCAGAGCCTTTGCTCTGCTCTAGATTACTTTCTGTAAATCAATTTCCCCGTCGCAGGAGAAAAGGCTTAAAAAACTAAGTTTGTCTAAAACCACCGTGGTCCTCAGGCCATGGGCAAGGTGTGTGGAGCGCAGGAGACGAGGCGGGGAGCCGGTTGGGCTTTATGCTCCCTCGGCTTCAAAGCTGCAAGGGGGTTTTATTATTATTTAAAAATAGTGATTCTTTTCCAAAAGTAACAGGTGATTCAGCTGGAGCTGGCCGATGGCTGTTAAAAATCATGTCCAAGTTACCGTAACGGGAGGATGTATTCCGAAGAGCGTCCCCGTGCTGGTTCCCCTCTGCCGGTGCAGGGCCACCTCTCCCCACGCCAGCGACGTCGACGCAGCCGTGCCACCACCCTGCCGCAGCGCGCGGCTCTGCCCCATTTCAGTCTCTCCCTGCCTGTACTGATGGTAACGGCAAAAACAGAAGCTAGGGCCAGAATATTACCGGGATGTTTGTGCCTTTGCTAGACACTACATATCTTTTCAAAGTGCACTTAGATTAAATAAGATTTTTTTTTAAAAAAAAGCCCGCCGGTGTCCTGCCCTGGAGCCTTTATCTGTAGGACAGCCCTGTGAAACGAAAGGCCACGCCTGGCATGTCCATCTTTCTGATTAACATATCAGATGTGTCCACGAGGCAGACCTTTGTTACGTGGATTGTAAACTAAACTAAATTTCATTAAAACCATTTAAAGCCATAATGAGGCTTTTTATCTGCGTGGAAGGATTTGAGATGTTTGAATGCAACATGCAAAACGTAGGCAGGCCAGGCACCCTGGTCCTGCACCAAGGGGAGACGCCTGGGTGCCCCAGGTAACTGGCTGCACCACCCAGCTGCAGCAGCCCCGCTGGCCCACAGCGCCCGCCGGGACCCTGCACCCTCGCAGGCGGGTGACGGGACAGGAGTCACGTCGGCACTGCTGCCACGCGGCACCCTGTGGCACCCCGCGGCACCCCGCGGCACCCCATGGCACCCCATGCCCCGCTGAGGACAGACGGGCAGAAACGCCTGCGGCTCCATGAGTACTTTTCCCCCCTGCCAGCTCATTAAAAAGCGACGCGGGTTTTAAACAGGTTCGCGTGGGGAAGAGGTCTGAAATCCAAAGCAAAAGCCCTGTCCCGGGCCCATTTCTGGGGTCACCCTGGCCCCTGGGACATTTCCTCCCACCCGCCCACCCAAGGAACAAACCAGACGATGCTCGGCAAGGCCAGGCAGCCTCCTGCCGCACAGCCAGCCCCCAAAGCCTTCGGCGGTGCCCAGGCGTGTTTCCCAGCAAGTCCTCCAAGCGAGGCAGCCAAAGGATGCATCTACTGTATTGATGGCTGCGAGTGACCATGTTGTTGATACCAAAAAAACCAAAACCAAAACCAAAACCAACCAAACAAAAACGCTAAAAAATTACACTTGAGAAGCAGCATCACAGAGACTATTCCTCTGCTAGCGGCGGAGCTGGCGCTGGTGCTGACACTGCCGACAGGAAAGGCCCTTCCCAGCTTCTCGCTAGCGCCGTGCCCACGGTTCAGTGATGGTGTTCGAGCTGTGTTTTTCAGGACCCTGAAGGTTCCTGTAATTAATCTCCCTGGTTCCTTTCAGTTTGCAAACAATCCGTTTCAGACCATGTGTTCAGCTCTTTGTGTGCTCAGAGAGGAGGAAGGCTCCAGCGGTTTGCAAACCAGGCAAACATCCCTGCCCACGTGCACAGAGAGTGAGCAACCTCTGTACCTGCGCGCCAACTGCCTCCAAGAGTTGGAAATCGCGTCACATTTGGGGTAGGATCAGCATTTTCTGTGGCGCCCAAACCTGTTCCTGCTGGATGCATTGAGAGTCATCAGCAAATTGATTTGTTAGCTGACAGCAGGAGGCTTTGTTTGCACAGCGCTGGCCAGCCTGCGCTGCCGGATGGCGAGAACATGGCACCGAAAAGGCAACACCTGCATTCCCAGAAGCTGCTGCGTGCGGCACTGGTCAAGCTCCGGTTTCAGCTGCGCCGCTCGGCTCTTGGCGTATCCACTGAGCTAAAAGTGGGCTCGAGGGTCTCACGGACACAGAGGTGGAGGCAGAGGAGAGCCAGGCTGAGGTCCCGCGTCGGGGGCCCAGGCGGTGGGACAGCGCAGGGGAGGAGCAGCGCCACGCTGGGGCAAGATGGTGAGGGGTGGGGACAGATCCCTCCCCGAAACGTTGCCCAAAGGAGGCTTGCCATGAGCGGGTGGCTTTGTAACCCGCCGTGGTGGGGCGATGCCCTTCACTGCCAGAGTCTCAAGAGACGTGAAAAGTTGATGCTGATCGCTCCCCGTAAAATCCCTCGGGCAGTTGGTGCCTCACACTTACAATGAGCTTCTCCCAAAGCTCTGCAGCGGTGCAGCCGATGAAAGGAGGGGTGCAGTCTGAACGGCCCAGCAGCTCGCTGTGCCAAGGCTGCTGTAGCCCAGTGACGCCAAAAGCAAGTCCCCTGTTTTACAGGGCGCTTGTGAACGGAGCCCAGCTTACAAAGTACTCCAGTTTCACCTCTCCTTACTCCTCCCCAAAATACGAGCCTCCACTAACCACACTTTCCACTGCAGTGCATGTTCCCGTTAGCAGAAGATGCAAAAGCGTGGGTGCCGATGGCTACCCTGACAGTTCCCTGCAAACCCCAACAGATTTTATCTGACTCCTACTGAAACAGGCATGAATTTACTTGACTGTTGGGAAATCAATACCAATATGAAACAGTTGTTTTGTGGCCTGTCGGTGCCACAGGCTTAGAGCAAAGATTTCAGCTGGGGCACTGCTGTGAAGATGTGGATGGAGCCTCTGGGCCTCTCTGAAGGATGCGCTGGGCATCGGTCTGGAAACAGTGTCCGGCAGCCCGCGAGGACTGCCGCACGCATTGGCAAACTCCCCTTGGGGAGCTCCCGCTTCATATGAGCGGAGAGACCGGCCTGCCTGGCCCACAGACAGCTGAGACACTCTGGGTTGTGACAGCCCAGTATCTGGGGCTTTCCAAGGCCAGGGAAGCCGGGAAAAGCAAAACCACACTTCTTGCCAAGCATGTTTTGCTGCCTGTATCTCTGAGGCTGTTGAGGCCATGTTCTCTTTTTCAGTGTATCAATTTACAGCTAAAACCACAGCTTCGCCTAGACCTGAAGTCAGTCCTGGTATAACGAAGTTGGTTTCCTAGGAATCAAGGCAGCAGGCAACACTAGCTTTGGTGCTTTTTAGCCTGACTGAACAAGGAAAAAAAAAAAAAAAATCTTTCTCTATAAAGATTTTCTTTCTCTAGAAGCTTTGCTACATCAAAAAATATTCAGGCATGTCCTGGGAAGCTCCCCTGCAGGAAGCTCCAGAAGGTCACCTGCCTTTCCCACGGCGAAGCAGCCGCGTCTCAGACAAGAGCCTTTAGGTGAGTGAACGTGGCAGGAACAGGTTGGAAACCTCTTCCAGCAAGCAAAAGCCTCAAAGGCATTATTGTCCCCCAGACGGAGTGTGCCAAAACACCCAAGCCGAGACCTCTCAGCCCAGACTCGGTCCTTAACACACCAGTAGGTGACAAGGTATTTGCATTTGGGGTTCCAAGCAGATCTGCATGCCAGGAGGTTGGCTCCGTGGCTTCTCCTGCTGGCAAAGGGAGAGATCGTACGGCTGCGCTGCGATGCCTGTGAGAGGGGTTTCACTGACCCAGCATACATCTTCCCCACTTACAACTGATATTGTAACAATTTTTGCTAAAAAAATTAAGAAACTACTTTTTGACCACACCCACGCAATTCCCACGTACAGACACAAGCCCTGTAGCACGCGCACACATCAGGGCTGAGGACCCCAAACCGCTGCTACTGAGAACGCTCCCAGGACCAGGCACGTCCGACGCAGAGCCCCGCCGCGGGCTGTGGGACACAGCTGCCTCTCCCCTCGCGGGGTGAGCCGGGGCGCTTTGCACCTTGCGTTCCCCCTGCCCCAGTCACTGCCCTGTGAGCTTTTTCACACCCTGGTGTCTTCCCTTGTTCCAGAGGGGAGTGCTAGCATGCCTGGCTCTTCCCAACAGCCAGAAGCGGAGTGCAGGGACAGTCTGTGCCCGGAGACAGCGGCAGGCAAGGGCCAGGGCTCGGGCTCCAGCCCGCAGCCGCTGCCCGCGGCGGGGGGCAGCAGCCAGAGCAGCCCCAGTGCACCCCTTGGCACAGCAGGGCAACCTTCCCCCAGGACCGGACACACCTCACCCTGCTCTTCTCCTCCCTCTAATTCCTTTTTAATTGATCTCATCAAAAGGTGCAGAGCAGGCTGGTGCCTACCAGGGCACCCTGCCAGCTGAAGTCCAAAGCCTGGCCCCAGCCCCTTGCTCCCCCCAGAGCCCCCCAGGGCCAGCCCGGCAGGGAGAAGCAGGAGGCAGCAGGGGCACGCTTGAATTTGAAAATATTTTATTTGAATAGTAAATAATTATACAGTTGAAACAGTTCTATCGAAGCACTCTATAAATAGCTAACAGTTAAGAAAATAATGTGTGTAGAAAAAGAGATTGCATCTAAAAGTAAGAGCTGTCAGTTGCACAGGATAAAATGGTTAAGATCGTGTGTTATTCTAGGTATAAAAGTTAAAACCTTTTTAGCAGATCCCTTTAGAAAAAAAGATCTTCTAAAATGCACAGTGAAATGGCAGGCGGGGGAGACAAAAAAAGCGCATTAGAGTATCTGCGATCAAATAATATCGATCTTCATAATTAATATAAATAAATAACGAATAAATAACATAATTACTCAAACCAACATATACAGATAGTCAACTCATGAGCTACCTTAGTGAGGGCAAAACGAACAAAAACAGAAAGTTGGCATGTCACAGTTAAGGCAGTTTCTACAGCATTTTCTGGAGACCATCAACAGCAGAGTCAAGGCATTTGTGGCTATACTAAAGGAAATTCTCATTTCTCCTCAAGCGGTTTGATCTGTTCACATTTATAAAAACCGAAACGAACGAAAAAAAAAAAAAGAGACCCCGGAAAGGTAAGTGTAAAGCCAGATTCCAGCAGTTCACAAGCCGTATTAAAGCTAATCGTGTGGCGAGTCCGAAGCGCAGCCTGCGGGACGCGCTGGGCCGCGGCGGGCGGCCCCGGCCGCGGCGGGGCGCGGGGCCGGCCCCGGGAAGGCACGGGCGGCTCTAGCAGGCGGGGCGCAGCGGCACCTGCAGCAGGATGACCTGCCTGTTCTCGGAGGGGTGGCACTTGTTGATGTGCCGGGTGAGGCCGGGCGAGCTGTAGAAGGTGGCCGGGCAGTACTTGCAGGGGAAGACCTGGGCGGCGTGCAGGAGGCGGAGGTGCCGCTCCTGGCTGCTCTTGCTGGGGAAGGTCTCGCCGCAGACGGGGCAGAGGCGGCACTCGGCGGGCGGCGGCGCGGGC
>JAYKAV010003210.1:2404606-2536529 GCA_035582835.1 Phoebastria nigripes
TTCACGCCGGCGCGCCTTCACGAAAGCGGCGGGGCGCTGCCCGGCGGAACCGGCGCTGCCGCCTCACCTGCCGTCGGCGGGGGTCCGGCGCCGGCGGTCCTGGCCGGGGCGTACATGGGCAGGTGGTAGCGGTGGCGGCGCAGGTAGCGGAGGACGGGCTCCCGCAGCGGCGGCGGGCAGGGTCTCTGCTCGCCGGCGTCCTCCGGGGGCGGCTCGGCGGCGGGGGGCAGCCCGGGCACCTGCAAGGCAGAGCCGTCAGCCGGCCGTCCCGGCGGCGCCCCGGGAGCCGCGCTCGCGCGGGGACGCGCGCCCGAGACGTTAAGTGTGGCGGCAGGGACGGAGAACGGCGTGAAAACGTGTCGGGGGCGAGACGCGCGTGGCAGCGGGAGGGCGCGGGGCGAGGCTGGCCCCGGCGGCACCGGGCGCACCCCGAGGCCAGGGGCGCTCCGGCGCAGCAGCCCCCCCCGGCCGGCAGCGGCGGCCCCCCCGGGAAGGCAGGGCGCGGGGTGCCGGCGGCCACGGCCACCGGCTCCACGGGCCTCCCACTTAACCGGCACTGCCACCCGAGAGCGGGGTCGCCGGGGCCGGCGGTTGCGGTGGCTAGCATCGCTCGGTTGTTTACCCCCCCAAAAGTACCCGTGCTCGTCTGCGTGAATGGCCACAGATGCCACGTTTGCGTGGAACTGCACCGGCGTCTTCGCGTGCAAGAACCTGTGGAAATGCCCGACCTTCTCCGACACGGCCTCGTCTGATACGTTTCTAGTGCTCACCGGAGGAAATTCCCCCCCGGTGCTAATTTACTAGCTGCTTTTAACTGACTTCTCAGAGCAACCCCAGCTGCAGTTTGAAAATCAGACCATTATTTCTTATTGAGGACAAGTGCCTTTTCTAGAAAATCTCGCGCTGCACATGTGTGCCCTCAGTTTGCTGTAATACTTCAACAGCTGATGTAGCTGCAAAAACCCAGCCCTGCCATCTGCATGTTTGCATAGCTGGAGCTCCGCATGTTGAAATAAACACGTTTGTGACTCTGCGAAAGGGTAAACATTCCCCGCGCCATCGCTCGGCTTTCAGCGACAGGCAAGAGCATCCCRTGCAAGAGTGATGCATACAGCAAGTGCAGTGTTGGGGTGACAATTTCAACACGCAGGCTAAAAACTTAGTCCCTGCCCCAGCTGTAACTGGCTTTTCTATGCATATGTTACTACGAGTGAACATTTCTGTAAATATTATCCCTAAATGCATGAGACTGATTTCCAGTTTCTGTGGAAACTGTAACCAGAAACATCTGACTTCTGTGTATTTACACTCACCGTTCTTAAACATCTCTTTCAAAGGTGTATTTTTCCCTCATTTTTACATTTCATTACTAGTTTATCTGCATGCTGAAGTGAGCTGGAATATGAGCAACAGGAAGCAAAGACAGTAGGTCTCTTGCTCCATATAGAAATACAGCCAATCCCAAGGCATTTAAGATATATTCCATACGTGCATGGTATCTACTATGTATTTGGCAATGTGCCTAGAAGGAACACCCAAGGAAAACATATAAATGTGACATTTAGTAAATATAGTTAAAATCACTGTGAAGAAAATCCAAACAAAAATTCAAAAAGTAAAGACAAATTTGCGTTCAGATGCAGATACCGCCATCTATGTTCATGTACGCAATTCTGACTCACAGAGGTGCTTTCAGTCCGATCAGTGAGACTATTTTTGTGTTTCAGGACTACTGCAACAAGAAAAGGGTAAGGCAAGCGAGTCTTTAATTTGGAGGACACCAATTCCCCTTTCTCTAAAGTTGTTCACACAGCATGTGAAGTGTGGTTGAATGATGGCAAGAAAAACATTTCTCATCAGGCCTCCCATTCTGCACAGAATTTCATTTCATGTTCTTTTATAGCTGTCTTCCAAGGGAATCTAAAATAAAACTGCACTGAGGCACTTTCTGTATCATGACAATAGGAGGAAAATTGCATCTAGCCCTTCTGGGAGGAGGCAGGGGTCGAGCGTTTGTGTGGCTACAGCTGTGACATACAACAGCACGCCAGTTTGGGCCATGGAAATGGGTGGGCTACGGTCTATGCAATATCCCTTCCTTTTGTCACCCTGCCTCCATTTACAGTTGGTTCTGTTTGTTTTCTGCACAGTTATAAACTCTGTGAGTGAATACTTAAAAAATACTGCCGTCACACAGAATTCCGTTGCGTTAAACAAAAGCAGAAGCAGCATGAGGAGAGAGAGAGTAAATTGGTCCCAAGTAGTGGGTTGGAAGACTGCAAATTATGTTTGAGATCAGCCAGAAATTCATCAGGGGGTGGGGGAGGCAGTTCTTGGGGTTGTTGGAAATCTGCAGTTAGCAGTTCTTTTTGTGGAGTACAGCAGGCTTTGGATTTTGAGCAGGCAAAGTTACAGGCTGCTGAGACTATGACTCCGTCTACGGTACTAAGGCCAAAGCTGTAAACAGCATTAGCAAACATTTTAATTTCATCCTTATTCAGAAATCCACTTATCACTGAAAAAGCCAGTTGCTTTCACTCTTTTGGCTACAAAAGCTGTTCCCTGTGGGTAGATGTTGAAAAATCTACTTCTCATAGGCTCAGCTGAGACAGGTTTAGGATGGCCTGCAGTGTATTCGTATTAGGAAACATTAATTAAAAAAGGGGATAACTGAACAAATAAGCCTCCAGATTCTGCTGGGTAGTTATACTAAACTGCACGTATAATGCAAAAATGTTGTGAAGGAAAACAAAGCAACTTAAAGTTCTGTTGGCAAATTTGAAAATATGCCCAAATA
This sequence comes from Phoebastria nigripes, assembly GCA_035582835.1. Lineage (NCBI taxonomy): Eukaryota > Metazoa > Chordata > Aves > Procellariiformes > Diomedeidae > Phoebastria > Phoebastria nigripes. The sequence continues at coordinate 2,407,404 of JAYKAV010003210.1, forward strand.
ACAAAACTGAACAATATGCTGTACTTGGTGAACCCCCCCTGTGAGGTATAGGATCTGCTCCGGTTTCCCAGAGCAAATAGCTAAACAGAAACATAAAGCTTTAGGAGAAAGATGGGAGAAGAAACCAAAGTGAACAATACTAACAGATTACCTAAATAATAAAATGCACTCGCCAGTCATTTTTCTTACCTGTTCTGACATCAGGATTTGGCGCAGTTCCTTCTTGAGATCAATAAACCGATCGTGATAGATGGCCATGGACCAAGGTTCCCTGAAGTAGCTGGTTAAAAAAGAAAAAATTTAGTTATCTTGTGAACCTCTCATTAACCACTAATAAAGTATTTACCTGCTTTTTTGCCTTTATAAATTACAGTTCTGGACCCATCATGATCGTTTGTTCATAAAATGCCTCCCGTAACAGCATGGTCAATCAATTCTTTTAATGGATGTTCCTGATGTACAGCCAGCTTCAGTAATTACATTTAAAGTGGCTTAATTCAGAGCTGTGGCAAGACCCAGTGAAGAATCCTGATTTTATCAGAATTTAAAAGCCTGAAGACCTGTAAAGAACAGTGTCTCCATTATCTGTCCTCATTTGAGAAAAGCAGATTGCAGGATTAACTGAACTGCTGCATAAACAAATTAAATTTGTGTAGACAATGACACAAATGTTGTTCATCATTAAGGTTTCTGGATTAATAAAGGCCAGAAAAACAGGCCACCACAGTGTTGCAATATGTTCTTTGCACTAGTACGCTGAAGCTAAATTGAACCTATTCTAGGAGGAAGCTCTTGTAACTTTTTCTTTCAGTGACAGCATTCACGACAGCATTCTTCTGTGAAAAAGGAGTGAAACGATGGAGAGGACAGGACTCGATGTAGAACCTCAAGGCTGTAAATATAACTGGAGGCAGCTATGTTACAAAGCTGTGATTTATTTCTCCTTCCTCTATAACGAAAAATAATTTTTACAGCTTCAGCGAGATGCTCTGTGTGTAATTCTTGTTAATGCTAACTGGAGTCAGAAGGTGCACCACGTTCATCCCAATAATGACTGAACAGATGTCAGGAGGGTCACCCAGGAAGTTTTAAGATGGGTGCATTTGTGTGGCTGCGACCAACCTTCTCGTCTTTGGAACGGCAGCAGCACGCTTGGCACTGCTGTCAGGACTATGCATACGCTATCACCCAATTCAGTTGCATGGTCTTTTAATGAACATCTGGATAAAGCAACTTAAAAGGCACTACACAAGTTTAATAATTCTGACATATCTGTCTACAGAAAACTAACGTGCAGTTTCCTTTTTGCAGAAGATTTTTTTTTCATTAATACCAAATGGCAGGATTTCCCCCCCTCCCACTCTTTGAATGAAACTTCAGCTCTCACTAATGCCCTGCGCAATTAACAACACTTTGTGCACCCGGCAGAACTTTGCTGGTTTTTTTACATACTCATCCCATCATGAGCGCTCTTTCCCCTTCCCACTGTGCCCCTTCATCTGCCTTTCTCTTTGTAGAGAGAACTGGGGCTGGCTGGGGCTGCCTCTCCTAGATTTGCACGGTGTCCAGCACAGTGGGGCTCTCTCCGAGAGCTGTTTTCACAGTGTAAGTATTTATTGACACTATTACAAATACTCTGTTCTTGCTCTGGTAAACGCTGCCCAGCCTAGGAGTCTCTGGTAGCATGTTACCACGACTGACACTACCTATTCATTTGGCTATGAAATGTTAGAAAAGATGAGCTCAGCTTTAAGTATCTTTATTTAAGTAATTATATACCTATAATGTGTGCAGAGAGCTAGAGAAGAACAGGATGTTCCCCAAATAGTTAAAAAAACTTCAATTTCAGAAGAAAAACCCCACCCAACACAAACCTTTAACTTGATGTTAGATAGCAAAGCAGGGAAAAGGGGGGTGTTATACAAGAATACATTAAGATAATTTAAGACTCTCTATTTTTACTGATATGCCCTGCTAAAAGCCCTGTTCCACTGGCCAAACATTTTGTTTTCAAGCTGGCATCTCAATTTTAATTCTAACCCTGATAAGGTGGTTTCATCTCTTGATTGAGGCACATCTTCCAACTGCCTTACGTTGGTTAAGTTGTTCACCCACCTCACTGAAGATGTTGCATTAAGTGATGTTTATAAAATGTTTCAGGGATGCTAAATATTACTGCTACTGTTACCAGCTCAGTCCATAACTGCATTTTTAACTGTTCCTGTCAATAGTCACAGATTTAGAGCTCAAAACCTGAAATGTGTCACCCAGTTTGCAGTATTTAATGCAAATAAAATGCCCTTTTTTGGGGAATGGAGAATGTTTTGCCTGTATTTTCTAGATAGGCTGCCAAGAGGAGCTACCAGTAAACAGTATTTACTCCCAGATTCCCTTTCCTTCCCTTCACCTGAAGAAATGTAACCAGCAAAGGCAATTTAAAGATATGCTTCACAGAAACAATTCACTGTCTGTGCTGGCTCTGTGTTTTTATCTATTTATCTTTTCAGTTAGAATCACCTTTCTAAAGGGGCACATGGTGATTTTTGAGAAAGCAGATCTACGTATGGCTGCTAAAGGGAAGTTTAATAATGAAAAAAACCATCTGAAGCCAAACCAACAAGTTGACTTTCTGAGGCTCATTCTGAATTTTATTACCACTTCAGCAGCAGTCCCTCAGGGCAAGCTGTAGAAGGCTTGAAAGTATAATGCTCTTCAGTATACAAGATGAAGCTGGCATGCTACCAACACAGGCTCAAAGGCTCCTCAACTATCATGAGAACGGCATCTGCCACATGTGTTTGCACCATTTAGTCTTTCATAACCTGCCAGAGTGATCAGGCTAAATATGTACAAGATGACAATGTTTGCCAGGAGCGTAACGGGTTTTCAAACTTGGTCACTTCCTAACGGGGATCTCCTGCTGGCAGACTTTTATAGCGACAGAAGCTATCATGGGAAGGCATTTGTAACGAGAGGGGATGAAATGGTCTCCTTTTGAAGACAATAAGCAACATCCTTTTTGTTGCTAGGAGGCTGGTCTCGCCTTTCATTGACAAACAATATTTAAAGTCTGTTCTGCCTCATTTGTGATGTGTAGCCTGCGTTAGATGAAAGGGAAGAAGGAGGAAAATATTTAGTGGCGTCTTGTACAAAAGACATGGAATCTTTCTCTTTTCAAGAGATACACCATTAAATAAAACGGACAAAGTTGGCCACTGCCAGCAAGCAAAAATGGAGTATGCATGCACATGGCTTTCTGTCTGAGAGCTGTCTGTATTCTCCATTTCATTTGCAACTACACACCACTTTCGGAGAACAAGGCTTCTGCCTCTGTGAAAGCTAATTCTGAAGCTGCCGTACGTCTGCAGTGTGTCCTGGCACTCTGAAGCAGAGGCAGCGAGGACCCGACACTGACCTCTGGAAGCGTTTCTGCCATCTAAGTCAGGTCTAACGGCACAAGATGTACCACTGAGCAAGATGTTAAAGCCAGAAAATGTTAAAAATTGAATGAAAAACCTTCAGAATAACACACTCAGTTTGTACAACAAAAAAAAACCAAAAAGCAAGATATAAAGTTAAAAAAAATAATCAATAATTGAAGTTTTTATAAATAATTTTAAATCCCATGACAAGAAAGTAATGGCGGAAAGGTGAAGACCCACTCTGTAGAGTGAGCTTATCTACTCTGGTAGACCTAATCTTTTGTCATTCACAAGCTCGGCATAACTGTAATACTCCTACAGATCAGTTTTATCACACCACTGCAATGTTTTCCAAACTTCTGCAAGTTGGGCTTCCCTTCGTGAAAATGAAGCAAAGCAAGGCCCAAATAATTTCCACTTACATTATTAAAGATGGGCTTCTGAGGACCATTGTTGATTTTGGTTTTATGCATTTCATATTGGGGGCTTTTCTTGAAAAATCTCAGCTGAAATCCTCTCAAAAAAAAAAAAAAAATCAGCAGTGGAAAGAGAAACGGAAAGCAGTGATATGAATGTATCCAACATGGTAAAAAACCCCAGAAACCAATTTTTAAAAAAGCTTTGATTTTCTCATTCCTCTTAATGTGAAAGTAAATCTCATTATTACAGTCTGAAAAATAGTGGTTTTCTTTTTAATATGAGGATTGTAATATGTTTTTAATTACTTCCATTCCTTTTCTTGCTGCTTGCATGAGCCTGATGACAGCAGAGATAACCGGTGCCACCGTGGACAGGCCTGTGGGCACACCTTATGCACTGGGAATGCAGACCTGACGGCTCATTAAACTACGTGGAATAATCCCTCCCTGCAGGTGAGCTTATCAAATTACCAGAGCGCGTGTGCACGCAGAGACCGCCGCGCTCTAGCGCAGAATCCAGTTAAGGGAATTTAGACTGCAGCCCTAAGCAGCAGGCRCTCGCTGCTGCCTCGCCTGTGCTCCTGGTGACTTCTCTCTGCTGTGAGACCGGGACAAGGTGGGGGATTTTCAAAAGCTCAAAGGGCAGGTGGGCACCCATTCCTTGTGACGATGCCTTTGAAAAATCCCTCTGCAGACTACTGGCATGTTATTAACTACAGATTTTGAGGACGCTGTGTCTGTCGGCATTCTTTTGCTACTCAAAGCTTTTATGGAAAGAATAACAAAAACATTCAACTCCTTGCATCCCTGCTATCCCCACTCTTTCACCAACACACATAAACTCGGAGGAAACAACTAAGTTCAGAAACTCAGACAGTCTATGAAGTGGTTTGAATCTGTTTGCAACTTTTGTTAAATGTCTCTAAATAATCATTAATACAGATCTCTTGAAATCACGTTCATTTCTTCACAAAGCAGTCTACAATTCACTAGTGACCTGCCTTATGTCCCATTAAACTCCGTGGGACTCTGGTCAGAGTTATATCTTCCATCATCCAGCACTGTAAGCATGTGCAGAGCAGCACACATTTTTTTAGTACACAATGTAAGGCAGAGTCATTGATAAACTTAACCTCCTGATAATCTGTAAGTAGTGTAGAGTCTCCTTTCCTCTCTGTAGCTTCCCACACTTAGTACAACACGGTGAATTTTCAAGCTGGATGTCCCTTTTTCTGGGTTTAAATTTCTTTTTATAAGAAATGTAATGCTTGGAATGCAAAATCTCCAGGCTGTATCAGCTACATCTGGAAGATACTCTATCAGTTCTCAAATGCTCAGACCTCAGAATATTCAAAGTCATTCCTTAGCATGTTTGGATTCTTTAAACTTGAATGACTTTGGCAGCTTATGGAAGCTGAGTTTCTCATTGGTGCTTTTGGCACATGATGGAAAAAGCTACCCAAATGCTGGTGTGCTTTTGCTGCAGTATACCTCATTCCTTCTTGTTTTTGCCACTATCTAGTCAGTAAGAAGAAAGCTGCTGCTATTACAAACACCATGAACCAAACCAGAAGGACAAACACAGATGAAATTGAAGCAGCTGCTCAGCTGACACGGGCTCAAGTATAATACTATTATGCCAGGAGTGCCTATGAAGAGCAGGGAATTCCACTTCCTGGCAGCGGGGAGAGGAAAGTACTGCGGTGGGTTGGGATGCAATGCAATTTTAATTTCCGGGTCATTCTGACATTACTTCTCAAACACAGTCTGCAGATTAGCAAAAGTCTTTTCTCCAACACAAGTGCACGTAAGAAGAAATGTCCCATCTTGCCAGGAAAAGAGAAGATGTGTTATTTTGGGGACAATATATGGATGTTTCTAAGACTCTTAGTTACAAAGATATTGTGATTCCAGTAAAAGATATAGAGTATTTCCAGATATACCTTGCATAGCTGGACCAGGAATCATAAAGTGTATATTTAAAGATGATATAAATAGAAGTACTGAGCATTTCCTGCTAAATATCATCTGACCAGTAATTTTGAAAGACAGCTTGTTTACGTAGGTAAAAAGCAAGACTAATTTGTGTAAAATCCCATAAACCACCACCTGAAAGCATTTTTCTTAATAACAAAGAACATAAAATGTTCCCTGGTTTGCAGTGTCTTAAAATTCACTTACAACTGCTGAACAATCAAACAAATGTTGAACCAACAGCATGGTTGTAGCAAGAAAGCTATTTAACTCCTTGCTCTATAGTTCTACTCACTGAACACCTGTTTGTCCATGCGTTTTAGTCACTCCTGTTAAATTCATCAATCTAGGACTCTCTGTTACTGCCCTGACCCAGTAATTAGTGAAATCAATAGTCTTACGGACAATGAATCTGTGATTTACTTCATCAGGCAGATTTACAAAATAATGATAGCGTTCACTAATTTATAGGCTGACATTTCTTTTGTACTTTTTGATAAGTAAATCATAGAAAGGAAGCCTGTGCTTTTTTACCACTTTTAACAGAACTATGACCAAACCCACAATGTCTTTTCTTTGGAAGACAACTGGTTTAAAACCTGTGGTTTACAAAACCCTTTTTTCTGTAGCTGCAATAAGCAAAACATAGTGCAGTGCAACTGATCTTGCAGTTCTTGCTCAGGAAAAACGGCCACTGAATCCAGACCTCATAGAGGACAATACTGATCCCACTGGGCCCAGTCCAAAACCCCACTGGGGCTACTGCAGAGACCTGCTGACTTCGGGGGGATGTGGGTCATGGTTTACACTACGTATTGCTTGCCAGCATCTTCACTTTGCAAATGCCGGTTATCCACCATGACTGATCAATCATTTCTGTTTTCTGCATTTTTAATATCCTGGAAATGTTACATTAAAGTGCCATTACCCGGAGGCACCATCAGAAAGCAGATCTTAGCAATACTCGCTTCACATTGAGATACTGCAGTCCTTTCCTATTCTAAGTATCCTCGAGAGATATTCTCCATTATTTCAGCACTGGAATTTGATGAAGTTTAGATACTTTACTAGATAGTAGCAGTTATTGTGTAGCTGATTCTCACTGAACTGCTCTTTAAACTTTCTAAACTGTGCTCTTTAAAATTGATATAAAAACATTGCTGTCTGCTCTTTTTATGAGGAAATTATGGCTGACCCTGAAATAAGGCTTATTGCATTTTTTCACATAGGACTATTTCACACGTAACGTATTATGAAAAACAATTAAAAGGAAATTAAATCTGACGCACAAAATCAACAAATATTCTGTGTGCAGTGGTATGATTGCTCTTCTGCAATTACTTGTTTATGAATTCAGAGTTCAATCATTCATAATGGTTTGCATAATTATTAATATGAATCAGCAAGGTTCAACTGCAAATTAATGTGGTAAGATTCAGTTGACTAGCCTTTACTTACTAATTTGGACGTGGGGTTTCTTCATAACACAGCTCTTCATTAGCAAGTTAGCTGCTCCTTAAAAACTACATTAATATATAGCAATCTTAAGCCACCTAAAGGGGTCTACCATTTATATTGATTTTCTGTGTAAGTACAGCTTTACCAGTGCACCTTGGGGTTAGCATTTAATTCTGGTAGCAAAAAAGCTGTTAGTGCTTTGATATCCCTTCATGTGTTCCTCTTTCCTTATCCTGTCTCTCTCTTCATAAAAAGCACACAAATTTCCCTCTAATTAGGCTGTAAAATGTACTGAGTAGCATTAGTCCCTCTCAGCCATGCTCACTACCTGCCACATTTCCTTTCTGTTTTTTTTCATCCCTGCAGAAAATAAGTCTCACCGTCTGCATGATGAACAAAAGCCTAAGGTGGAATCCCTTAAATGTAATCATGGTGTGCTAATGGTATGGGATCCGGCAAATTCCAGACAGCAGTGCATTCTAGTATTTCTCTTAATGAACAATCACTCTTCATTTTTGAAAGTCTGGTTTAAAAACAGCTTTTCTATGTAGCATGCATTTCATGTTTAAATAATCACTGATTATCCAGGCTGTAAGTAATAAATTTGTATCTTTACCTAGTCCTCTTAAAAATAATACTGAAAACATCAAATGTTCTTCTTTTTCCTAATTTTTTGTTATATTGTGAGATTTATTAGAGTTGCATCAATAAACAGTCCAGTGTGGTGTTTCTGCTTAAACTCTCATTAAATGACACTGCTTAATAAATCACTTTTAGCCTAATGTAAACAGTACTATGATGTGTAAATTGAACTTAAGTAGAAAAGATATAAATGGTTACTTTAAAATAAGTAAATGCTGTTCATACTGCTCAAAATATTTCTGAGCATTTAGCTTGTACAGCTAATACGAAAAATGTAATGTGAGCATAAGTGACACGGTTTGAAAAGAACAGCTAAGGAAACATCCAGTGATATTATTCACTTTTATAGTTTCTGGGTGGAATTTTCCAAAGCATCTTAGTGAAAGGGAGTTTGACTCCCTTTGTGCATTTCTGTTGCATCTTTGGCAGCCTTGTGTCCTATTGCATATTGGTACCTGTTGCTACTGAAGCTATGCCACTTTGTGTAGAGCATTCCTTATTTTTTTCAGGGTGCTTAGCCTCTTGGACAGCAACACCCACCACGTCCAGGCTGCATGCAGGAAGAGGAGCACTAGCCTGTTTTCGTGTCGCCTTCCTAACAGCAGTGAATACAGATCTTCTAACAGACATCTGGGGTGGATCACCACAGATCTATGCATGTATAAGTTGCTCGTTCCCTTCATATGTGAGCACTGAATCCTATCTGCTATTCTGGCACTGGGAAAAAAATTCCTTTGTCACTACATTTCAGCAAAATCCCCTGTACTTTTTGTCCCAAGTATTGCCAGAGTCATAAGCCACCCTCCCAACTCCTACTTGCCAAAGAGCCTCTGGTTAATGTCTGCCAATGGGGGCTTCTCTCTACAGACCTGGCCCCTCATATCACCAGTCCCCAAACTGACCTTTGCAGATTGTTGGACATATAAACCCGAACTCTGGAGAACCCCAAAGCTTGCAATGGAGATGAGGCACTCAGAGTGCACCTGCATCTTGCTGCAAATAGCTTTGCTACTGTGCGATGAACAGTGGCAAGTTCATCCTCCTCATGGTGCTACTTGAGACCACTATGCAGGGTAAACAAATTGTCAATGAGTTAGACAAGTCCTTAAAATGCTGGAAACCAAGTTATTTAAAAAAAAAAAAAAAAGTAACAAAGTCTTTTTGAGCTAGCTTGGATGAGTGTGCCTGTAAGGTTTCTCCACTAATCGTCCTTTAAAAAATACACGCTGCCTTCTTGGACTCCTTCACAGGACTGACCCTCTAACATTCCTCAGCTCTTAGCTGGAAAGCCTACATATATATACAGCAAAATCTGAATGTCCAGCCTGAGTGCACCAAGATGGCTCTGTGATGCAAATTGAAGCATAAATACAGATGACTAAAAGCACATTTCTGGTAAGAACTAAATATAAACACAATATAAATAGAGCACTTAGTACTCTGTGTTATGTGTTATTCAAAACACTTTGATTGCTACAACATGCGTTAGTCTATCAGCATGCTTTACAAATTGTTAAATACCATAAGTTCTTAACATACAGCATCTTACTAACTCCTGCATTACACAGAGAGTAAACTTGGTGAATAGGTACAAGAAGAAACTTGAGAAGGGGATGGCTGAGCAACACAACATTTCAGAGGGTGCCTTTTAGAAACTGATTGGCATAATGATGTTGCCCCTGACAGGACGCTTCATCACTGTCAGCCCAAATCTGTGCCTTTCCTCCAGTGATGCCTTTGCTGCACTCACTGTCATGCAACAGTGGTACTCCTTTGCCTCGTCATCAGCATTACTGCCACATTAATGTGATGCAACCAGCATCTTCTGTAGGTCATGACTGAAAACAAATTCATTAATACAGTATTACAAAATCCCAAGTAAAAAACCACTCACGCCTAATTTGATAAATAAGCTACTTAAGTATTTTAGAAACTAGTGGGTCAGATTTTTATGCATTATGTTAGTAGATTTGGTTTTCATTAATGCCAAATGAAGCCTACATGAAGCACTTCTATCTCATATTAAAGGCATGATGCCAGTGAGCATCCATTTGGTTGCCAAGTATCAGGAGACCCCTCTAATTATCCGTTTTGTACTTAAGATGCAGCAGAGGGAGATTCCACCGCTCTGTGGACACGTTCCATAACTTGGCAACTGCCTTACAGTTGCCTTCATCTCGGGAGAATACAAAAGGGTGTAACTGGCTGGTTACACTCCTCCTTTGTGAAGCAGTATGGAGCACTGATGACCAGTAACAAATCTATAAGCTTAAAAATAAAAGAAAAAACATTTCTGAGCTCTCCCCCCACCCCCCTCTTTTATCTGCTGCTACGGCAATGGAAAGAATTTGAAGGCTTTCAAGTGAGCACCGGAGACCTCCAAGGGAAGGGAAGGAGTGTGGTACAGGGGACACTTCATATGAAACCTACTGGAATTTGCTTTCTTTTTCCTTCAAGAGAGGTCTTCCTTGTTGGAAAGAGCACTCTTGGGTGCTCAAAATCCATTTCAGCCTTTCTGAGATGCAACCTTATGGGGAATGAATAAAAATTGCAGAAACTCCTTCCTCAAGTGGATTCCAAATCTAGGGAGTAATGCTGTTAAATTTCCAGGTGACATAAAAGGTTTGTGTACAAAATCTTCAGCTTTAAGATACCGTGTCTTTGGTTCCTATGGTTTTGCCTGCCCTGACATCGGACAACTCATTGTAAGACCCCTCTGCTCAGGAACGTAATGGCTGAAGGCCACTGGAGTGAGTACACCTACCGTGGTAGCATGAGGCAGATGGAAGGGTGACCATCGCTGATGGCAATGGTGCCTTTTTCTTGTAGCACAATGACAAGTGAGGATGAGACTTTTCTTGGTCAATAAATATTGCCTGTCCAAGGCCCTGACAATTTGCCCAGTAGACCTTGGCGTCCTATAAAACAGTCAGAGGGATGAAGTGCATCCCACTGTGGTGCAGTCAGAAGAGACAGCTGTCTGGCTGGATGTGGTCATCTTCTGGCTTAACAGCCTATTTCTTCAGCTGTTGTTTGCATAAGTAGAAACAAAAACACTGGCTCTTAAATTTGTCTTTAGCTAAGTAATGAACTGAGCCCACTCAGACGCTACTCTGAATTAAGCTGGAATACCTAACACCTATGAGAATCAGGCCCAAATATGGCTGCAGAAGTTTAACTACAGGCAATTATTTTTTAAAAAGACTAATATCTGTTGATGTCACATTAATATCTATATCACTGGGATCACAGCTGAGGCAGCTAGGCATTCTGAGGAGCATTTATTTTAACTGTGCAGTTGTAGAGTTGCACCAAGACCTCCTTTAAAAATGTCCATAGTACCCATCTGCTAAACAAGGAGAAAGGAAAAGAAACATTAAAACTCTTTAGTTCCATCAGATACAGCATTGGCTGGTTTAACTATGAGAGCTAAAAGCATTGTTTCCCTGAAAAAAAATTTAATTCAAAAGCATTTGAGGCTTTCAGTGAGCTGTGAAAATACTGTAATACGGAGGAGGAGTATCTAACTCACTAAAAGCTTACACTCTCAAGTGCGCTAGTGCATTTTGTAGCCAAGTGACTGTGGCAATGTAGTCAGATGATTTTATGCTGGCTTTTTCGGTTACTGCTTGCTAGGTTGATAAATTTATGAACTTAAAGTCTCAAAGGGCAGCAGTCTGAATACACATAATCAGTAGCAGTGTGACTGGGGGCATCAGACTGTTGGTCTTGCAAATCTAGGGGCTGAGGGGCTTCCTTCCCTGGCATGGGACTAGGCTGGGACAGCAGCCACTGGCAGACCCCTCTGACCTGCACCAGGGGTAGGGCGATGCATGGCCACCGCCCAGCTGAGCTTCCTCCACAAAGTACATTTACTGCAGGGGGAAGGGAGGAGGTGAGAGAAGTGATTTCAATCTTTCATTTGGTTGTGGGTCAAGTCCTGCAGCTTTTAATCATGTTGAACTCACACTGAAATCAATGGAACTTTTCTCTCAGCAAAAGGAAATGTTATTTATCTCATTATTACCATTAGCCGCAGTTTCATGCGCACAACCGGAAGGGGTTACTTCTTCAAGTTAGCTGAATCTTGAGGGCCTGTTGTTAATGATAATTTGAAAATGGCACTGGCATATTATGGTCAGGAAATCCGGTATCATGGGGTTAACTTTCAGCCCTTATACCGAACGCAAATCAGTGAGGAAATTCATTGCTAGGTGCAGTATCTAATTATTTAAAAGATAATTTGCATGCTACACAGAAATAAATTAGCTCCCAGGTGACAGCTGTTCCACTGTGTCCATTCCTGGAACTAGATGCCATGCTGGGAAATCTAAATGCAGACCAAAAGATTAAAACATTGTACTTTCTTGCCTTATAGGAACGCCCTCCCCAAAATAGAGGCATAAAGAAGGGAAGAGGGGAATGAATGTTTCAAACCAGCAAGTTTAGAAGCTTAACTAACAAACCACAACATTTTCACAGTCTACATTTTCTTTTCACTAAGGGCGCTGCACATCTTGCTAGAAGATACTGCACGTGGATGTAAGTGTAATGCGTACTAGTTTAAAAGGATTTTTTCAAAGTCAGAGAGAAATTTAGTCCTAACATCAGGTTTGCATTCACACTGTCATGTGAGATCATTATAGACCACGTGAACACCACCCAAAACAGTTTTTCTTCTTTTTATAACACACATAGAAATCAACGAGTGCATTTTCATATTCCTTGCCAAAAGAAGACCAGACACCACTTTTTATCTACATAAAAGCCTCAAGACAATCTTCATCTCTCAAGAAATGCTAAAACATTTTTCAATTTAATGGTTTTCTAATAGATAGTCTTCTCATGGCTAGGTTTTAACACTGCATATTGTTGTATGTTGTACATATATATATATGTACATTGCATATAACATTGTATTATGCGGCTGTATATGTATTGTATATATGATATATTATATTATATATTATGAGATTACATTCTATTGCCAGCCTTTTTCCATTGCTCTTTCTGAAAGAAGCGATTTCCTGTGCCAGTTTGCTTTGTGCTAGGACTGTTACATGGAGATTACAGGCAGTTTGCTTCCTCCTCTCACTGTCTCTTCCTTTTCTTACTGGTCCTTTCACTCTGCCTTGGCTGACTGCGAAGGGCTTTCCTTTACTGCAGTGGGTTGCTCTTCTGTCTCCCACCCGTTAAACTAGCTAGGGAATCTATCCTCCTCATAGTATAGACATTTGTAACAGAAATATCAAGACTGATGTGAATGGAAATGTATGTGTGTGTGCGTGCATGTGTGTGAAAGCACCAGAAGAAACAAGCGAGCAAGGATTAAACAACAGCGTATGTTAATTGCTACAGAGCAACGTATGTGATTTCATTCAAACGACCAAATAGCGAGAAGAGAAGGAACAAACCTATCTAAAGGTAAGGTATAAAGAAGATGAAAAACAGGACTGGAGGCAATAAAATAACCAGATAAGAAAAACCTGGCAACTGTAATTCAGGAATTTTGCCACAGTCTAATGAGAGGTGAGATAAAATAATGAGGCAAAAGATCCCAAACAACATCCACATCTAAAGGCTGTAAAAGACAAGTCCAAAATTAGTTCATCATCACTAATTAAGAAGAGCTCAAGAGATGTGATGAGGACCTGATAAGTGGCGTCCCTCTGTGTGGCACACCAGTGATCCTGGCCAGACCATCCAGACACACAGGTCATGGTGCCTGCGAGTACGTGGATGCGAGAGGACCCTGACCTCGCACAACTTCAGATCCTGGTAAGCAAAGACCAGTTAAGATACAAGCAGTCTTGCAGGAGCTGATGACTCCCCCTATGAGTGTATATGCTGCCATCAGATAAAGCTGCAYTTCTTACTCTACAGTGTTGACTGGCCTGACTCATCCTATTAACAGATCATCACTGGGATCTTCATCTCTCCTGAGATTTTTAAAATCTCTGTGGATGTTTAGAACTTGATCTTACTTGTAATCCCCCGATCAGCTTCTGCACTGTGTGGGGATCCCATCATGATCATGAGAGCAAGGGAGGCTAATACATTCTTAATTTCTCTCATGAAGAAATAAGCTCCGTTCAGAAAGTTAATGTCTCATCTCTCAAAATCTCTGTGCGTAGCTATCAACAGTGCAGGTAAGTGCAGCTGCACTGAGGTCCTTGGGCTGGGCTACATGCCCAACATGCAGCAACAGAGAGAAAGGGAACAAACGCTGGTTTTGTCAAGGTCAGGAAAATACTGCTACCTGTGTTGCAGGCAGAAATCCCAAAGCAAGATGATTTACTCTTCCAGATGTTGATACTGGTGTGAATCTTGCTAGTACATATAACAACTGACACTGCAACCACATCTGGGCAAACAACGAAGGCCTAAGTGTCTGGTAACATTTGTGGTTCATAGAAAAGATGAGGTCACAGCTGTGTTTGCATATTGTAACACCATGAAAAAGACTGATGATACCTTGCCACAACCTGAATATTGAGTTTCTTCCAGTGCTCAAAATGTATTAGCTGATCAGCATCAGCTGTGACAAGGAAAGAAAATCATCTGTTTTCTTAGCCCGTATCTCATACAATTCTGTCATCCTCCTTCAGTTTCTACTTAACACCTATTGACAATATACTGTTTATGCGAACTTTACAGTTGCTGTGTGCCATTCCGCTCTTGTAAAACAAAACCAACATTTTCTATAAATCAAAATCAATCCCTGTAGCAGCAATAATTCACAAGTTTCACACTCCTCTCAGCAGAGGCATACAAAGGTCTCCTGAAGTGAAATTTGTAAAGAAGCATTTTTGTCCAAGAAACTCTTAAACCTCACAGTTGAAGTCTGGGTTCATCCTGTCTTTGAGTACAAGATGAGAAGGAAAAAATGAGGAGCTAGACTCTGTAATATTTACAATGAGGAGAGAGTGCAGGAAGAGGACTGCAAAACACATCAGAAGAATTGTGAGAGCCGCACATCCAGTCCCGGTGAAGACCCGAGTCCTTTTCAGGGGAGTTCACCCTTTGAGATGGCAGCTGATACCACTATTCTCAAAATACGGCATACAAACCAATCTTTTGTCATTAACTGAAGGGCTTGGCTGGATCCCCCCTCCTCCCTGATTTCAGCAGACGTTCTCATTTCTCTGCCCTTAGCAGTGTACAATGCCTTATCCGTATTCTGGTGAAGCTTTTTGACAGTGAACCAGCAGAAGTGCAAAAGCTAGAGAAAGAGGTACAGGAATTCAGAGGCTCTTAAGTCCCTGTCTCAAGATATCGGGTGCTTCATTCCTACAGATTTTTTTGAACCAGGAGATTGCTATTATCATGCAAAGTTTCTTTTGGTTCACAGCACATCCTTTACAGAAAGCTTTTACAAACTGTTACCTAAATAACATTGTTTAATTTGAAAATTTTGCTATCATTTATGCCTTTCTTCAAATCAGTTACAAATATAACAAAATCAGACCTGGAGACTTTTAAGGCACCACTATCAGCTTTGTATGATGATAAAAATTTACCATTTGTTGCTGTACTTGGCTTTCTGTCTCTAAACCAGCTTATGTAATGCAGTACTTCACTTCTCTATCTGTGACAATTGAGGTTCCCAAGCCACCATTTGTGAGGGATTTTTTAAAATGAAAATCAAAATAAGATGTATCAGCAAGTTCTTCTTTACCTCCTGTCTCAATTACATGCTCAAAGAATTCTACCCCATGAATGAAACTCAAGGCTGGGGTTTTTTTTGGTTTTTTGTTTGGTGGTTTTTTGTGTGTTTATGTTTTGTGGGGTTTGTTTGTTTGTTTGTTTTTTTAATCAAGCTTGACCTCCAAAGCACTTGTTTTCACTGAGGCATAAGGAATAAAACAAGTTTGAGTTTTTAGGCCAGGTAATTTTTTAAGATACGAAATTCTGGAGAAGTAGCAGAAGATTAAAGATATGGTAGATCGCATTTTTTCAGATACTTCTTTCTGCATAACAACTTCTTTAATTAAGTTTGCATTTCGAAAAACAATGAAAAATTCTCTCAGAGGAGATGGCACATAAATCTTGGCTAGAAATAGCCAGGCTCTTCAGTCTTTCCCACCACTTGAGAGAACCTCAGTCCTTGCCTTGGAACACCTGGTCCCCAGGACTGCCCAGCGCTTGCTTGGGCACAGCGGGCAGAGGGGAGCACCTCAGAAAATCTGCAAGACCTGTTTTTTACTGCTGCAAAATGCTGTGGTGGGAGAAGTCCTGCAAGTTGGATGGGGAACCTCCACTAAATATGCAGAGTCCTGACATAGCCTCCAGCTATAAAATTAAGTTAAAATAACTCCCTTACGCAGAGAACACAGTCCAGAGAACAAAATTTAGGGTTTATCACCGGATAAGCAGGCAAGTTGTTGAGTGTGACTATCATCATGAGTGATTTAAAATCTCCCTAGAAACCTTTGGCTTAAAAATTTGATTCAAAGTGGCAAAAATACTGACTTTTAAAAGTGACTTCTGAATATGAATCTTCAGTAAAAAAGGATTGTTCAGGTTCAGCTTAATGAGTTAAGCCTACTGAATATTCTAAGCAAAAGTTAAAAGATACTGAAATGCTCTTTCAGATGAAAGATGGTCAAGTAAACCACTGCTCCTTCTCTAAATAAATCTCAGACACACAGCTCTTTCCAGGAAGGTCTTCAGGGCTTGCATTACCACTGATAATTTTGCCAAATAACGGAAAGTATTTTTAAAAATCTATCTTTTGTTCTAAGGGAAAACAGCTAGAAGATAAACTGTAATAAAATAAAAATAAAATTCTGCCAGAATGTAGATTTTATGCACAATGTTGAGTTTATCTTACCTGTAAAGATCTGTAATCTGCCCTTCATTCCAGCGATAATAAAGATCATTAAGAAGACGCTCATGCTGTCCATACAAGCAAATGTAGTTGGAGACAGGAAAGGGTTCCTTTGAAAAGCAGGTGATGCTATCTACCACACTATATTTGTTGATATGTATCCTGAAATAATTCCCATGTCTTGCCTCTCCGGTTATAATCTCCATCCCCTGGAACAGAAAACATAAGGAAAGCTGGAAAACATAAGTGGAGATGGAACGAACACCTGACTTGGCATAGGTACAGGATCAGCTAGGGTTTAGCTGATATTTACCATTTCTTAAAATCCACAACCCTTTTTTTTAATCAAGAATACCYGCTCCTGGTAACATGGTTTATACAACAAGGCACTTTGCTATGGTTTGGACACAAAGATCTTCTGTGTGGTTTAGACCTTGATTAACTGCACACAAAACTGTGCAGCATACGACTGCGTGTGCAGCAGGGGCTTTGGTTGCCCAATCCTGAGTGCCATTTGAGACACCTAAGGGTATCTGGCCCATCCGAACTGGGCTGGCAGTTATGACACAGGATCCATGGGAGACCTGTGACCTCCTGGAGCAGCAGCTGGAGGTCAGGAGGGATGCCCTGGGGCACCCCAAACAACACTAGATGCCTCTGTTTAGGCAACTGAATTGAAATCTATTCATCCTAATTTATTATACAGAGYCCATATTATTGCATACACATGGCATATCATAATTTACTATAGGATACCATCCTGATGAATGAAGAACACACACTGGTATGCTTTTACTCTCTCTCCAGGTTTGTAACTATACGTATATGGTTTTGTATATGGTTTTATATATGTATATACAAACAGTATATGTGCAGAGTCCAAAATCTATGGCACATCGTAGAAGCTATACGATTGTAGGGAGAGGGTTGATACTGTCACATTAATCAGTTACAAGCAAACTTCAATGTTACAACTCAAAGATTTATCAGGTACCAATTAAGCATTTTTGGCTTTGTGTAGAAGTGACTACTTTTTTCCAGTAGTCAGAGGTGTGATGTGTTGGAACAGCCTTCCAACAAGGAAAGAAATACCAAGAAGGACCCTGTTCAGTTCTAAAGCAAACTTCTAAAGTCTATAAATGGCACTATGTACTAGATGGTTGCCTGCAACTGCAGGAGGCTGGGCTTGATCTCTTAGGACGTTTCCTTCAGGCTATGTTCTACACTTCTAAATGATGAATTACTATTGCCTTAAAAAATATATATGCATATACTTACATTACACATACATGCATATGTATATGTGTGTGTATATATATATATACACACAAACACATACACACATATATATGATTTAGAATTGCTCTCAGTGACTCCCCTCTTGCTAATTTGAACAGCGGCTGCCAAGTGTTGCTAACACTAACTCTACTATCAATAAAAGAATAATAATGTTGGATGTTGACGCTCAAACTGTAGCATTTAGTTTCAGCTAGTTAATCACTTAAAAGACAAAAATGTAAAAATTTGTTTCAAACCTCACATTGCAGTGGGATGATCAAATAGCTTGAAGCTATTTTTTAAAGCTGTATTCATGTTCCAGTTTTATATATTTCTAAAACCTGTTGCTAGGCTACAGTAACCTTTGTTACTTCCACATCTCTCAGCTAATACATTTCACTAGCTTCTGTTACTTCTTTCTTAGGAAATTCTTCTAGGATTTACATGAAGTTTCTCGAGTGGCTTTAAAGATGTTCCCTTTTCAGACAGCAGGTAATCAAAGCTGCAGCAAAAGAATTCTAATCATGTTCTAACAATTTGGAGTGACAAAACCAATTTTTCTCCCTCTGATAGTCCTTTCTGCTTCCCAGTACATGCTGCTCTGGACAGCTCATCCTGCATCTGCAAAGCTGGAAAACAAGGTGAGCCATGCTTTGATTCCTGCCCCCAAAGCATGGATTCCTTTTTAAAAAAAAAAATTTCTTTCTATAGACCATTGCTCTCCGAGTTTTAAAATCAGCACTGAAGTAGTCTTCTAAAGCCACTCTTTACATCAACTACAAGAATGGGCTTGATGCAGAAATCCCTGAGGACAAAGGTATAATCTGCATGAAATAGGAGCTTGCCTAGGTGGATGGTCCTCTCTGGCTTTAAAATACATGAATCTAGTCCTTTTCTTGTTTCACAAGTCAGGTTCTCCAGTAAGAGAAGCGTCTCCACGTTTGTATCATGGGACAATCTCCTATGTAGCCCAACTGTGTGAAGTGCTTCCCTCTTTCCTGTTCAAAGACAACTTTCATGGTTGCAGCACCAGCTATTTTCTAGCAGCAAAGTACAGAGCATCCCTTCCAGAATATATTCTTTTCCTACTAGTCTAGAAATCAACTGAATTTCACTGATAGACTGCGAAGTTTTATCATCTATATGCATTTATAGCACCTTATTCCAGGGAGGGAAGAGGTTAAGCGCTAAGGCTGAAAGCATATTTTAGTGAAATCCAGCTAATGCTATCTTATGTCCTCTTCATAGAAATCGTGAATCTTTTGAGAAAGCCAAATATCAGAAAGTATGGAAACAAACATCTAAGAGGTTCAGTTAGTTATATAATTCATACTTGTTCACCAGCTGTACCTGATTTATACGATGCACCCAGGCTTAGCTGGCTGGATTTGTTCTTATGCAAATCTGATGGCAAATACCACCACTACCTTGACGTGCTGTGTACTAAATATATCCTAGGAACTTCAAAAGCAACATATTCCACATGACTGAGAAAATGACTTGTCTCTCTCTACAGAATCAAGCAAAAAGAAAGTCATTCCGAAAAAGAGAGTACTGAGGAAAAGTCAACATGATAACCTCCCAACCTGTGCTGAGACAAATGGCTCAGGAACCAGGCACAGTGCTGAGCCACCAACTCTGGAAAAAAAGGGTCAAAGAGTTGAGCTGTAGTGCCCCATTAGGGAGCTATTTGAACCCAAAGTGCCACAAATAGTAATGAAGAGTTCAGGGCATTAGGGCTTGATAAGTATTTCCTGCCTTCAAGGACCAAAAACCTCTTCAGTTTTGGTTGATTTCATGGCAAAGGAATTAAGAACTGCAGTAAAGAATTTAATCAGATAATCTTATCTGTATATATTCCACATTTACAATATGACAGTGAATTTACATTAAAATAAATACTTTCAAATAATCACAGAGATTTGTTTTTATGCGGTTTGTTCCATTCCAGAGTTTACTGATAAGTCCCAGCTCCGGAAGGTCTCTAAATACATACTTAAAGCCATGCTTACTCAAGGTATTTTTTAAGATGCATGTACCTGTGTTATCCTAAATAAGAACATCTTTTCATATGGAGAACGAAACAAAAAAAAAAATTAAATAATGTAACTTACATGATCACACAGTGCAAGTTCTAAGTCCAAGCAGATGGGGATTTCTGGTTTGGAAATATGCAAGTAATTATAACCTCCAGGAAGAACACCTCCTGCCATAAATGAAAATATGAGATTTATTAAATCATAAACAAAGAAGAAAAAGTATTTGTTTGCCTTCCTTCTCCCATAATATTTTTTGTTATTGTTTACTAAATGGCTCTAAAAAGAAAACAAGGAATTTATTTTGTTTTGGTGGACTTCATGTTATAAACTTTTTTTTGTACTTTTATACATATTGGTGCAGTAGCCACACATTGAAACGTTCTGATTATAGTTTTATTGATCTTGAACTTGGAATAAAGACACTGAGTTTCACTGGAAACACTCCATATTTACTGCAATATAAATGAAAGCACAACTTGGTCCGTTATTAGCAAAAATCTACAGCATAAGCTTTTACTGCAACTCACCTCTCTCCACTGACTATGTAAGGAGCTTTGAGGACTTTACTGCCATTAGATGGCATCTTAGGTGAGATGGACCTACCCTTATTATATAACAGCAAAAATACCAAAAATGGTATGAAAGTATGACAGAAATCCATTTTGACATACCTTTAATTTTACACCCTTTGTACATGGGGATGAGTCTATCTGTGCCTTCTGGTGGCTTAGAAAAGGGCTTAGGGGTTGGATCAAAGAGATTCAGCATAGATGCAGCAAGCTCAAAGCCAATCTCTTTTGAATTGAAGTTGCTGTGTGTCCATTCATCGACATAATATCTCCTGGAGTACTTTGTTAAAGGACCTGCAGCCCTGATACTGACATCATTAGTACGGAATTCGGTATCAATCACAAGTCTTCCATCAAAAACAAGGCAAGCATCATTAATTGCCTTAAAGGTTTCATAATCCACTGTCCTGTAGGCAAAGCTAAAAAATGCCTAAAAAAGAGATGTAAATAAGTGTAGGTTATTATACATTAGTTACTGGCTGATTTCATAAATCAAAACCTACACTTTGTTCTGAATGTTACTTATTTTAAAAACAAGAACATGAAATAAAGTATGATTTTATATACACAAATAAATCCTTCTGATCCAGTATTTACAGCTACTAAAGTTAAAACAAAAACAGTAGAGGGGAGAATTACTAGACTAGACTCATCTACTTCTGGTTATTAGATGAGTTTTATTTTAAAAACTCTAATATTAACTATGTCAAATAGCCTGAATGGATGTGCATATTTTCTGTGTTAGTAGAAGCATATGAAATAGACTTGAACCCTTTAGGAAGTTCGTTTTCTTCTTTCAAATGCTCAAGCCAAACTGAAAAACTAAGTAATAGAAAAGTACAATTTACTTTGCATTTTAGCAGGATAACAGTATATTGCAGATATTTTTCCAGCTGTTGTGCCTAACTGTTTACCAAACTATGTTACTATGGCTACCAGCACAGGGATATTCAATGAAGTGGAAAGATAGGAAACTCAAATTGTTCAGAGGAAATGTCATCCTCATTCAAACTACAGCAGCAGAATTAAAGCCAGTGGAAGCTGTGGAGACCAAGACATTTGTGAGAGGTATAAAAGGACTGAATATTACATGAAAAGGAAAGCTTTCAGATTTATTACACTTTATAGTGACGTAGATTTTGGAAAGCATATCCAAACTTTGTCAGGACTGAAACACACCCCTTGCTATTCCAGATCTGGATAATACTTGCTTTAGGAGGCAGACTAATCTGTACCTCCTTAGTGCTTGGGACTACTGCCCCTGCAGCGGCTGGGGCTGGCCACTCTCAGAGACAGGGCACAGGTCTAGGTGGATGTCAGATCCAGTTAGATCATTCAGGTCAGCCCAGAGGAGGCTGTGTCTGTACGTAAAGTACTTGGTACATTTGGCAGTCAGTTACTGAATCGGGTAATGAGCACAGCAGATTCCTATTCACTATGTTTTGGTTTGCGGGATTGAAAAAAGATGTGACTTCCATTCTTTGAAAATGCTGCCTGTGCTGTCTTACTCCTCCTTACAGAACTGTCTCAGTTAGGGATTTATCTTGGGACCAGTATCTACTGAAGCCATGAGCTCGTCTTCCGCACAGGAAGATTTCAAGGGCAGTGAAAGAAAATCACCCTAAATCCTTAAATTCCTCCTCTAAGTCTCAAAGAAAAAAAGCTAGTGATAATTCCCTTTTGTCTTCTTGTGGCACCTGCATAGTCCCTCTCCTGGGACATAAGGAAGCAGATCAGACCTCATCTCCCCAAAACAGGAGCTGAGGCAGCACCACCGTGACAAGCACTACAAAGCAGGCGGTGCTGGAAGCGGCCACCGATTCGTCCTACGCGTTAGGCATTGGTGTGGAACAGATGTGCACACAGCACGTCATGCAAAATGTGCTGGATGCCTGAAGAGCTGCTTTGAAATCCAGCGCAGCGCGAGAGCAAGGACTGCAGGGTCCCGCCACAGCCCTTCCCTTTTGTCTGCACGCTCCGCACAGACCCTGCACATTGATTAGCAGAGAGGAGCTTTCAAATCGATTTAGAATCACGCGCATCTGACATTTCTCTTGATACGTGTTTTATTTGGTTTTCTACATTGATTAAAAGTGACTTTAAAGAGGCAAAAGCCCGTCTGAAATCTGGAACCAAAAACACGCTCGCTAAGGACAAAAGTGCCTATTCAGATGAAGCGAAGAGAGGCACTGGGGAAGGTAAAACCCACGTCACCTGGAGGTTTCTCAGTTCTGAAACACGAGAAATGAGGAGCAGGTAAGCGAGGCTGGGTCACTCCAGCTTGGAACTGCGGGGCACACGCACAGAACAGTCCCTGCCCAATGCCCTCACCTCCGTCAAAGAGCCGCAGACGGCAGAAGCAGGAGAAGCTACAACTACGAGCAGTGTCTTCGTAGTTGCCTCTTACGAAGGATAAACTGAAAGCTGGCAGAACAAAGGTCCCAAAAACAGTGTAAAACAAGAGCATATGCTGGACATTGAGGGTTAAAAGTAATAAGAATGACAAGGTTGAGAGACGTTTTAAACAAGATCATGGTCTGCAAAGGGTACAGATGAGGACTGACCGTCTCATTGCTACAATATAGCTTGTGAAGCTCCAGAGCCTTTATAAAGAGCATTCCCCTTCATCAGTGCCCTCACCTTTTAAAATTATTAGATGACAATTGAACGTTGCTGCCCACCATCAAGAAATATTACTGTACAGGCTGAAGAAAGGGTGAAAAGTTACCAGATGAGCATGCGTTATCTTGCTGCCTTCATCTTGAACAGCCTGAGACATAACTGTATCAGGGCAAACCAGCATCAGTAGTAAGTCCTTCCCTTAGTGTCAGCCTCAGGGAGGACACGGTTGTGACCTGGGTAAAGGTATTACCCGATTATACCACCAAAGAGCTTTCCTGTGGACTAAGGGCAAGTGTCAGATGCTCACGAATGGCTGGATGAGCCAGCTGGAAGAAAAGGCACAGGAGAGGGAAGCAAAGGGAGCTGGAAATTTTAGCAACACTGGTACGGCAGAGACGTGGCAGCAGAGGAGCCAGAGCCTCTGAGCTTGTTCGTGTATATAAAACAAGTAATGAGCTATGTGCAGTTAAGGGAATTCTAACCATCTAGTAGATCCAAAATCAGGGAAGCTCTGCCCGTGAAGGCAAGGGGACCACACAGCCCCACGTCCGGCCGGCTGACAGGCAGGACGGTGTCACCGGAGGGGAGGGGAGGGGACGGCTGCAACCTCCAGGCTGGGAGCCATCTGTCAGCCCGGGAGGGGAGGGAGGGAGGCTGCCGCTTTAGGGAAAGAGGAGATTTTCTCTCGTTGTTTTTATCCTGTAGGACTCAACAAATTAAGCCCCCAAGAACTGCCAATCAACAGTTGATATTGGCTCAAATCCCAAAAGGCCCAGAGCCGCTGCAGTGCTGATTCCTGCACAGCCTGCTCCCTTGCGAACGCAGCTGCCTTCCTGGCGAAGGCTGCTCTCCAGAGCCTTGTCTTCCTCTGAGCCTGCCCTCCCAGGCAGCTAAAAGCAGACACAGGAGCCATGCAAGACAGCTGAACCAGTTTTAGAGAATATAAGGCCCCTGACATCACAAGTAATTGCACGTCTCTCATCTTAGAGGCTGGGCAAGTGAGACCTCAAGAGGGAAGAACCATGGCTGGAGGAGGGACGGGCACGGGGTGCAAAAGGGCAAGAGAAACAAACCACGAGGAAATAGGGGTCTTGAAGGAATGGCACGGGCCACAYAGGGAAGGTGGTGGGGAAAAGAGGGGGGAGGCTGATGGGGAGGTGGCGAACGGATATTAAGTTGCAAGAACAAGAACCACATTGAGATCTCTGTGGAAGAAGGATAAAAATAGAGGGATTTCAGGGAAAGAGGAGAGAAACTGAAGAGCTGCATATGAGGAGAGAGTGGGAGAACGTTGCTACTGATATGGGGACCAAAGTCAGGAGACTGCTTGTGGATAAAAGTGCTATGCAAGGTCTTCGCCTCCATTAGGAAGGACTTAACTAACCATAGATTAAAAAGAAAAGGGTTGGGAAAACCCAATGAGTTAGAGCTTTCCAGTGCAGGGGAGCCGGCAGGGACCACTGACTCCTGGGGAGCTCTCCAGGGGAGGCACACGGCTCTTCCTTTCCAGATCTACAACAGACTCGCTGCACAAAGAAGCGTGCACGCAGCGGGGTGTATTGAGGGGGCCATACGGCTTCCTACGGATGCACGTGTTGAAGTGACTCTACTAGAAGTGCTCACTCGCACGGATTAGCCCAATAAAGAAAAACAGAACTATTCTGCCCATTAGGAAAGGCTAAAACCTGTCCCAAATCTCACAGTGGGACCATACCTGTAAGTGTGCATATAGTTTACTTAGATATTGATACTATAGATGAACAAAAATGCCGTCATTAATGTAGAGGGAGAAAAATCTATTTAAAATACATTTTAATTAAGTTACATAGTAGGCCTCTCTATCCTAACATTATTGCCTTCTACTATGACTTAATCAAATCTTAATCAAACGCACATAACTATAGACAGGAGTTACTGTATGCATTTAAATAATAAAAGGATTTCTGGAATTATTTAGAAAATGAATTAAGAGTATTTGTCACTCAGCGGCGAACAACTATTTGTGAGTCAGGTGACTTAAATACATTTTAATCCAAATCAGTCAGGGCATTAACAATGGTTTTATTTGGATTTTTAAAAAACAATCCTTTAGACTAACAAGTGAATGTTCAATCTTCTAGAGACAATGAGAAAATAGATAAACCAACAAGGGACCATCTAAATTTGATGGTCTTTGTCTTAAAAAACAGACTGAAGGAAATACAATGAAAGCATATACTTACTGAACACTGCAATTTAAATGGTTTTGTATTAGTAGTGAAAGCAGCACATGTGATAAGGTCTGGGTCGTCGCCTTCGTTCCACTGTGCCAGGATACTGTCATAATAAACAGACACGCCAGCTTTTGACAGTGCCTCCTGAACAGCACTTTCGATTTCGTTGTTGTTAAGGCAAGTAACATTTGAGCTGAGTGGGGGCTGTACGAGATGTATGCGAGAACCATCAATTCCAAGAGATAAGAGGGTTTCTACCGTGGTGTGAATGTCAATTGTATTCCCATAGACAATGACGTTCCCTAAGGGAAAAATAGGGGGAAAAATTTCTAAGACATACAATGAAAACCTTATTAGTATAACTCAGATGATAATAACACGAAATTGCTCTCTTTGACCCTCTTATTTCTCTGATGCTATGAAGCAAACAATGTTACCTAGCAACAGTAGCTAAGATAATTTAGTGAAGAATCTGTACAAAACATCCCACAAAGTAGGCAAGTACTTAAATAGAAGTATGACATTCATTCTGACCCCATAATTTGAAATTATTTTGATTGAAAATCCTCTAGGGGGAAAAAAAMCAGGTTTTTATTTTGTTCTCCCCTCCCTCCTCAATTTTGCTCATTCAAAGGACTTAGGGGTGGGGGGGGGACAGGAGCAAATTAAATACATCATGCAGAAAAAAACCACAAACTGTGGAAAGACCAAGTTATAGAAAACAAGCCATTGTGCAATATGGGAGGTCACCAGTGCTGCCGCTTCCTTCCGCAAAAGCCTAATCTCCAGACAATGGAGACGCCCCTGCAGATGTACCCCTGTGCCTGCTGCTTCCTATCTGCCRGCTTGTCTCACCGAACTGCCCCGCTGAGGGGCACAGGCGGCCGATGCACTCGACAGGGAGCGGCTGGCAGCTCTGCACTGCTCTTTGAAGACAGCTGCCTCCCTCCAGTGCACGTCGGAGAACGCCCCCAAAACCAAAATGCCTCAAGTACGCGCTCCGAACCAGCCAGCCTCCGTCCTTGCACACTGCCTCGAAATCAGCAAGCTTAAGACAGACATTTCTGATCAGTTGGTATGAAAACAGCATTTGGATACTGCTGCTCCTTTTGCAGTGCATTGTCACTAGAGCAGAAACCACTATTTAAACCAGCTCCATCTTTCCACCCACTGGGTGAAGGGAGCTCTGATTCAAACCCACATCTCCCACCTTCCAGGGGAGTGCCCTTAACTACAAAGCTGCAGGCTATATGGTAGGATCTTGCAAATTCTCTTACTGAAGCAGTGCCACTTCAAACTGCATAGTTAAAGCTGAGAGCGAATACGTGAGGATAGGAAGGAAGCAGGTTCTGTGTGAGCATAATGTGACTCTCCAGCCTAACGGCTAAAGCCCTCCCGGCAAAGAGGGAGGCAGAGCTGGGATGCGTCGGAGCATCTGTGTGTTTTATCTAAAGATGGTTTAATATAAAACACATAAACATTCCTCTGAGCAGGGACTGAAACGTGCTCCTCTCCTCCCTGTTCCCTCTGTCTCCCTGCTCAGAATAGGAACCTTTTTTTCTGCTCCATGATCCACTAAGCCTTCAAGTAATCCATGCAAAATGGCACAGCTCTCATAGCACAGACTGTAAACTCCTTTCCTGCTGGCTAAGGACCCTTTGCTACAAGGGCCACAGCCAAGCTCCTGCCCAAGCAAAGGAGGATCGAGCCCGGGCTTGCGGGCTCCTTCATGCATGCAGCAGTAAGCACGCACACAACCACCAGCTCTGCGGCTGTGCTGTGTTCAACTGCCCCAGCAACCAGCTCAAGCTGCAAGGCCAAGGTAGATGGAGGAACACCCAGCCTGTGGATTTGGACAGACCTTCAGTAAGACATCAGCTCCTACACGTTAAGTCTGATGGGTGTTTCAGTATGCCAAGAATCTGATCTGTCAGCACAAGGATGCACCAAATGCACGTTCCCAGTGCATTTAATGTCCCATACCTGGGCAGTGCTGCTGGTCAGCAGGTGCATTTATTGCCTTCTGGGAAATCCCTGGCAGAAATAGGAAATAACTGAGCCATACCTACACAAGCTAACACGTAAACATCCTTGCAATAGAGGACATCATACACTCCAGCATGGAGCTCGGAAAAAGGAAATTGCAGAAAAGCTAACACCCCCCAAGTGTCGCTTTTCCAGGTAATGTGTGTAAACCAGAAGAAAGCCAGTGCACAAATCCCAGGCCACCCCGGGCTTGTCCAGTCTCAGATTGAAGCTGAGGGATAACACAGAGGATATAGGGCCTCGTATGAGAAGACTGATGATATGGCAGAAGCTTCTCTACGAGCTCTATGAAAATAACTTGTAGTCTGGCATTGAAGGAAAAGCGTAGGGTGGAATGTACTAAAGAAAAATCAGTGTTGAGACATATGAGGTGTTTCAGGAATGGCCTTTAACTGACATAAACAGTAGCTGGCACTGGGTCCCCACAGACTACACAGCAGTAACTGCAATCAGAATTTGGACAAACAGCTGACTTTCCTACATAACTGGCTTGATCTTGACTTTTGGCAGCATTTGTTTTCCTACATGGCACTGCAGTAAGCAGTGATGAGCAGGTAAGAGAGTGCCTCATGCAACTCACTTGTATGTTTATCTCGGCATTGGCATTTATGTCTCACTACAAGTGACAGCATCCCCTACAACCTAAATTTTATTATTTCATAGGCTAAACTAATTTCACTGGGACCATGTTTTACTGCATGAGACACAGAGCGACACTAAACAGAGCATTCACAAAGCCCTAGCTCCCAAGAATATTAATGATAAAAATTGTTAACAGATGTTCTATTATTCCCCTTAGACTACAAGGTTATTTTATTTGTCCAGATCAGTTTGGCTACTTGTAGCTGCCAAATAAACATATCTCTTCATAACTGCCAGAGAAAAGAATTGCCCCATGATTATACATGCTCAGAAATGATGGAAAGCATATTTTTACTGTTCACATCAATGACCAGAAGAACAGAACAATTTTACCTGCAAATGTATTCATCTGAAATCATAAGAAAGAGATCTTACTACTTTCATAAATATAATATAGAATATGTAAAATGTGTGATAATGGGAATTCCGTCCAATGTGTACATTGCTAAGCTGACTTTCCAAGCAAGAACAACCCTTTCCATTGCTCATGCCTGCCAGGATGCCTATCTGTAGGCAGTACTGTCCTCATGAGAGAGCCAAAAAAGAAGGAAGACATAAGACTGATCCATTTTTTTCACTGCTGCAGCAGGCTATAATGCAAGAAGTAAACAAGCAGCACTAGTGGTGAAATACAAACTTCAATATATTCATTTTTAGTAATCTAATGTGCTAATATTGCAGGTAAGAACGTGGTATGTGGATGCTGACAGCCTCACGTTACATTTACACATTTTCAATTAGCAATGGGTGAAAAACATAAGCAGCTGAAGAGGATGCAGTGTCTGGGAAAGGGGAATGAGAAGTGCTTACCAAAGGCATAGCCTAGCGAAGTTTTATTCTGACTCTAAGGCAAGCAAGTCTGGGCAACTGAGAGATCCTCACCATTTGGCAGAACCAGCCTCTTTGGAGGGAAGTTCAGTTATTACATTATATATTGGCATTTTTGTATATACAAGATCAGATTCAAGCCCTGCATTTCTCAAGGGAAATTAAAATTCTGTTTTATATGGTAATATTAAATACAACTACATTAGATCAAGGAAAGCAATGCTCCTTTACTGACCTCTTGTAAATCAACAATTTACGGTTTCTGCTTATTACAATATTAGTGGCTTTTTAGATTACAGTACTAGTAGTCTAGGAACTACAGATATTCATTATGGACTGAAATTATGTTCACTGGACAGATAGCAGTTCCTCAGGATGCTTTTATTATTTAACTACATGAAAATGTATCTATCTGTGAGTAAACATAATAATCTTCCACGGAAAAAAGCAGCCATAAATAAAGACCGTTAGAGTAGTTTTATCATTTATTACTAGAATGCCAGAGTTCTGCAGTAGAGCAGTCTCATGCATTTTCCACAAGTGGAAGCACAAGATTTCAGTGACCCTAGCATGACCTGAATCTTTTTAGTTTGCAAAAGCTAAAGGAGAAAACCAGTATTAGCTAAAGCATCAGTGGCTCTGGTTGGTGATTCATGCACTGGAATTTTAATGCGATAGTATTCCTACAAACACGCTTTTAATAAGGCAGTAAACTATGTTTAGGTAAAGAGAAAAAATAATTGCTCCATTTTGGGCCATTAAAGCAGTTTTGTTCCTTACTTTACTCCCATCCTACTTTTTATTTTCATGGAAAGTGCAGAGCTAATAGGAGATGAATTTCAATTAGTCACAATTACAGTTATAATAGGTTACATGCATTAGGCGGCTGGGTTTCATCAGAGAAGCCGCAGCAGCAGCCATTGGGGCTGGTGCTCACCCTGCTCCCGGGCCCTCGGCAGCAGGAGGCCCTTCYGGAGCCGCCAGCACAACCGGCCGGGGGCAAAGGCCTCCAGCCCCAGCTCGGGGGACCATGCTGCAGCCAGCCGAGGAGCTGGCAGTGGCAGACGTGGCTCGCTGCTTCTCACACGGGCTCCTCGAGCAACACCTGCTGCTGAGTGCTGGCCAGCTTCTCCCGTCACCTCTCCTCGCCTGAGGCAAGGAGGAGACTGGGGAGGAAGGCTGCTGCCCACCCTTGGTGGCGCAGTCACTGCCAGGAGCACTGTTGCTTCCACCACGGTGTGCACACAACGCCTCCCACCAGCACGCACTACCGGGCTGATCCTGCTCTACTTATGACCTGCAAAAAAGCATCCACCGATTTCATCCAGAATGAAGTGGTACCCAGTGCTCACAGAGGGAAGAAAAGCAATTAAAAACCCTACCTTAACTCTTAATTAAAAGCTGCTCTCAAAATCAGTGCCACCAAATGAAGATTTCATCCAATTAGGCTAATAAGACTCACATTGTGAAGCTCAGTAATTAACACTTTCCTTTAAAGAACCTCCAGAACTACAGGTGGTCTTGAAGGCACATTCACCCTCCCTCACCCGGGTCTCTTCTCCCCCAGCCGGGTAGCTCCATGCACTTGCTGCGCTAGGCGCCAGTGGGAGCTGCTCCCTGCCCGAGCCCCCGGGCTGGCTACGTGGGACCCCGGCGGGGCTCATCCAGCAGCCGAGCCAGGAGAATGGGGCTCGGCACAGCAGGCTCCAGACTACTTTTGATAAACGTAGCAAATGGCTGAATAAGAAGAGCACAAATAGAAGGAAGTTGTGTGGAGAAAAGATTGAGTATAAGCTGAAGAATTATTATCGTATCTGAAGTGGGAGGATGAAATCTCTATTTCTGTGCGGCTACAATAACCAGCACACATAGTTTTACTAGCCACTTCATTTTCTCCAAACATAAGCAAATCCTATTTTTCAACGTTTTGAATTCTAACGTGTTTAAAGCAGGTTAGTAGGAATTTGACAAACAGTACTTTAGAGTGTTGATGAGGCGAAATATATGAGGTGTAATATTACTATTTATTGAAGGCAAAACTAGGATCTGGAGAATTTCAGAGATGAAAAGTAAACACAAAGGTAAAACTTTGGTCATCCCAGTAGAGGGGTAGCAGAGAGCTGACAGACATCAGCATGGCCTGCAGAGAGCTGACAGACATCCAAATCAATTGCTGAACTCCACAGGAGCCTTGCCTCTGCACCTCCATGAGTCCGTCGCCTATTAGACCGTCTCCAGAATAGGCTAGGGGCTGAAAAGTGGACTCATTTTCAGAAAGAGTAGGGATCTTGGATGCAGCTATGATCAAGTCTGAAAGAACAACCTTTGTAAGAAATATAGCTGGAAGAAATACAGAGGAAGAACAGAAACAGAGATAGATGGAGAAAGACTTCTCCAGCTGGGCACTCTTTATACCTTACATCTGCAGCGGCAGAGAACATCAAGTGGGAAGAGCAATGAAAGGGAACTGGAGCCAGAGGCAGGATGGAGAGAAAGGGGGAGGCGTCACGTCTCCCACAGACCACATCTCCAAAAAGTCCCTCCAGACCGGCCTCATCAGGAGTTGTGGATTTAGCTTATAACTGAAGACAGGATAGTGCCTCATTAAGATATCCAGCTTTACACCGCAACAAAAGTCAGCAGCAGTAATGAAATTATGATTAATATAATATTAATTTAGTATTAATAATAATAAAGGTGCATTCGTCCCAAAGCAGACGAGGTGCTGTAAGACTGCCGTTCGCCTGAAGAGCGATCCTCCCAAGCGCCTTGTGTCCCAGCCAGCAGCTAGCTCTCGGGCAGCGTTTCTGCACAGATGTACTGGAGCACATTCCAGGACTGGGCACACACGGATTTACATGAAAGACTAGCAGTAGCAAACAGGGAAAACTAACAACCTCATCTGTTTATGCAAACGCAGCTGTGCGTATCAGCTGGACATCAGGTAAAACTGTGCAGGCAGGGGCTGGTATCAGCTGGAAAACAGGCGGAGCGGGACTGCTGAAGAGGCTCTATTTATAAGCCTGAGGCCAGGAAGCTGTTTGAGGAAAACACGAACGGAAACATTATCATGTTTATTGTCTCCTGTCCTGATCACAGCAAGACTTAGAGGATGATAAAGAAACTTCCAGTGTCTTGAGAACTTCCCTAAATGTCTGCCAAGCAGGACGTGAACCTCGTAGACCACACCAAATAACTACCAATTTTCATTATGTTCTCTACGAACGAGCCAGGTAAACTACATCTTTAGGAAACTCCTGTTGTTGCACTCAGTCAACAGGAACTTCCCAAAGACAGCTTTCCTGCTCTGAACTCTGTCCTAACTCAGATCCGGCACACAGAACTGACATTACATGAATTCACTTACTGTTTGGTCTCTTTTTCTGTAGTTGAAAGTTTAACTTGGAAGCCTGTATGATTCCAGGTATTTTCAATAGCATACGCATTCAGTGAATGAACTAATGAATATATGAACGATGCACATATGAACAGGCTGAGGAAATACAGGTATGGTGGACATCTGCACAAATGTGTGATTTTAAGGGTTAAAAACAAAATACTGGGAGCCTGCAGTTCTATGTGAAAATCTGCAACTGATGTAACCAAATACAAAGATGACAGATACTGAAAAAACCCACTTCCTAATTTAGACCTGTTTTCTTTGCGTTACATCTCAAATCTAGATATTTTTCTATACAACAGAAAAACACATCCACTAATTAAATTATTATTTAATTGGCTAATTAATGACTCCAGCCAGATTTGCATTTGGGACTCATTTTGTGTTATACAATAATTATAGATAATTAGTCTATCTCAAGCCTTTCTTTCCTAGCTAAATATGCTGGGTATCAAAAATGACAACAAATTGTAAATTAATCTGGAAAACAAAGCACAGCAGATGAAAGACTTTGTTAGAATTAATCAGGCACCAATTATACCACGGAATTAAGGAAACAATAAGCCTCAAAAACATTTCTGTAAATGTGTGTGTGTGTTAACAAAAACCCTTACCTTCTGAGCTGACAACGTTTTCTTTCAGCCAGTGCATTGCCTTTAAGCAGTCCTGATCGTCATTGAGAGTAAAATGATTGGAAGGGACTTTCCCTGTGTATCTTTGTGGCCACTTACTTATGACTTCTCTATTAGTTGGGAGTTTACTGATATCTGCTCCAGTGGGAGACAGGACCTGGAAGAAATGAATAAATGAGTGAATGAATATATGGCATGTATCTTGGAGAACTGTTAAGAAAGATTTCAAAAAACAAGCRTTTTGACTACCTAAGGGTTGCTATCCTGGTACACCCTAACCCTTCTTAACATTTAGCCTTAGCAAACACATCAGTGGCCACAAAGAAAATAGATTCATGCTAGTCTGAGTACACACACACAGAGGTACACATGCGTGTGTATGTATTCCATATTTTCTATGGGATATGGGTGACCATTTTAAACAGCAGTGCCAGAACAAGTGAGTAACAATAAAGGCAAAATGCAAACGAAAGGGACTTCACAGCAAACAGCAGAAATGCATAAATATACGGTTGAAGGATCTCTGCAGTTATTTGAGTAACATATACCTTTAAATGACACTTGAAAATTCTTTGTGCAGCAAGACTGCCTCCACCTTTTGTCAGCAAAAATCAACTTTCTAAAATAARAGAGATTTTGTCCCAGAGAAAGGGACCAAAACCTGCTTGATGGTTAAAACGCCAGCATTCAGTGAAGTGTTAATTGTATAATGCTACTTTACAGTAACAAATTCAACCTGAATTACACAGAGCAAAAAAGAGAATCTCATCTATGACTTCTACAGCACCAGTGATTAATGTCCTGAACGTTCTCACTGCCAATTGGATCAACTGAAATACTATTCGGTCATATAAAAACAGGCATGACATCAAAAGATCTTACTTACCCAATAAGTAAATCCTCTTAATCATAGTGAGTAAAGTTTTACTAGGCATTAAATTTGACTGCTTACCAAACAAGGAACAACTTATAAAAAGGATAGACTACAGCTCTGTGTAATAAAACAGAAACCAGATGATAAAAACAATTCCTTCCTATCTTTTGTAGAGCTTAAAAGTGAGAATAGATGACATTAGGTTTTCTTCTCGAAGGCAGATAAAACCCGAGTTTCCCTTGCTTGCTTTATCTTTCTTTCTCCTCCAGTGTAGTTACTTCCCATGACTTATTTTGCAAGTCTGAGTTACCTCCAAACTTCTTTTTCTAGGAGCACTTAAAGTCATTCAGACCATACTTCAACTTTTGTTTCATCCCTGTTGAACAGTGAATATGGATTGTTGTTTAAAGTGTGGCTCTACTCTGAAAAGTGATTACAGAAAAACTGGGGCTTTCTCCCTCCACAAATCTGTTGCACACATACAGTCCAGATTTCACTATGGGGCTGAACATACCTCACATTCATGTTTGTGACTTACAGTGAACAGCACTGTAAAAACCTGTAGAGACATGCTCAGTTTGATCTCCTGATTTTAAAGGCAAAATACCTTGCTCGTGATTCCTATCCAAAACCAATCAGTAAGGGAAAAATCACTGCAGGCAACGGGGCTATACAAAAGATGGCCATTCGGTTTACATAGTTTGAGGGCCACGTGATGATGCACAAGAAAGAACAAACCCTGCCCAGGATGTCTGAGTCGAAGCTGAGCCTGTAGGGCTGGAGATGAGCTTGATTCCACATTTCACATGTAACTAAGGGTCTGCTTCAATCTCACTGGAAACTTAACTGTGTGCAACAATAACATACAGCACCACGTACGTGCCTAGGCATGGTCATCATGTGAGATGAGTAATTAATTTGATAAGGAATTCTCTCCATTGCCAAAACTAGGTCAAATGGTGTTAGACCAGCTGGAGTTAAGTCTCCTGCGGCTGGGGCCACATGTCAATTGGGCCCACTTTTCAGCAGGTTTAATGGTCATGGCGGCAAAAATACTGGCAGCTTTGCTTAATATTTGATACTGAGCAGTGACACTGCTGGTAGAAAATTTTGTAAAACCTCTCATCTCCTCCAAATTCTATAGCCACACTGAAATAGTACAACCTGCTACGCTGAAGGGATGCAAACTTTCTAGTTATACACTTGCTAAGGACTACTCTACTGCTTTGCTAACCACAGAAACCCTATTCACTGTAAAAACTGTATGTATTATTATGCTTTTCACTCTGCACACAATCTTACCTGGTATTTCTGTCCCGTACAGAGAACAAGGTAGTCATATGGTACTTTTTTCTCCTTGGAAACAACTACATATTTGGCAGCGCGATTTATGCCAGTCATTTTACCAACCACAACATTAACCCAGGAACAAAGTGACATCTGTGCATAATCTTCATCATTAAAACAGTGGCTGTGAAGAAAGAATATCTGTAAGTGACATTTCAGCAGCTGACAGCAGGCATTAATTAGACATCTGGTGAGTCCACCAAAGTCCCCTAGTGCTTCAGGTCCGTTCTCTCGCTGTGAGTTTACGGCAGTCTATAGTAAAAGATTAGTCATTATGAAATACTCAGTTACAAATTGACAACTTTCTGCTAAAACCAAACAATCCCTCCCAGCGTTGGGCCATACAACCACATAATTTAAAAACAAAGTCAGAAATATATGCTTTACTCTGCTTTTTCTTTGCAGGCTGATGCGAGGAGGAGACTTTTACACCTGCAAAGAAAATATTTTAACGGTCTAATTCTTTCTCCTATACAAGACTCCCTTATTATTAGGTTTTTTTCCACTTTTGCTTCATTTGGTATTCAACTTCACCGGTAGTGGCTATGGTGAGACACAAATGCAATGAAGGCACCATTGGCATTTTAACATCCATATTCCAAAGTATTAGTCTGAAAAGTTTAAAAATAAATAGAAAGCTAGGAAAACGGTTGTCAGGGCTAGAAGCAAAAGGCAGAGATCTCAAATTTTCTCTTGGTGACCCCTTTCCAAATGAACTTTTCCAAAATGCAAGAATGAAAAATTCTAAAAACATACTAAACTGACCCCCTACCCCCAAACTTTCAAAAGTCTCTAAGATACAACTGAATTCCTCTGCAAGATGAACTGAATATTAACAGGAATAAAAGAGAAATCATCACATAGGTTATCCAAAAGAAAACAAAATTAGCAGGTAAATGAGAGAGACACAAACAGTGCAGATGTGAAAAAGATTAATCTTCACTAACTTGTAACTGAACAACAATTTATTCTTAATGAAAATGGGGAAGCAACTTCTATAATTTCAAAGCAATTACCTTCAGTGCTAAGTAACAAACAATATAAAGGTTTCTCTGTTTTAAGAAGCAGAGCCTTGTTCCATATAGTACTTATGGTTTCCAGGGCTTTTTGTCCCTGAATGTCTTATGGACTAAGTGTTGTCCAAATGAGATACCTCGATAGAAATCTGATTTTCAGGGTGTGTATGGTGCACACATTATGAGCACCATGCTCTGGCAGTGTTAATTCAGTATCAGTACCAAAAAACTAAGGAACCTAAAATCACTTGTCGATTTTGAAAATCTCAGGCAAGGTTTACTTTTGCAGCTCTTAAATTTCAGCGGTGTTACAGCCTGGTTTTAATGTAAAGTATCATAGATACCCCTATGTATGATGGAAGTATCAAAGATCTGGAAGCTGCTATTTAAAAAGCCAATTTTGAAGCAAAATCCGAATGGAACAAAACCTCTTTTAATGCCTCAGTAATGAAAATTAAAATAATTTCCAAAGGTCTTTTATGACTCAGAGTATGCCCCCACCCTGCCCAACTAAGCAAATACCAGAATACTTATTTATTATCGCATTTGCACTACCCTCTCTGCTTAATAGACTTCTGGAAAGACAAAGATTCCTGAAGATAAGATACTTCAATATAGATGTACAATAGACACATCATTATAAAATGTATGGAGGACCAGAGAGAGAACATTTTCAACGAGGTCCGTTATGACTCTTGAACACCACTGAGTCTTGCAATAGCCCATTATGAAAATACACAGTACGTTGCTGGCCATTCTGCAAATCCAGCTACACTCAACTCAATACCTTCCTGATACTGAAAACTTAAACCAGTGAAAATTCTGTTAAATTAGGTTCTTTCAGTAGAATTGAAGATTAATGCTAATCCCAAACCCATTTATAGCTTTGTAGAGGGATGAACCCACAGGATCTAGTGAAAAAGAATGCAACAGGTTTTAAACAAGCAAAATAGATGAATGGCTGGTGTTACACAGATGTCTGGTTTATGAGATCAGTGTGACATGGCAAGAAAATGGAACTTGCACATCTTGCGTGAAAGGAAGCTGAGTCTCACCCCTGCTAGCACTTCATGCCTATGGGACAAGATGGGAACGGCCAATAAAGAAATCCTGGGTTTCACCCAGTCTGTGATCTGAAGTCACTGCAGAAAAAATATTCCATCTACCAAATAAAGCTCATGGCCATTCAGAGGCTCAAGAACTTTACTTTCTATTGATACTGAGTGATGAAAAACATTCCACTTTCTTCCACAGAACTAAATGTAATGTGATTAAACAGAAGGGGACTCAGCTCATGTTCAAGCATTTGATACCTTTATATTACACCAGTGACTGCAGCAGAGAACGCCAGAGAGACACTCGGCACTAACAGCTGTTATTTTGCCATTAGTACCAGAATACACATTCTAAAACAGAGCTGATTGCTACACATTAATTGTTGTTACTGAGTTCCCAAAATTGTCATACAGGATGCCACAGAAACAAATAAAGTTGCTTTCATGGACCTGAACAATTTTAGGACTGAATGACCAGGCTTTCTGAGGTGCTCTGCATCCTCTGTACTCACAAATACCAGAGGCAAATAAGTAAGGGAAGAAAACCACTGACAATTCCAAACTGTAATCATGCAGAAATCTATAAATAAAATGGACATCAAGGACAGATGAGGGTTTTCAAAAGCACCTTTATAATTGAGGTGCACAGCTCCCAGGAGACTGACACTCCAAAATCACAGGGATGCTTTCAGAAATCATACCCTGCAGAGTTCAATTTTCACTCTTAATCTGCTTTCAAATTTTAACAGCTAATTCTGGTGAGGCAGCTATGAACTGCAACTTTCCATCAGGAAGGACGTTTTGTTATTACAACTCTTTTTTACAGTATACTTAGGAAAAAGAATACATGCATTTATGTGAGCATATAATCTCTTCATTTACTAGATCTGTACTTAAACACACCCCTTTCTACAATAGAAAAATTAATTCAGGTAACTACTTATAAAAAATTCCTTGACAGGGCAAAATTCCAAACGAGATAAGGTGGTTTTAAACAGGTTCACGTCACACCATTTTCATGTCTTTGTAGAGATTTCATTTTTAAGGTTCAGCAAGCAACATTGAGTTGTTTTGTCATTTAAAGAGCTGGCCCTTTAACGCACTGCCGCTTACTGAGTAAAAGATTTGGTAAAAAACAATGTGCAGGTTCCAAAGAGTCACATGCCAAATCTAAATAAATTATACTGAGTTCATTCCCCAACTATTCAAAATAACTGATTCATTTTAATTCTATGCCTCTCAACGTCCAGAACAATCACATTCCTGTCTACAGTGAGGAGTCCTAGTCACTATTCCAAAATAAAAAATAAAACCATCAAAACAAATATACTAAATTTAAGTGAGAATTACATACTGTGAATTTTAATGAGGTAGGATTTTATCCTACTAAATGGAAGGTATTTTACTTGTTAGCACACAAGAAAACTCATGAAATGTTTGACCACTCACTAGACACAAGCATAGCTATCTTCCACAACCTTCCCTTCAGTTGTTTTGCGCCARACCCATGGCTCTGCCAACCCAGGGGAGGTAAGTGTAAGGGACAGCACTCTGGCTGGGACTGGAGATAGACTTCCACAGTCCAGTGACTGGCATGCAAATTGTTCACAGGCAGCAGAATTGATGCAGCACAGTTCTTCCAAATTTATCAACAGCAATAATCCTAAACTTTCCCCCATATACTCAGCAAAATTCCCACTATCATCAGCGGGGTCTACATCTTACCATGTGGCTGCTATAAGTAGATCGCTGGTCACATTGCTAAAATTTATTCTTATACATTCTTTTGTTCAGCATTATTTGGAACAAAACTCATGGAAGTTAAAAACTAAATAATATTTAAAAAGCAAGGATACATCTTTTGTCATTTTTCTTTAACCTGGAGATCTAAACAATCTAAAAAGTCTTGGAAAGCAGAGACCAGTGTCCTGGTATAATACAATGGATTGCTGTCCTGAAGTTACTGCTTTAGCAATTTTTCCCTAGTAATAATTATATTCAACTCATTTCACAGGTGAATGCATGTTGTATAGACAGATTGGATTATTTTGAGGCTATCTGTCTACGTATCCATCTAAAATGTAGGACAAGATCACAAAGAATTATGAAGTGTTATGTTTTCCTTTGAAGCTATGGAAGTGTTTAGGTATTAAGTCAAACCTGTTAATTAAAAATCTTCTATGTTTGGAGCCCGGTAGGTCTTTTCCTGGAAGGCCGTGAATTGAAATCAAGGTCAGATTGTTGAACTTCAGATGTGGACTGTGGAAAGAAAAACAAAATGCCACAGTTCAACCAGTGTAAGTTTGCTGAGGCTCCGTTTGGTACAAGCATAATGCGGGTGCATTTCAACGTATGGTTATACACAGTGCTTACAGCTTAGCTTCCCAGTCCATCACTGTGACTTTCGAGCTGTACAGCATCCAGCACAGTATCGTCTCAATCCTGACAGAGATCTTTAGACTCTTATCATGTAACTAACAAGCTCTGTTCCTAAGACCTTATGGCAGGACTTACCTTCCATGACTACAAAAGGTATTGTAAGACCACCAAGCCTTTGCTCAAACACCTTTGCTGTTCATAGCTCACCTTCTATAAGCTGCAGGAGAGGAAAAAAGAATTCCTGACAACTGGTAATTTGTCTGCTTCCTGCAACAGGTCTACTGAAATTAGGAGGGCATATCAAAGGAACAGCATAGATTTTAATTCCATATTCAGGAGGATACAGAAAGTAATTCCTTTACACAGGCCAGGTACAAAGTGTTTTGTCATTTTGCCAAGATGCATGTGTCTTTGGACACAAAAAGAGGAATACTTTCCACCATACTTTCATTAACGCCAGAGTGTGGGGGGGAACAAGACTGACAGTATGTTGAACTAAATGTGATCTGACATTTAAAAACAAATAAATATTATGAGTGATTAAGCCTTCTAATCTTCAAGGCTTTCTGTAAGTTAAGTATGGATTGATGCAAATGGTACAAAGGAATCAGAATGTTTTTTATCAGCCAATGTTAATTTGTTATTCATACGTTTAAAAAATATATTCAAACAAAGTTAAAGGTCATACTTAAACCAAGGAATTTCAAGGTTATGGCTGCCCCTCTCAAAATGCATATTAATAGTTTAATTCTGGATTATGGATTATCTATGGTAAATCTCCATGCATACTCAGGCCGAGTGCAATGTAATAAATAACCTTAATGTAACAGAGTGCGTATATTTATACAGATTATGGGCCTGATTCTCATTTAAATTAAGGTCACTCTGCAGAGGTGGGTGTAAACAGAATTTGTTCTTCATTTATGGCCACATTATGCTGGCTGAGTGGTACAAAGTGGTCTTCATGTAAATGAGAGTTAGCCCGATATATTAAGCTGAATTTAAAGTGTACAGAAGGCCATCTGCACTCATGGAGCACTCCTAGTGGGGTGCAAATGTGAACAATTACAGTAACTTTACACACCTAAATAGTATGACTCCTTGGCATTTAGTTTACATGTAATTATGAGGAAAATTACTACAACAGTACATAAACATCCTAGACATTCTCCTATCCTGCCTGCCCTCATAGCAATGAAGTTTCTTTTCAGCTTAGAGATGAAATCACCTCCGTACATGCTGCATGGCCTCTTGCCAATAGGTCTCCAAATCCAGGTGCTACAATAACATTAATTTTAAATTATGTTAACAGTATTTAGGATGAAAATGTTGCAAGCAAGCATCAGAAAAATGGCAGGCAACATTAACATGCCTCTTTTGCATGATTGCACTATGATGCACTTCATTGATCTGGTCACATACTATTTTCTTCTGCAGGTGCTCTATGTCTATTTAGTCCATACGCAGTCATCCAGTATTTCCACAGTCATACGGTATTTGTTCAKTTCTTCCCCATTGAGCGTGAGGCTTCAATTCAGACCTTTCACACAGTACAATTTACTAATGATTTACTTCTACCTCAGCGCTCCCATGGCACTCCCATATGCCCCAAACATTAATTCATGTTTGCCATTCATTAATCTTGTAGGCATCAAAATGTTGATTAGCATCTCCTTAGAATACTGTGATGAAATCAGTCATATCTTCAATTCCCATATTACATTGAGAAAAATCAAGGCACAAAGAAAACTGGATTAGAGCTATCAAAAAGGCACGCTGATGTTGGAGGCAGAACTGAAGAGACCCAGAGGCTGGTACCTGGCACTGCCCCGTGCTCAGAGTGTGGGCACACTGCCCTCCCGGGTCCAAGGAGCCACAGAGCTCCATGCAAAATTTCATGCAAATAATGGTCACATTTTCAAACAGAGAGGTAAAATTCTCCTTCGGCTAAGAATCAAAATTTGTTAAATGTTTAAGCACAGGCTGGCATTTGTGAAAATTATCAGAATCTTTAAATAAAATAAGTAAAAAAACCTAGTATCTTGTATTACAAAAGCTTGATTTCAGAACTGTAGCTGGTATGCCTAACCTTAGGATTTTAAATATATATACAGGCACTTAAATACAAGCCTGAAAACTACACGCAAACTGTCGGTGCTTAGCCACGGTTACTGTCAGGCACTGGCACACAGAGTTACAGGGAGGTAACAGGTTTGAGTATTCTGACCAGTGACTGTTATGCACATTACCACACTCTATATCATCCTCCCCTTTCCTCTGCGTAGCATTATTATTTCTAGGCTAACAAAAGGATGGTTTATTATGGCTTTTGATTCCTTACTGCTGCCTAAAAGCCCTTAATAACTGAAAAACAACAAAGGCTCTGAGAAACAGGTAGTGCACATTAGGAGAGTGAATGTCTTATATGCTTCTAATATATATATAAAAAAAACAATGCCTACTATGAAGTAGGGTAAAAGCAGAGGTTCCCATTTGGTGAAAAAGTCTTCAAGTCAGGAGCCTGAACCAATGCAACATTAAACAAGTGCACCTGCATTTCAGAAGCAAATAATTCCAGCAGGGATTCACGTTGCTGTGGATACAAAGGGAAGAACAGCTCAAAGATACTGGTAAAGCAGGGAGGGATTAGAGTATCTAGGGAAATAAGTAAAAGGTATTGGGTTTCATTGCACAGTTCTAGAGGACAGCTACAAAAAAAAGTCTAAACACCCTTGTCCTCGAAATAAAATAGGATTGCCAATTTACTGTGAGCATAATCAAAGGAACAAACAAAAAAGTTTTAGTACATTATTTTTATATATCCTGGCATTTGTGAATCTGTTAGAATATTCCTTGCTAGTTTTTCTGGATTTTTTGCCTGATGTCTTGCTACCTTTTTTTTTTCTTGTGCGTGCGGTGTAACGATGGAGGCTTAGATGGTGGAAGCTGCCTGAACAAATCATTTAATTAATTGCTTTCATTAAACCTCTCGTTATCACAAATAATAAGTCAAATCACTTTTGTTACAAAAAATAAAGTGCAGTGAAGTGGTCTACACGAACCTAAGCGTTTCAATTTATTTGAAACGAAGCATCACGCTTTTTTTTTTTTTTTAATCTTTCCAGTCATTTATAAAAACTAAAAAGGTGACAGAAGATAATGCTTTATCTGGCTACCAAAACTGGTAACTATGTGCACTATTCTCCTGTATGCATAATCTTTAAACAATAACTTTAATATCTGGAATTATAACCTATCCAAAAGTAAAGTCCTAATTATACTGTATCCTCAACTTTGCTGCAGCAGAGCACTTGTAAAAATGGCAGCTCTAGATCATTCTAAAAATGGTAACAAATAGTCTGTTTTCAGCACTAGGTGCTGAAAACTTAGATGTGATAAATTCTTGCATTAATGGAACTTTGAAATCAGAGAAATCTTTGACCTGCAACAAAAAAAGGAACCATAATATTTTTGTGGGGAGGAAGGAGCCCAGAATGAGATGATGGTAAAAAAAAAAAGAAGTCCCAGCAGGCAATAACCTGGTGTTCAAGGCACAGAAACTCAAAGTGCCCAGGTATAAGTCTCACTGTAAAAGGCAGATATAGACAGTAGCTCTCCTTTTCCCAAATAATGTAACAATTTATCCAAACTAGGACTTTTTTTTTTTAAGGAAAGATCAGCACCCCAAACATTTCAAGAACAAAGTAATCGGGATGTGACTTGGAGAACAGACTTCTCCAAAATGAAAAGATTTTCTAACAAATTTTCCAGCTCTACACAAAACTACAAATAGAAATGATCAGCTTAACAAAGGTTGCTAATATTAATAATAACACAGAAACCCCCACTCATTCATATTTTCACTAAAGGATAAATATGTTACTTAGCACTATAGACTTTCTTTGAGTAATCTTTATGAGTAACATGTTTTCGTATTGCCACTATACTAAATTGCTTTTGTTTGCTTGGACAAAGCCCATTGCTTTCGCTGGCAGAGCTGTAAAAGCGTTTACCCTTCCCTCCACTTCCTCCCACTCTCTGGGCAGCTATGTTTGACTCAGACAAGTAAGAATCAACACAAAATCAAGTACAAAGATACGTGAAAACATAGCAAAACCGTTTCCCTGTATGATGCCACATGATGCCATTCTAGTAGTATGAAGGCTCTGCAACTGATCCTACAACACTTGGTTATTAAGCTTTTAGTA
The DNA here is from genome assembly GCA_035582835.1 of Phoebastria nigripes. NCBI lineage: Eukaryota > Metazoa > Chordata > Aves > Procellariiformes > Diomedeidae > Phoebastria > Phoebastria nigripes. Next base: position 2,451,297 of record JAYKAV010003210.1, read on the forward strand.
AGAGAGTCAGTAACAGAAGCAGCAGAAAGGGTTTATTGTTTGTATCAACAATTACCAAAAGCGTCTGTTCTCAAGAACCTTATGTAAGTGCATCAATTACAGACCTCAGAACAGGATTTCAGCTTAACTGCTGACCAACAGATGTCCATCTAGAAGTTATCCCTCTTTAATTACAAGTAAACAAAGATAAGCCAGTTCTCCATTGGATCAACCTTAGGAAAAAGTGTTAAGATTGTGAATGAATTTGCTCAATGAAAGAAGGGATAACCATAAAGTCTTTACTGGGAGACTTCTCAATGCAAGGGTCAAGAAAGGGGTTTCCCACATATTCGTTTGTTCTATAAACTGCGCCCACGATGTCTCTTCCTCCCAAGACCAGTGATAGACGTATCAAGACCACCACTAACTGAAATAAAAAGATAAGTCAATCTAATTGTCTGTAGTTCACATTTAATTTGACTGCCACTTTTGACACCAGGGGATAGATAAGTCAGTTGCTTACTTCAGCGGGAGAATTCACATCTTTTTCTTCCCAGAACAGGACTATTTCCATTCCAAGATAGGCCACAACATTGGTGAAATTCACCATCCTTTTTAATTTCAGAAAATACTCTTCTAAATTGTTCAGAGCAGAGGTTAAAAGGAAAGTGTTTTGTTCTGATTTTGATTTAAATAAAATTCAAGATGTAATTTCTTTAAAAACCAAAAGAGCCACTTTTCTAAATGACACCTCAGCAAAATATTTCGTCATGTCCCAATTACTTCCTCCTGATATCAAAACAACATTCTCCCTTCAAAAACTTACATCTTGATGGAACAGTGCTTTTTATTAAAATACTGTTTTTTCAGAAAATTCCCACCAGGTTTACTTCCCACCAGGTTTACTGGTGATTAATTTTATCAGATGCTGTATTCCAAAGAGCAGCCTGTAAGCCCAGGCCATGAAAGCCACTGCTTTCTCACCACTTCTGACATCTTAGCAAGAATCCATTAAAAAGCTAAGTAATATTTACTTTGACCTTTGACTAACACCCTTCAAGGATGCTGCGAGTGTTTCTCTCTCCCCAGCTGGCAGCTCTTCCTCATTGGGTCTCTCTCCAAACTTTGAATTTGATAGTTTGATTCTACACAGGATTTGGAGTCACCTCGGTGTTGAAGTCTAGTGCCCACTATCACAAGATCAAAAAAAAACCCCCCCCAAGCCCCCACAAACTTTCCATAAACTTTACAAGCACCATTTTGAAGATAACTAAATTTTTTGCCCCCACTATGCCTACTGGAAGATGTTCTCTTTTCCACAGAGGTAATTCTCTCTAACTTCTGGCCCATATTTGTTGGGTGCCAATTTATATCTACTTGAACTGCATAAGGATATCAATCATGAACTTAAATAGTTGGGGTTTTTTTTCATGTTTAAGATAGACTTATTCTTGCAAAGCTTCTGTTGCCCCTGGAATTGTCACTTTACCTCCTTTTGTTCAACAAATATTTTCTGCTTCCTTCTTTGCTCTCACTCAAACCTGCGTCCCCTCTCTGACCCTAGCTCATGAGGTGTCCCTCCCCTGTAGCAGTCAACCCTTCTTCAACACCCCATCTCAAAAGCTGTTCCACTCCAGTTAAATTTTGATTCTCCTGCTAGGGTAGATAAATTAGTCCTCTCACTTTTTTTCCTTCAAGTGGTTAGTCCTAGACTGTCTTCCATCTTGTAATTTTAATGCTTGTCTCTCTTTTGTCTGCTGTGCTGACCCTTTTCCTAGACAATATAATTAAAAACATTAGCAACTCTGACTGCTGCATTTAAATTCTTTTATTAATTTCTCATTTTTTAGGTAGCTTTACATCACCCCACGATCTTGATTTCTTCCTGAGCGTTACCAAACATGTCTTTTTCCAGTTTCTTCTTTCAAACTCCCATCCATATCATAACTCATTTTTCTGAAACAACTCAGCCACCCTTCTGTCACTGTCACTGCTTTTATCCCTTCTAACCACCTCTCATTTCCCAGCAACTGTTTTTGCTTTCCTCATCTATGTCAATTCAGCTTTCCCTATTCTTTTTTGCACCATTCTTCTCTAGTGATTGTGGCTCTTTACTGTAATTCAGTTGAGTCTTTTTTCCTTTGTTAGACTAATTCTTTTCCACACTTTGCTTCTCAACCCATACTGACCTTTGCAATTTTACCACTAAGCTCTTCTCCTTCCCTTAACCACCTCTCGTTAAGCTTTCTTCTCAGAAGTCTCTGACTCTGCATCTTGCCAGTACTTGCAAGGTGTATACCAGGCTCTGAATGTGCGTATCAATTAACACATGTAACATACAAACACTGGAGTACAGCATTTAAGAGCAAATTTCTAACACAACTTAAAACTAAGTCTTAAGTACTTGCTTATTTACATATTTGCCTATTTACTCCTTTAGTGTAATATCACTTCAGGCTCAAACGTGAACTGCCTTAACATTCTGCACTGAGAAACACTGCGAGCGTAAACTGAATTTTTGTAGCAAAGTACAAACCAAATTACGACTCATCTGACAACCCAGCTACAGATTTCTTAGGAGGCTCTTTCAAAAACTATAGTATTCCCTCAAGATCTGTGGTATTTCCAGGATCTAGCTTATTAAAATCAGCATGGCAAAGTCCTTACAGTATGAATTGTTACATGACAGAACAGGAAAATCTAAAGAGCTCTTTCCTTGGCCCATATAAAATACATAGCTGAATCAGACATATCCATATACTTACGTGGGAACATCCATAGCTACAAAGTTTACAAGATCAGCACTACCATCCCAAATGTAAGTTGGCTTTGAATTTGACCAAACCAAAGTACCATCCAACCACTGCTTTAGTGAGAGCATTTCCTCACTAAAATTTCAATTTCCATTCCATAAATGTTTCAGCATTTCATCCTGCTCAAAGTATAAAACAGGGCAATTATTTTTCTAGACAGAAAATGAGGGATATCTGATGATGGCCTTGGTAGTTACAGTCTCTAGCTGTTTAAATCTAATCACCTGGCAGATTCAAAATCACAGTTGAGAGACATCAACACCATTTTCCACAAATAAAGATACCATAAATTGGGCAGTAAAACTAGAGCGTGGTTGAAATTTTGCTGTTTTGTCTGCTCCTGTGTGAATGTTTCAGTGAATAACATACAGTGCAAATTCCTGCTTGTTAATAGGACATTTTTAATATTATTGGCCAATCACCCATGTTAAAACTAAGGGTTTTTTTTTTTTATGGCTGTCTACTTACCAGACCGCAATTTTCCATATTATTGCAGAGGAGATTAATATTTTGACTCTGTGATGTTGCTTGGTGCAGATTTGGCAATGCTGCCTTCACAGAGATGAAAAAGTATGCACCCTAGAACAGTCCATGGATGTCAAAAGATAGACTTCCCTTGAATTTGAAGGGCTTGAGATTTGTACCAACATTTTTGTCCTAGCTTATGGCCAAGGACCATACATTCTCCTCCTGACAGCAAGAGCACGCAGAAAGAGAAGATACTCATAAAAGTTGCATGTTCTGAGGCACCACCCCAGTGCCACGTCCTCTTGACAGAAAGCTGGCAGCCCCGGAAGGACAGGGACATGGCTGGTGGAGGAGTCAGCTGGGCCAAAATTCCTGATCTCAAACATCTGCATGTAGCAGCTGCGGATCTGGGCCTCACAGCACCTCCAGCCCTGGCAGCCTGATGAGCACAGCTGCCTCGCTGATATTGCATCCCTTAACGTAAAACAGCTCTGAGAGGTGCAGCACCACAAAGCCACGTAATGCCCATCTCTTCACTAGGGCAACATGATACTTCTCCAACAGCTCCTTCCCAAATGGCCCCTGCCCTGTAGCTCACATGAAACTGAAATTATGCCTGATTAATGCAGAGATGCTACTGACCACCGCACTCCTAGGGAAACAAACCACGCAACATGATGGTAACATGGGTACTGGAAGCAATCGAGCTACAGCACTGTGGAGCTCCATCTAACCTAACCGATCCGCATTAGAAGTTTGGGGAATCTAGATAACACAGCATGCATGAAAGATTCACCATCTCATTACTATATCTTATGTACTCCCAACTCTCACTTCAATGTAAACTGCATTCAGACTTGTCTCCTTCCTGGGATCTGGAGGGTAATCACAGCAATCCAGAAAAGGAACCTTAAAATTTCAGCTCATCAAGGATTCAGAAAAAACAAGCAAGTACCTTCAAATCGTCATTTTCATTTGTCACAACCCTCATCCTGGCCGTTAGAGTACATACATATATACATATGAACAGGAATCAAATCTACACTAATCACTAGAGGGAAGGATCACAACTTAACCAGCCAACTAACTTTTTCTCCACTGTAGTAGTCTGAACAGTCTTCTGTGCTTCAAAACCAAGCCATAGGCAGTTTATAGACTGCTTTGAAGAACTCAGTAGTTACACCTCCACAACAGCTCTGAGAAACAAACTTCAAACAAAGAAAAATAAATATGAACAGAAGAGAAAGTACATCTCCTCCATCGCTTTAGCAGGGAACTGGAAAACCTAAATGCAGTGTTTGCACTTGGAATGCTTCTTTATTTGCTTTGAACTGCATTGATCAGAGAACTACCAGATGCTTCGGGTAGTCAGGTTACCAAGCTCTGTACAGAGCTGCTGAAACAGCCATGCTAATGTCATACTTAGTCACCAGGAGAGGTATGATAAATACAAAATATAATTCTATAAGAATTCTTGTGACTCATTTCAGTTTTGAAACAGGCCTTTTATGAGAAAACTACTATTTCCAAGATCAGTTTTAACATGCAACAAAAAGTTATGAGTATTCATCTATAAATAGTAACAAAAGAAAATCTACAAATGCTTACAAATTTGAAGTGTGAAAGAATAGTTTGGGTCCAGACAAATGTTTGCATATGTTTAAAGTTGCAAGTACTTAAAATCTTACTTAAAACTGAAAACTGTCTCTAAAGCAAGAATATAACTATAAAACAACCACATATCAATGCTAATTGAGTATCATTTTTTGGCAGAGGCATGTCAAATGGCTGTTAGGAAGGCTGATCTTGACCCATATCCTCTCCCCTAGTTTATGTCTGGTATCAGTCACTGACAGTGTTCATTGTGATCCTGACTGCGCAACAAGGCGAGATATGACCTATCTTATTTATCTCTGTCACAACTTGATCTCTATTCACCAGAAATGATGGAAGGCAACAATGTCTGAAGGATGCAGGCCCGGTGACACTGAACACATGGTCGACTACAACATTGTTCTGGATTTGCCTTGGTATGAAAAAAAGGCAGTCAAAAGGAAGCACATGTATATCAATTCATGTGGCAAAGATAGATAGTATAAAACAATGAAGATCACTAAACCATTCATTACGTGTTAGCTCTGTGATCAGCAAGTAAGCACTAACTATTTAATTAGTCAACTAATTAGTGACAGGCAACATGGAAGGCTTCAGATGTTCTCAGACAAATGCAAAGATAAAAAGCCTAATTAAACAGCAAGCATTATGCTAACTATTGCCAAACAGGACAGATGTGCAGGATATTGTATAATACTGTGCTGCCAGATAACGGCAGTTGTAGCTGTTCTGTTAGAAACCGTGTTTTAAAAATCCCTGCCATTTCTAAGCTAATCTTAGATACCTTTAACTCACAAAGGGAGAAACCTCCTGCAGACAAAAACTCAGAGATTTACTGCGTTAGATTCTAATTCTACTTTAAGAAAAAAGTTCAGGGCTTTGACAAAAATATACTTTAATCCATTTGCTTTTTAAATGCAATAATCATTTTAATGCACCCACATGGAAAGGGAAATATATTTCACAACATTTTCATACAAAATATTGTGATCTTAGCCACCATTCATTTATTGCTATTTTGTGTAGCACATTATGTATATTTCCAACGTCCTCAGAGAATAAGTCATTGTTTACACCAGAGGTTGGATTAAGGAGGTTTTCGAAATAATGGATTAAAAAGGGTTTTCCCTATAATCAGAAGACAATAACGCTTTCCACAGCTATATGCAAAGAGGTGGATAAAAAGCTAATTGGTTCACTACACTGGAACCAATGACAAGATACTGCTGTGAGCAAGCTTTTTGCGTTCTTGCAGCCAAACTTCAATCACCTGCTGTCAGGGCATACTAGTTAGCATGCTGTTCTGTGAATCATCCACCAGAATAAACTGAAAATGCTACTTTTTTTACTTCTATGTTCTTCTGGCCTAATGCTGCTGCCATGACCATCATTCTTAAATTATCAAAGAAAACAAGAAGAAACAAAAAAACCCCTGCCCTCCTGGTAAATTAGTACTTAGCAATGAGGTCATTTTTTAAAGCATCTCAGTACTTGGGAATATGAAAAGATTAAAATGCTGGGCTGTAGCTTACATACACTTAGGGGAACACTGGTTTAACTGAGGACTATGCAACTCAGTATCCCCAATTTTAGCTGTTCACATTTTTTAAAATAAATTATTTAACCGCAGTTGATATTTCTCCTGCTGAACCTCACCTCCAAGAATTGGTATTTGCAGAACTCTGAACTGAACCCATTACTCCTTTTCTCATATTCACAGGTACTGATATTCTGTACTCATGAAAACAGATTTTACACTTGCAAATCATTTTCAGATACAATTTTCATTGAATACTTGCAAGTTGAATATTTAAAACAGTTTTTTCATTTATAAATTTAGTATACGCATACTTGATCTCAATGGGGATGACAAAAAAAGTTTTAAAAACTTCCTTTAGTCTTAAATCAGACTCCTTTTTAGGATCTTCATTCATGTAATTTGTCGATGTTAGTGGCTCAYAGTACTGCAAATGTTAAGTGGGGGGCACGCACATATTTACTGGAATGTCTGATAAAACTCTTTTTCTTGTCATTCCCCCCCACCCCAACTAAGTCACTCAAGGGAAACTACAAATAAATAAAACTCGTATTTTAGCTTAACCTCTCTTTAGAGTTTCTTTGACTTGATTCACTCCAACGCTGAAAGGGCTTTCTCCCCACACCCTACAACAAAGGGGAGGCARGAGCGCTAGTCAGCACTAACAGTTTGGAGGGCAGAGAACAATAGAGGCTGAGACTCTGTGTGGCTGGGCTGAGCTGCTTTTTCACAAGGGGAGTATTTGTTCAGTTGCTACTTCTCCTTTAGGACTGGACATCGCTCAGAGTTTACACTGCTTTAACAAATGGTCTGACGCTGCTGCAATTTATATAAGCCTTGTCTTAGTGTTAGAGAGTGGCCTAAGTCCTGGCTTTGTGCAAGGGGAAGCATATAATTGCACTGCCCAGGAGGAGTCTCATGCAGGAATTGTGGGAATCACAATTCCTTCCCTGCTTGCCATGCTCCCGCAGGGAAGTTAATTACTGCAGCAATTTATGATGCAACTCACTCCTCCCCTTCCACAGCGTCTCAGCTCTGCTGCCCAGCTCACTGCAGCTCCTCACGTGTCGGACAGCAGCAGCCTCCAGAGCCGCTTTCGCACCTGTACCCACTGACAGCCGGCCGAGCGCGAGAAGGGAGGCCGGGCTCTGTCTGCATTACTGCCAGCACTGCTGCCTCCATCATTCGCCTGTCTCTTGAATAAAAAATTCATATGCATCCTAAAGAAAAGTAGCACTATAGCTGAAAACACATGCCTGCATGTGATTACACTCCAAGAAAAAATAAATCAGCAGGAAATATTTATTTGAATGGTGAAACATGAATAATGAGATCACCTTCACTGACCTAGCGTTAGACTAAGCACAACGGATGCAATTCTCCAGGGCTCAGAGTACCCCGAGCCTTAGGAAGAAGCTTCCCCTACTGGCAGGTCATTCCATAGGCTCATTTGCAGCATTTCTGCACTGCCCTCTGAAATAACGGGCACCGATTTGGGTGCACCGGTACTCTGATCTCTGTGACAATCTCTGTCTCCAGAAACTCCAACCGCAAGGTAACAAGCCACAGCGAAAGCCTGCAGCAGCGTTTTGTAAGATAACGGTTCACAGCACACAGTCCCCCTTTGCAGCAGGGTTCGGGTGGATAAGCAGCGGTGCCCACGGCTGCTCGGCGGCACTGCTCGAAGAGCGACAACGCTGAACTTCCCCTGGAGCACTCTGCCACGGCGGACGTGCCGCGAACTGCAGTGCCGCTGCCCCGGCACAACGGGAGCGAGAGGCAGCCTGCTGCAGCTCTCAAGTGAGGAGAGGTAGTCTCATGATTATTTCTCTGTTCAATGAAAAATATATTTCTTCAGTCTCAAACAAGTTGAAAACACTTGTAAAATCTAGTTCTAATAATTGTTATGTAGGTAAGTGAATTACATTTGTGTGTTTCCATGGTGACTGATAATGTAAAATAATTAAGTATGAAGAATAATGAGGAGAAAACTACTTCCCCTTTTTAAGGATTAGGGGCTTACAAATTGATTCAATCTAGCTATTTTTAGTGCATGTAACCTTTGCAAAGAATGTTAGAAAATTATGAGTAAATTAAACTAAATTGTATTAAAAGGCCTTCACATTGACCAGGAGACTTTATCTGCTGATGATGTGAAAATTAAAAAAAATTATCTTTCTTAAATTTATACATATATTAATATAAATTCTGTGACATTTTGCACTAAGTGCTGACTGCTTGCTTTTTGCATTCTCAGAGCAATACTCAATTTCTCTTAAGCAGGAGCACTCCATTTGTGCAGCGCTGAAGACAAGCACTCTCTCCTACATACAAGAAGGACATGTTCTGCAAGAACTCTTTGCTAGAATATGGTTCAAACAAAACTCCTGACTGAAAAGTCTTGGTTGAGGTATCTCAGAGGAGGATACCTGCGAAGGATTGCCCCGCAGACACAATACTATCTGTATGTCCTGTTCACTACAGAAGGACTTAGCTTCTGGCTGACAGACTTGGTTGGAGCGTAAATATGCTTTGTTTTTCCCTCACAGTATTTTATACTGAAAGCATAGTAATAAACAGCACAGGATGGATAACAAGAAAGTGGCTAATAGCTCTAAAGTACATTTTTAACTGACTTTTGAGTGGAATTGAAAGCCTAAAAGGTGCTGACAACAGGACGATGAGAGGAAAATGATTTTACCCCAAGAGGGGATGCTCTACAGGAAGTCAGGAACTAAGAAAAAAGAGCAAGAAGCAGGTATTTTTTCTTCACTGCTCCAGCAATATAACAACAGCCATAAAGCACTTCAACGTTTTCTTCTCTTGCCATATTGATATTTTAATTTACGATGTTATTAATGGTTGTTGTAGAAATACAAACTCTTGGCTTAACTGCAAAAAATAGGCAAAATTTTCAATTCTCTGCCAACCATAAAAATGCCAGCCTCCCTGAGTTTTTGCAATGAACATTTTGTAGTAACAATCGCATACAGAATTGGAATTTTAAATTCACTTCTGCAAATCTTTCAAGACATTTCTAGTACGTATGTTTAATCTGTGAGGAAAATAACAATTGCATAAAAGGAATTGCATTGTCACATACACAGTCTGACTTCCTGATAACCCCCTAAAACTGCTATAGAGGGGGGTCCTGGCATAGAAGGTGCAAGCAATGAGATATCAGAGAGAAAGGACCCCTGTCCTAACTTTGGAAAGTCTGTAAAACAGCAGAACTTGTCCACAAGTTTACTCTGGCTTAGACAGTGGAAGGTATAAAAACAGTTGCATACATTTTTTCCCCTTCTCAACCAGTTTATACAGTTTATTTACTCCAGTTTGGGTAACTCAAGGTAACCACAGCAATTYGATTTGCAGTTTTACTGCTGAAAAATTCTTTCATGTATGCTGATGGCCTGTGTTCTTGGTGGGCCACCGAGCAGGCTGTGGCTGCCGGAGAGCAGTGCCCTCTACTAGACCTTTCCCACACCTACTCCAGGGTCTACAGCAAAAATGGCAGAAGGGCCAGAAATGACAATTTTTTGGTTCCTGAACAATCCCAAACATCAAAAGCCTCATCAGAATCAAAGGTATCAAAAGGTGTTACCGGAATCAAAAGAATCACAGGGAGATTACAACTCAACAAGCTCACGTTGTACATTTCTGCACAGCTCTGAAAACACAGCATCACAACGAGGTAAGAGAAGGGAGGGATTCAGACAGTGATTTGTGATCCCACTGGGCACAACTAGCTTTAAAGATCAATACTGCTTTGGAGCACACATGAAGGGCTATAGACTTAACCTCCACTTACAGGATTTTTGTATAAGAACAACGATCAAACAGATTTTAAGTATGTGGAATTCTCATTTTCAGTGTGCCTTCACCTTGAGGATCTACGAGCAACTTTGTCAGCACTTGAGAGTTCCAGAGTCAGCCAGGATGCAAGCACCTATCTCTTTACATCTGCAGACACTCAGACCTTTAACATCTAGTACTTGGATACAGACTCAAAGCACGCTTCTAAATGGAGGAAGCAAGGCCCTTCAAACAAAAGGAAGAAAAACTTCTTCTCAGTAAAGGAAATCAAATTAAAAACTTACCAAAAAATGAGTGTTTCCAGAAAAGAGATTCCAACATCGGATGCACCAACCACCACAATTCTACTGTTGATAGACGCTTTAGATTCCAGTACCAGCCTTCGATTTATGTGGTTCAAAGAAAAACTCAGCTGTAAAAAATATGTAAAATGACATAGAAATGCATTTAAAAAAAACAGCAAAAGTCTGCTAAGAATCATTAAACCATCAGTAATGCATTACCTTGCATTCATACAAAACTTATTATGGCTCACTGACATGACTAATACTATGATTTTTCTGTGCACAGCAAAAGACAACACAGTAGATAAATGGTTCTAAAATGCTGAAATATGTGCATGTTTAATAGGTCACAGAAAATTAGAGCTTAATGGTCTGGCTTCTGGAAAAGATGCTATGGAGTCCTTGTAAGAGAGGAGAAAACATTGCCTCTTCTATAATTTACTACCATTTAGCTAACACCTGGGGAACATATATTTACATAATGTTAAGGCCATTTTTATACCTTCTAGAGCAGTTTTTACTCTTGCTGTTTCATTTATGGAAATGGTTTTACTTGTAAAATAATTAAGAACTTATATCTTGAATGTCTTTGTGTGTTTAATTGAAAACTCTCGTACAAAATGACAGAATAAACCTTCTTTTTTCTTAAATACAGAGCAGCTACACTGAAAGCCAGGCTTGTCCAATGAGTAAACTAGTATCTCAATGCCACCGAGATCAATACTCTGGCCAAAAATCAAAGTTTTTAATTACTAGCTTCTCAGTTTCCATTTTTCTTAATGCATACACCAGTTAAGACAATAAACTCCATGTTTGTTTGGTTTTTTTTAATTTGTGTCTCTAGGTCTCACTAGCTAACACAGATTCTCAAAACAAATATGCAAGAAAGGGTCAAGAGATAATATTGCATTTGACAATTTCTTGTGTGCCCTGAACTATATTTAGTTTTCAAATTTTTGATGAAAGGGAAATACTTTCCATCTTGCAGTACAACACACTTCGCATTTTTCTTATTGCTTTGGGTTGTATACATTCACATTTCACAGAATGCATAATGGCAGATTCATAAATGTACTGAAGAGACAAATAGAAATGGAGCTACTTTTATTATTTGCCAGACACTTCTCCCATGTATTTCTGCTGTGTCACTTAGGCAGGAAGCAATCTAAGACTTCTAACAGGTTTTCCTCTATTACGAATAGGAGACAGAGGGTTAATAAAATTAAGTCCTCTAAATTCCTCCTATGAAATTACAGTAGAAATATATTCTCTATATATTAGTTGAGAGAGTAACTCAATATATGAAGAATAAGTATTTTATTTTAAAGCTATGGTAATGACATTGGCCTTCTCAAGAAGTACACAGCACATTGAGATCCCCAAGAGATCTTTTACACCATGTATGTCTTTGCAATTTTGGAGACCCACAGCTGAGATTTCAGCATAGCCTCACTACAGAAGGTGCAGAATTGTCTGTATAACACACTAGAGTGCTGTCCTATACCTTAAGGAAGGATTATGGACCAATTACTTGCAAACTGTCATCACTGTATAGCAAGTAATTTAAAATGTGGCAAAATTAAATGTCTTCTTTGGTCAGGCAACATGATTTTTTACTGCCAGATAAATGTTCTTCAGGTTGCAGTTCATCACAGTGCAATGATGACATCCAGTGGTGAGCCAGATTCATCTCAGGGACTGGACTTCGCTAAGAAAATTCCAGAAGATGTCTTAAAAAGTATACTAGCCCATGGTGGCTGCTTAACGAAGTCAAATGTGTGAAACCTAGCACATGCCCGCAGTCTCGTAGGCAGCCCTGCACCAAGGAAAGGCTTGACTAGCCAGAGCTAAGCCACAGAATGACTGTAATGCTGCCCAAATTGTTGTTATAGAAGTCATCTACAAGTCTCTACGAACAAGCCTAACAATCTAATCCAAAGCCAGTGCTTTTTAACATGGTTAAACGCTTCTTACAGCGGGATTTGCCAGTAAAAAGGGTTTTGATCATAAATGAAAATGCATCTATAACACTTCCACATTTCAGAAACGGAAAAAACCTTTTATATTTCATTGAAAAGGTACATCACTGGAAGAGATTTTAAGAAATGAGAAGAACCAATGCCAGTTATTAAAGGCATGCCCCACTGCTTAAAATAAAACTTGGACTATGTTTTTTGTAACATACTAAATGGGTACACCCCAACTACAACGTTTGACATTGTTCTGCAAGCGCTGACACTGGCGGCGATCTCATGGTACCACAAATAGGCATTGAGGATATTGTGCTTAAGGCCCTAATCTTGGTATTCAAATTCCTTGGGTTTGTGAACTCTGCAGACAAGAGCTCTGACAGGCTTTTTTTTGCTGCACACAGAGAGTTGCAACTTCCTAGGAAAGCAATGCCTTCTGGAAGAAGAATTATTAGTGACGTTTTTGCTGAAATGTGGCTTTTAACAGAATTAATAAAATGGTAAAAAGAACACCAAGAGAAACTACTTGTAATGTACCTAATCAACCAAAATAACTAGAAGGAATGTCAGCATCTAATAGGATAAACCCAATAGACCTTACAGCAACGCCAAGTTCAAACATCTCCTTCTACTGCAGTGCTGTGTTGGTTTTTTTTTTTTAAATGTACTCCAACAATGAAATACAAAGCAGTAATACAATTTCCCAGGGAAGAGTTGTATCTAATTTATGAAATGGCTTCTGTATCAATGATACAAAGGCAGCATATGAGTAGAATATAACCGTTTTTGTTCACCACACAATGGCCCCAACACCAACAGCTGTCATGCTTCAGAAATCACCTTTCTAACAGCTAAGTACACTAAATGGCCCCAGGGAGTAAGGAATTAGGTGGATTGGTCCCATAATACCACCTTATTTTAACAAAATGTCAGGACAAATGACTACATATGTTCCCCAGAGGAGTAATCAGACATCATAATTGATAGGTCAATAGCAAACTCTAACTTGTTTATTTTGTATCCAATTTATTAAATAAAACAGCAATCATTAACTAATATAAGGCAAAAAGCAATAATCGCCATCGTCAGAAAAGGCATACATAGCTCAGAAAAAAGTATTTTCTTCGACTCTCAAAAAGATTATTTCCCCTCCTGTCCACGCTGGTGTCTGACAGCCTCTGCCATTGCACCACCTGTCACGTTGCTTCCACCTGGGAGGGCAGGGGGCCATCTACGCCTTCAGTTCCAACTGCTGACAAAGGTGGCCTTTCTTGATTAAACCACGGGGGATATTTCTTCATGTGGACAGCCAGTGCCATCCACTCAGAGGCCTTCAAACTTTACCTCCATTAAAAATGCTTATGCATTTCTCAGAATACTCCAGTGAAAACACAAGCCCTGCACGTAAATCACGTCTTTCACTTACGATCTCACAGCACAGTATGTGCCAGAGTAGGATTAATTTATAGCATTAGAAACTCACGCATCCTTCTACCCGAAGTAACCAATGGGAAAAGATACATGAAATAATTATTTGGTTTTAGCAAAGACGTTTGTATGCATTTTTTCCTTTGCACTTTCAAACCAGGTAAAGCATCATGCACTCATTGTGCATGCCCTGATCTCCCATCTGGGTAGCCGCTCAGTTTCCATATTGTCTGGGAGTGTATTCATTGTACATTTACTCAACAATATACACTGGTGGTACAAACTCAGATGGAGAATATTTTGTAGCTCCTTTTAGTTCTGTTTTTAAACATTGGACCTTGGGCTATTTGTAGGATTTCTAAAAATGTTTATTGTAATTATTCTACAATAGGTCTGGTTTTATAGCAAATGTTACCTTCATTTAAACAGAAAAAAATGGAAACTGAGCACCCAAAAATGAAAAACCAGGTTGGACGAGGATTTCAACTTCRACAGAAAGGAGCAGTGCAATGTTCTGAATTGGGTATTGGTAAATATACCCTAGTAAAACATCAGCAGTATGTCAAAGAGCTGTTACACTCATTGCTGGAACTCTTCCTGCAAAGACTCCATGATGCAGCAGAATTTAGACTTGATTTTATTACACACTGAGGACTTGGGCCTTATCCAGCTAAACACACTTAAGTGTGTGCTAAATTTTAAGTATGTTAAAGTGCCCCTGAATTCAGAAAGGACTGCTCAGGGTACTACAAGATAAACATGGGACTGACTCATTTGTTATGCACTCAGCATCTTCACAGACCCCTCGTTACTACAGGAAGAAACAGGGAACCACCCGGAGGGACCTTCCCAGCCCTATCCTGGGGGATTCTACGCCCATCTGCAATGCTTTTATTTTAATTTAGCATTTGTTACTGAGAAACCTGAGTGACAGTTACTGCTGTACAGGATCTACATAATTTGAACTCTGTTACTGTAAAAACCATCAGAAGGAGTAAAAACAATTAACAAACCTGTTCCTAGATTAGTGCTGAGGTCAGCAATAGTGGCAGGCAAACAAGAAGGTGAACAAAACAGAGCTATTTTAATTTCAAGCTCCATTTGAATCACAAGAAAAAAAGAAAAATCAATGTTTACCAAGGAGATATGAACAAAAATTATTGGAAAACGCATGCTTTTTCATCCTGATTTTTTTTTTCTAAATACCAGCTACATTCCAAAAAGTCTCATTAGGAATGTCTGTAAACATGTTTTCAAAAGCTGTTTCCAAGCATTCACAGATTTACACAAACACCAGAAACAGAAGGAAAAGGAAAAAGAAAAGAAATGCAACTGTGATGAAGACTGCAGCCTGAATTTTGTCATCTTTGTCAAAGAACGCTTCTTTAGTAACTGTGGCTCTATAAAACCGGTTTGCACACCTAATACCTAGCCTTTATATAATATTTTTCATCCATAGACCTCAAAGGCCTTTATGAATGAAGTCAGTATTATTATACCAATCTTCATATGGGTAAAATGCTGATCTTCAGCTTCTGGAAACACAGTCTATATATTCATGACCAATTTCTATCCCACAAGGTATTCTTGGAGGGAGGGGAAAGCAGGTAGTAAATAGAAAAAATTTTTTTTTTTTGGCCAAGATTCAAAAAAATATACAAAAATGCAGCAACACCTAGGAACTTCAGCCTGAAATACCTTCCAGATATTATCTAGCTGGACTCCCAGCATAAATGTGGAAGGAAATACAGGAGAGGTTGGGCTGGATGGCTCTCAATTCCGTATGTCAAATTTACATAAACCATCATAGTTCAATTACACTTGACATCAAGAAGCTAGACTGATTTACTCCCAGAGACGATGTGGCTGTGCCCAAAGGCACAACAGCAAAACAGGAGCTTGCAATAATCATACACTGTCTATCGATGCAATGCCAAAAGATTGTCTCACTGTCCTGCTCTTCAGAAGTCCTTGCAAAGGACTGACCTCCATAAGCTCGAAGTCTGTACAACAATGAAACACAGCCAGTCACTGGGTAAAGGATTCCTACGAGAACACTCTGACTGTGCAGTTTGCACAGAAACAACTGACCAAGAAAAAAAAGCTAGCAGCTTGCATTATTAGTCTCTGGAAATAGCAACTGGAATGGACACTGAGCCAATCTGTAGCGGTGGATAAACCAATATCCGCACTACTCACCATCGATGTTAGCTGATCCCAAAGTCTCATTGCAAATGCTACCACCAATAATCAGTCAGTCATCTGACTACAAGAATGACCAATGCCTCCACCTTGCACACAAATCCAGCATCTATAAAAAAGTTACAGTGCTGACAGCAGCCCAGCGGACAGTACTTTTAATTGACAGCATTTCCCCCCCCAGYGGAAGCACGATTGACGCACTACACATCTGAACGCTGGACTGAATCCCTCCAAGCTGGTGACCACACACGCGCCCACGGAGCCCTGCCTGCCGCGCTCCTCCGGTGGACACCATGCCCTGGCAGCACCTCCTGGCTCCCATCACCACCACCGTGCCGCCAAGAATGGCAGCTCAGGTGGCACCATCCTGCACCAAACCGCTCCCAGGGAGCACGACGCAGGCAGGCACTCGACGCCAGGCTGCTGCAAGCGGGTGGCTGCAGACYCGGCCCTGCCGAGGAGGACAGGGATGGCGCTGAGCCCTTGCCGCCTGTGCTGCTTTGTGCCTGTCCACATGGAGACGGGTCTGCTCTAGAGAGGCAGAGGTGCTTTGGGAAAGCTGTCATGGAAACCGTTCTGCTGGGGTACCTCTCTGGCACTCTCACTGTTTCTGGCAGTTGCAGCGAGGACCAGCAGCATCCCAGTGTACATTTTTGTGCCGCGCTCCGTGGCATTGGTGATCACCCAGCAACAAGGCTGCGCAGCAGTTCAAGGAAGCAAACTTCCACTTGCTTTTTCCTTGCAGCCCCTCTGTGCTTCCTGATGGGGGTAAGAGCAGGTTCTGCTCTCACTGCGCAGCTCTGCTTCTCCACATACCAGCAGTATAAATAGCGCCAGCTCCTCTCAATGACATGCCTTCTCCCAGAGAATGCCATTCATCCGTGACAGGTTAACAGTCGTCTTGGCTTCTTGGCAAGGAAGGATAGCTATAGTTTCTATATTTCTACAATTTAGCATTTCAGCTTCTCCAGGCAAAACTGCAGGAAAGCCAAACATCCTTTAGATTTGCTGGTGACTGTACCAACAATTCAGCGGGTGGCAACTGCCCTGGGAAACTGGGCACCCAGGAGCTCCTGCCTCATCGCACTCTTGAAACAGCAACCCTGGAAAAGGATTGTAACCCATACCTTTAAAGCAGACAGATGCTTCAGCCTACTAAGACTGCCATAAAAAGCTAATTGAATAACATGAAAAAAACATGCCAAGCAATTTAGAAGTTGAAAACTACGAAAATTAATGGTTTGTACTAAACACATAATTTATACAATTAATTCCGGTAACTCTCATCTTTAAACAGGTTATTTGAACAAATTTCCAAGACATCTGAACAACGTTATCTGAATAGCCAACCTAGCTTTCATTGTTAGTCACACAATCCTCGATGTCTGAGTGTAACCTTTACCATGCACTTCCAGAAGGCAGAGAGAGAAGGTCGCAAGTCCGGGTCCAGCAAGTGGGTGCCTGCAGCTTGGTCCCTGTCGCTACTCTGTGCCAAAATCAGAGTCATGGCGCTCTGCACTCCTGCACAGAGAAGGCTGGAGCCTGGAGGGTCGAAAGAGCATGCAAATGCTCCCCAAGTATCAGGGCTGACAAAGAATTCTTTAAATCCTGCTTTTAGGGGCATAGTTATTAACATGCTATTAAGTCATTCCAAATAGGTAAGTAAGTAGACTCCAAATGATATAATTTAAATCAAAGCTCATTCTTTACTGACAATTTCACAAGAGAAGTTGGGATCTAACAGTCTGAACCAAAGCCATTAAAAATTAATGGGAAAACATTTATTCTAATTGGCTCTGAATGTAAATGGATATGGAAAATACTTTCCTGCACCAGGGCCAGGGTCTGAGCAGCCAGCCAAAGACCATCATTAACTTAAACAATGTCTCCTTAACTTCTCAGGTTTATTCTACAGAGTTCTTGTGCCATCAGAATACACATAGATTATACCGCCTTCACGTAGAATAAACAAAATAAAATAAAATTAGGAATTACCTATAAACAGCAAAATTATATGTTACTGAAAATACTGCTAGCGCTTCCAGACATTAAATTATTTTCTTCCACAATGAACGAAAGGACTTCCTTAAGCTTTGATTTTAAGCAAGTCCTGCTTCACCTCTCTGGTCCAGGTCCAAAAGGCACTATGAAAAAACCTGAACATCCCTGATGAGACTTAACTGGAAAAATCTCTCAATGCTGGCTAGCTCAGGAAGGTTTCCCTCTGAGGACTTCTCTTGAGAGAAGACACCACCACAGTGCATCACAACTACCCCAATACCCATATCAAAACAGGATTGTGTATGCTCTGGAAAGGGAGAAGACATAAGCATCTCTGTCCGCTGTACCTACTCTGCATATGGACTCATGGCATAGAGGTAGCATTTTCTAAATGTTCTGAATTCATTGAAAAATGTTAAGAGATGTATAAAATTAAAAGCTTTAAAAAATAAAATGTAAAAAACATCATCACATTTCATATTGAAAATAATGAACACAAGGTACCTAAATAACAGTACTAGGATGCAAGAGGAGATTGATTTGCAGCTTACTATATAGTCATATTTTAGTGACAGCAGCTGTGGTTCTCCATTTTGTAATAGTGAACATTACCTTTCTGTGGAAAAAAATATCTATGCCCTCCTTACAAGCTGGAATTATGCTACTTCCAAAGTCAATCTACAAAATGCTTTGAAAAAGCTTTAAAACAAGTCTGACCTGTGTTTAAGCAGAAATGACTATTTCAGTTTGCTGCAAATGTCATTAACACCTGTATAGTACTGACACCATGCTTTCAAAATAAAGATAGGTCATCTTACTTTTAATTTCACACATGCACATAAGTGGTAAACAATCGGAGCATTTCTGTTAATGATGCCATCTGGTGCCTCCCATAATTGTGTAATATTCAGCCTTCCAAACAAGATGTAATGGCAGCAACACACAAAACCCACTGACATTTACAGTAAGGAAATTTATTATCAGCCATCAGTTCAGAATGACTGTGTTTGCATGACTACTAGTGCTATAAAATCATCACCTTTAACAATCAAGTGGAAGTACAATAAATAACGGATTTTAATCCATGCACATACTACAAAAGCATTAAAAATTCATTACTCAAACACAATAGCATCTTAAGCAACAGTTACTTCTTTAAAAATTAATACTACTTTCCTGATTAAATGAAAACTACACACACCAAGCCTTTGTTTGTAATACCAATGTGTCCATATACAAATTATAACATGTAGGAATGCTTCTGTTTTAAATATCAAGTTTCATGTATCAAAGTTAAAAAGCAGAGAATTCTCTTGCCCATCCTACCTCGGCTCTCTTTGCTATATTTATTCTCTGTTATCTTAGCAGAGGCTTAATGATTAAAAAAAAAAAAAAATTCCATCAAAAACCTTTTGCATTTCAGCCACTTTGAGTCCATTCCAGTGCCTCAACTGAATTCATACAGAACTGAAACGGAGGCAAAGTGAAACCTCCTATTACTACAGATTTTCTACAAAGTCAGAATACACTTTGCTATAAGGCAGACAGCTATAAACTAAAATAGCACCAACAGCTTTTCTTAACCACTCTTAGTAATTCAGTGCACTTTCAACTTTTATTACGGAGTACAGTTGGAGAGAAGGCATCTACAGAAGCACGGCTAACTATTTCTGTGGTAATGCATACAGACCATGATGGGGAATGGATACTTCCCAGTAACTGCAGCTCCATGAGCTGCATTGAGATGTGCTCTTATACACATTTGCACTTCAGGTGGGCATGCACTCCAAAGCAAAGGTTTTGTTGCTTTATAGTACTTGTGTCTGTACCTGTCCACCTTCTTGACATTTCTCTTTGGATGTGTAAGGCGGAAAATGCCTTGCTCCCTCAATTTCTTTCAACTGTTCAGTTAAGAGCAAAGAGCTTTGCTTGTTCAGAACAGACTGTTCTGTCATACACAGCCTTTCCCCCCATGTTTTAAAATCTCCTTATTTTAACTCCTTGTTTTTATTATCTTTTAAATGCAACTGATCTAAGTTTTTCTAGCTGCACTCTCTAGACTAGCTGGGACTTGCAGCCATGTGTTTCAAACGTCCCTTTTCCTCTGCTTTCCTCCACCTTGACAGCAAGTGTTAACTGCCAGTATATCAATTCTGAGTCCTTTCTATTCCTCTTCCTTGATAGGTAGTATCAAGGTAATGGATTATGCTCAGTCTGGGCTGCTGATCCAAACCATTCAAGATCCTGTTCAATTTTTTCCAGTAAGAAGTATTGAGGAGGGTGTAGTCAGGTATGTCCCAACTACACAGAGACACTAACATACAAGTAAAGAGTTAGGGTAACTTCTAATTAGCTGGCCTAAACATAAGAAAGTAGAAGCTACAGAGCGTGAAACGCCTCAAGAGTTTGCTGAGGGAGATGCTAACATCTGGAGAAGAGTTTCCTATACAGACACTCATATGTACCTGTTTTATTTTCCTTTTTAAACAAGCTGCCCCAAAAGTGAAAGTTTCTGTCAAGTTTGAAAATGTTTTAGATTTGTTTTCAGTTTTACCTGATAGCTAAATTTTTTTAAAAACCATGGCAAACATATGGGACACATTTTATTCTATTTTAAAGTCCTGTAACTTTACAATGGACATAAGAAAAGCTCATTTAATAGAGAATAGTCCAGGACAGTACTTACACTTGCAACCCATTTGAGTATCTTCTGCAGTACAAAGAATATGTATGAACATACACCTTGATGGAACAAGTCATAGATTAGTCAAGATTACTCTAAAAACAATGATGTATTGTTATAAAATATTTTATAAATCTTAAGTATTTTCTCTCATTTTACTTTTTTTTTTTTTAATTATTTTAAACTGCTATCAGGCCATTTATTCATAGCMCTTGCCATAAGCATCAGCTTGGAATCAAGTAAACACACAAAAATACATGCACTTAACTATTATTAAGTTAGCAGTGCCTTGCATTCCAATTTCTTCTTGAATCTTACATTAACATTTACCATTTCTTCTGTGGTTAAGCTTCCATTTTTCCCAGACTACAAACAGGAGGGCAAGTTTTCAGCCTTTTCTCATGTTCTGACCCCAAATGGTTTCATGTGATAGTGCAGAACTACACACAGACAATGTAAGAATATGGACAATAGGCCTGCTTTTCTTAGCTTCTCGTTTTTGCAAACCCCTTCTAGATGGTCCAGAGAGTCATGGAGTCCACAGGCTACATGTTTGCAAAACAGTACACACCACTGCTAACGTGACAGCAAAAGCTCCATGACTACTTTGAGGGGAAAAGAGGACATTGAAAGTTTTGCTCAACATGGTAAAGGAAAAATCCTCTTTTGAAGATAAAAGGCTAGTGCTATTAATAAGACTAACTCATTACATGCAAGTTAAGCAGACTTTACCATTCTAGTGACAATAGTTCAATTCACATAACCTGTAAAGCAATGCAAGTAAGAAGGAGCAGAAGGATACCACCTCCCACAGCTGATGCCACTGCTCAGAACAAAAGGCGGCACATTTTCATGCACTTCATTAATGAATTCCATGTACATGAGGTCTTTTCTTCAGATTCAAAACAGTATTTATCCTGATAAGGTCCTCTGTGTGCTTTTCAATCAGGTAAACCAACTTTCAACTAAGTTTCTTGAGGAAAATTTATAATCTCCAATAGCAGATTAAAGGATGCAACATGAAAGTTATTTTTGTTTGGAGGTGTTTTTTTTTAAATAAAGGACTGCTGAGAAAGCACACTGTTTAATCACACAGAAATGAAATCATGGCCACTGAAGGAGTACAGAACTCACTGCTGCACAGGCATTCTTCCCCCGAGTAATTTCCTGGACATCTATCCAGCCATCCTGGCAACACTCAACTCTTGAACAAGTTTAAAGTCAACTAGCTCAGAGAACCCAAGGCTGGGCTGAGCATCTGACTCCAGCTTTTTGCCTGGACCTCCTTCACTCACTACTTCTTGTCCTGATTTAAACATTTCCTGTAATGCACCTGTAGCATCACTTGAGAAGCACAAAATTAACTGAGAAATTATTGGGTTTGTTTGTTTGTTTTTAAATAAATTTATACAACACTGTAGGGGCTTCTGCAATGCCTTAATAATTGTTCTGTCTTCTTTTTATGAGCTGTAGCAGAAAAAAAAATTCTGAACTGTGCAATAAAACCTGACAGCTTGAATGCAACCATGAAATAAAAAAAAAAAAAAAAAACAACCCAATAGCATGAATAATAATGAAAGGGCAGAAACAAGAAAATAATTCAACAGATGTGTGACATTTTTGTTCTTCATTGTGGATCAGTTATTCTTGTTAATTATATCACCTATTCTTCCCTTTTATTGATAATTACATGAAGCAGATGGATAACAGAATGCTCCCAGATGGTGAGAAAGCAAACAAGTTTATAAATTGTTTATTTATGAAGATATCATTAAAAATTATTTAATTATCTATGGTTTTCTACTCCACCAATAATTACATGCACCGTAAAGGCCAGCAGCACTTTATAAGATATTTAGTATTCTGTTGTAACCAACTGTTTTTTAACGTAACATGACTGAAATGACTGACAGATGTGCAAAACACAATAATAATCTAATCTGTTTTAACACTGTGGGAATTAAGATTTCGAATCTTTGGATCTTCTGCCAATTGGCACTTCAATACTGGTTACTGATTCAGAATACAAAAATCAGAGATTTCCTTTTGATTTGGAACAGCTGTAGAAAGTGTTTGATCTAATGAGCAGACAGGAGCTTTTTCAGGTCTGTGTCATGAAACCCTAGAGCATGGCAGATGTATGGCCTGATGCAATTTTGAGCTAATATGTGGAACCTCCGATATGCTTGCTGCAGAGGCACAGGCTGAACAGGCATCCCGAAGTCTGGGCACTTCCAGGACTAGACGCAAATAAGATCATTAGCATCTGTGCCATTCCAGAGGGCTGCAGTGGGAGACAAGGGAGTTTAATGCCTCCCCCTCTGTGCCTCCTCAGTCAGTCCTCACCTGATTTATCCAAATCTCTTCAGTAGAGCAATGGGAGACAGAGTTTTGTAGGAACAGACACAGAAAATCATCAGCAGAATGTATTTGCCATCTCAAGGAGTGGGGTAGAAACATACTCTGTCATTAGCGACTGTTATAGGAAGATATTACTATGTTCATAAGAATTTGCCCTTAGCCCTTTAGGAAATGGGAGAGCCACTGCTTGGAAAGTGACTCTGATGCAGAGATGAAGCAGCACAGAGTTATGGTTTAAGAGAGAGAGTGAAAAAACTTGTGGTTGCCTTAAAACCTATGCAAAGCTCTAATAAAAAGGCTGGGCAACAGAGAGAAGGAATGGGTAGAGTTCCTAAACTCTCCATTTCTTTGGAGTCACAGTCATTTTAATGATAAGCAAAGAGTCAACACAAACCAAAAGCCTGGCTCAAACTAGAAACAATACTGAACCAAGGGAAATATCACAAGGACATGGGGAGAACAGGGGGGCTGGAAAACTGCAGTTAAATAGTTATTCAGGTAATGGTAAGTTATGTTTTTATATGATAAATTTCTGGATTTTAAGAGTAAATCTCTCTACCTTACATCTAGCTCTCCCAGAGGGACCTATGCTTTCTTAGGCACCACAAAATACGGCTCATGCTGCCTGCTAGAAGCAGGAGTGAGCAGGCCAGGAACCCATGGCAGGGTGGCGCACGGGGTTTCCCCCTTTTTGATTTTTCTAGACACTGCAGTAGAATAGAGAGATCTGACAGGGGACAACGAGAACAAGTTACCACAGACTTAACATTTCTGGTGCTCATCTGTCTGTAACAACTGATCCAGACCTGCAGGAAAACCACCTCCCCAGCACAGCCGAGATCCATCTGGACTGGCAACGCATGGGAATTAGCTGAGGGCAAAGCTTTTCTGATTTAGATTGCTGCTTTCGCTTCTGGCTTTGGCGGAAGGAAAYGGGAAAGAGTCCTTGTGGGTCCTGGTTGAGTTATCTGTACTGGGTCAATATTTATGAGTAAATCTCTTCATGCTCACAAGCAGGCTGGAACGTAACTGATTGAGCCCCAGGGCTCCCACTGTGCACTCTCTCTAAGATACTAAGCCACTAAGGGCCTACAGAGATATATATGCACAAATCAAGAGCTGTGCTTAGACACTGAATGGCTGAGCTGCTGAGCCCCAGGCTGTTACTCGTGAAAAATAAATTTTGCAGCAAGAAAAGGAAAGTGATAGCTCAAAAAAGGCTGGAACAAGAGGAAGGCAGAAAGCTGAAAAAGCAGTAGATGAGAAGCAGATGTTGATGGCTAGATATCAAGGGGCATCTTGTGGGTATCAAAGCAAGAATTTCATTACAATTATCTCCATCATAAGCGATAGATACTCAAGCAATTAATTAGGACAGACAGTCAAACGAAAATTTTACATTTCTGAAATTGACTTGCATTTACAATCTTTGTATTGTAGTTTATGCGAAAAAATCCTGCCACCATTGCAGAGCTATCTAAAACAAGAATTACAACGATAACCCATCCTCCAGCTTTCAGGAACAAAGCAGGCATGGGTTAATGTCAGAAAGAAGTACTTTTTAGTATGAGAAGGCAAAGCCCCCCTCAGCTAAAACAAGCTTGGTGAGCTAGAATAGAGAAGTGTGATAAAGAAATGAGAAGCAGTCTCAACTACTTGGAATCCCTGCTTGCCCAAAACTTTTAAGATCCTGCAAGATCCTGCCCCTATCTTGTTTAAAACCACTGTAACAAAGATGATAGCAGACATTTTCTCCTTACTGCTATCCAGGTGCTTGCCTCAGACAACTTCCCACTAATTCCTACTCCAGCCTCTTTGTCTGCCTTTCACTTTTCTTCCTCTCTTCTCCACACTTTCCTTACGACATTGTTTTTCCATTTCCCTTTTACCTCACTTCCTAGCCTGCTAGCATCTTCTACAACCAAAATGCGTCTCGCCTTGTCTCACAGAATTTTTAAAGGTGACAATTCTCAATCTTTCCATTTTGCAGAGTTGTCACATTTAACTCCTTGGTGGGATATTTTGCTCTTTGCAACATGGATTGTGTCTTTCTGTTTACAGAGTGTCTGAGCAGGCCTTTTGATCGCTACAAAAAGGTAGAAGTATAATAATTTTTTGCCTACTGAAATTTTATTTGCAACTTAGCTGCAGGATTTTGCAGGGAAGAGCAAGATTATTGATGAGGATCAATCTTCCTTTCTGAAATATTGGAGTGGAGAGAGGGCAAATGCCTTATGCCTGGCTACTACCAGAGCTAACAAAACATCCAAGATCGAAAGTAGCACCAGCTTCTTACTTTTGCGAGTACACTCAGTCCCCTATGGTAGATAACCTCTTAAGTTACAAAGCTTTCCCAACGTATGGTGGCCAAAGGTCATTTCATTCATCCAACAGAAGAGTCAGTTTAGCTTTGTATGGTTTCAAATTCTTGGTATTTCAGAAAACTACCGGCAGCAGTAGTGGACTAGCTTTATGCTCAAGTTACCACCTAGGGATCAAACGCAGATGTCAGTTTTGATAGGACACAGTCTGTCAAAAATCTATAATTAATGCCGGTGCATACACATGGATACTTACACAGTGGCTAGCCTTTATTTTTTTCCAGTAAAACTCTGTTAGTGACAATTTTGCACATTTTATTAAATAGAAATTCATTAAAACTTTCGAGATTTTAAACAATTACCTCACTACCTGCAACTCTCAGAAATCCTCAGGAAGAACCTGGGAACGCAGCAGACAACAGGTTTGCAAATCTCTCAAACACAGGAAGTCTGTGATTTTCCAGCTCCAACAAAAATGCTAAAATGAGCTCTTCTGGTAAGAGAGCAACAGTTCATTTTAAAGATGAAATAGGAAGTAGTTTAAAGAAAAGCATCAGATAGTTTATTCTGCAGAGAAGAGGAAAGCAGGGATGTGCATGTTGAGGGAAGACTGTTCAACAAAGCCAAACTCAGATCAATGGCCTCAGCCATGTTCTGGATTTTGCTTTGCCAACTGCTGCCTGATTAAGAGTTTTGGATGCCAAAAATTACTGACTAACTGTGAAAAGGACAGCACTAAAAATATTATATGGGAGCCCATCTCAGCCAACTGGAAGTTAGTAGGCAGACATAAAGCTCCCTAATTATGTTTCTTTAGGAAATTACAGCTACCTACTGAGAGTATCCATCACTAATGGTGTTTTTCCTAATATTTCAGCTTCGCTAGTTACTCTTGTGAGGAACCATCTTCACATCAAGTTTTAGTTACTTAAAAATGTAAGACAAAATAAGGTGTAACTTTCAGTTTAGAACCTCCGGACTGCATGAGTGCTATGCAAAAAAGAACTGTTTGGTAGTGAAAACAATCTTTTCCTTTGCTGTTAAATCATTCCTGATATTTTGAAGTATCTTTGAGGGTATCTTGTGCATGGAAGAAACCTGACTTTGGGACTGAAAAATACAATTGACTTAAGCAATTTCTACAGAAATAGTCAGAAGCATGACATTGTCTTTTTCCACTTGCAGAGCATAATACCTGAAAAAACTTACCAGGAAGAAGGGCTAAACACTAAGTCAGAACATTTAAAATGTGCTGGGAGTTTGAAAGTAACGCCATGAAAAAATATTGTTAAAATGTAAGCATTTAGTACGTAAATGTTATAGTTTAGTGATTGCTGTTTGTAATGCGTTTGAAATTCAAGCCTAGAARAAGCGACAGTCGTGCAGAAGCAAAGCTGGGATTGTAAGGGTATGGACACCATGTTCAATGTAATTAAGAAGCAACCTATCAACACTAAGATGGTAATGCCATCCCATCTGCCAAACCCTGCATTAGCTGGCACTATGCCTCTTGCCTGCTGCTGCTTCTGTTACCCACCTGATCCTTGGAGACCTGCTCTGATGGAGCRTTTATGCCAAGCTCTTCCAGAGGATAGACAATCTGTCGTCTTGGTCGCACGGGAACCATGTAATGAAGGGCAGATGTCAGGGAATGGGCACAGGGATTCTGAAACTGAAAGACAGCGATCTATATTTCAGCAGAGAGAATGTCAGAACAGTGCATCACAGATGTCTGTTGTATGGCTTTGCAAATACAAAAATCTTAGCTCTGTTGGCTAAATCTGAGAGAAAAATCAGCAAATAAACAAACATACTCAGAGCAGAGGAATGAATTGCAGATAATTCCTGACACTAATGAAGATAATTATGAGAGTAATTACATTACTATCTCTGTGGGAATGACAGATAAACAAGTGGTTTGGTTTATGGGATTTTTCAGCACAAGTATTTTCCCCAGGAGGATATTTTTCTCCATAGTGATCATGAATCAGCTTGATTTGACCTCATTAAGCTATGTTATCTGCTTACTGCTAACCTTTGCTTGTTTGGCAAAGAATGGTTATGAATTTATATAGAAATTCTATACCAACTAAAATGTCAATTTCATCCAAGTGATAAATGTTAATAAACCGGCATAAACTTGAAGTGAACAAAAACCCTAATGCTAATGTGAATAGCATGGATCATTAGAAATAGCTGTATTCCATTTATTACAGCATGACTGGCTCTGTCATAACTTATGACATAAAAGGAAAAAAAAAAAAAAAGAGGAAATTACAGGAAATCGAGAATTACCATTAATGCAAACTAAATTACACTGAAGTACCGTTCCATCCACAAATATTGAAAAAACTTGATGTTACTATGTTGAGAACTGAGTAAAATATCACATTTACCACTTATTAGAAAGCAATGATTAGCTTAAGTAACTTAAAGGAACTCTGTAGCCTGGAAATAGACCAAACTGGAATCATTAGTAAGATTTACCTTTTCTCTTCCATCCACTGCCATTAAACTGCGTTTTTGTAAGTGCCTCTTCAGAATCTGAGAGCCTAATGCTACGCAAGGACATTGGTTCCTCAGGAGAACACTTAGTAAAACTCCACAAAAGTGCACACTGGAGAAGCAGGAAAAAACATCCTTCTGAAAATGTACCTATGTCTAACCTGTCARAATTCCTATGTTAAAAACAGTGGCGATTTCAAAAACACCTAAGTCACTGCAGACAGAATTCATCTCAGTCACCATCTAAAAGCTAGGCGCTTACTTTAGCTAGCCATGCAGACACCCCCCAGAGTTAGAGAGATGAGCGTCTCCAGAGGGCAATTCTTTCCGTCCTAAGATAGGTAGTTAAGATCGATGGATGAACTGCCCTCTGGATGCACCATGTTTTCTCCATTAATGCTGGCAGGAGCCTAGCTGATTAGGCTGGGCCAGATAGTAAGCTTTAGATGGCTACACATCAATGAGTTGACATGTTTGAAAATTTTACCTTGTGTTCCCTTTTCTGACATGAGACTGATGACAAGACACATACATGAGTATTTTTGAAAGAATCTTTTATTTTGCTTCCACAAATTACGTTCTTCTCAGAAATGGATTTTCTCACACAGCGTTAGGTTCTTATGGTTCTACTGTGGCACTTGCAGAAACACAAGTCACATTTTCAATGACAATAAGGTGCCTAGGTCCCACTGACTTTTGATGAAACACAGTCTAGAGTACCTAAAACACTTTTGAAGAGTTCTTATAAACCACCTGGATGTGTTTTTAATATTGTCCCCTTGGATTTACTCATGCTACGTTATGCCCAGTGACATCATTCCTTTTTTCTTCCCTGCCCTCCGCTTCGTCCTGAATCTAAACAAGTACTGGTACCTCTCAAAATTCATTATACAGCTGAGTGGTGGTATGTGGGACAGTACAACTTGATCAGGTTCTATTATTAAACTATGACAGGAAATACAAATCATTGTTTAATATAAAGATAATATACGTGCTTTATACCTTGTCTTTTAAAACCTGACTTGTAACTGATTTGCAAGTGACAAAGATATACCAGGTGTATTAGCATGTTAAAAGCAGTTAAATAAAAACTATTATGTTGGTCTCCTCAGTTGATGAGTTGTGAGTTTCTTGTTTCTTCACCTATACATCCAACAGAAGGGCAAGAAACAAAGTCAAACCCAAACTACAGCTTACAACTCGGACACATGGTCCTACTTAGGCAGGAGTGGGAATACGGGATGCTTGCTACTTCACCCTAGAACCGATCTATTAGGAATGGACAGGAAAGGGCAGAAACTTGACTATCAGAACTACAGGACATTTATGGAGGGGGCTGACGCAACGCACAAGGCAACAGCAATACACGAACCTACGCGGGTAAGAAGCAGATATACTTCTCCCAGAAACAAGGGAGGAGGTAGCAAACAAATTATTCCTCTACTGTGCTGCTCCCAGGGCAACATACTAATATGTGTAACTTAAGATATCTAACCACATTTAGAGAACAGTTGCCCTAGGATTCTCTAAATTCAATTGAGAAACAGACATTTGCAAAGAATGACTCAGCTCAGGAGCCACCCCCTAGGAAGAGCTTCTCTCTCTTCACAGACTAGGTAAAGAGCCAAGGCCAAGTACACTTCAAATTTCTGCTCCCCTGCATGCTTCCTGAAGATACCGGGTAAGTCTGGACTCACATGCACTACTGAGCACGCTATGGACTAACCCTAATATGCAACAGCTATGTCCATGAGTGCAGATTATATCACGCAAGAAGAAAAGAAAGTACAATTTGCTGCAGGTTGCTAAGAAAATTCCTGTTTACAGTCATTCAGAGAAGCAGAGAGAAAAATAAAGTGAGCAAAGGTGACAATATTTAATATAAAAAATACAAACAACTTTCTTCCTACCTTGCCTTCAACATACTGTGGATAAATAGGATAGTAAAGAGAGGATTTGTGGGCCAAGCGAAGAATCTCCTTTAGAAAGTGTTTTGTATAGTGACGAAATATAGGGTTTAAGACAAAGTGGTAAAGATGTCCATGTTCCTCTTGACAGTGGTGATTAAAATGAATAAAATCTTCAATGTTGTAATGTGATCGAATATACTCAATATCCTGGAAAATAAGAATTTGGAATTCAGCAGTGATGAACTAGCTACATTTACAATATTTTAGCAAGTGCCAATGAGTTGCTTTCTATCAATCAAGGAACTCAATTTGAACACTGAAATTAAGTGCCTTTGAGAGTTATTCTCA
The DNA here is from genome assembly GCA_035582835.1 of Phoebastria nigripes. Taxonomy (NCBI): domain Eukaryota; kingdom Metazoa; phylum Chordata; class Aves; order Procellariiformes; family Diomedeidae; genus Phoebastria; species Phoebastria nigripes. The sequence continues at coordinate 2,481,537 of JAYKAV010003210.1, forward strand.
ATTAAAGCACACTGACTGAACATATTTTTCTTGAAAAATATGTGCAGTTTGCCCACCTTTATTTACAGGGAATGCACATTTGACCCTTTCACAACAATGGCTCATACAGGTTAATAGACATTCATGGAGGAGGGGAAAAAAAAACCCAACCCTGTTTTGCTGAGTTCAAAACAGAGAAGCCTAGACTGTCCTCTCACAATACTTATACTGAAAAAGGGGAATTCTACAGAGAAGAGCTGTGTAAGAAATGCCCTCCAATAAGTCTTCCCTATTGAAGTGACAAGCTGAGGTTTTTGCACGTTTATAGACGCAAAGGAAATTGCTATATCCTCTTATCTCAATGCTCTTAATATAATTAAGAGCTATTTTTGAAAATAGGAGTGACTACTCTTTATTTTAAAAACTGAGCATTACAGCTGTTGACTGAGCATTACAGCTGTTGAACACTCTCAAATCTACCCTTTCAGTAACAGCAGAATGCCACAAAAGTAAGCCTTAAAGAACATTTACTTTTCAAGAATAATGGGCAACATTGTCTTTTTTTTGTACTCCATTAGAGCAAACACTTTTTATTTGTTTTGAAGTTAAGTGTGTGATTCATAATCACTCAGAATCTATTGTTGGGGAAAAAAAAAATCTAGAAGGACAACTACTACTCTTTGCAGTATGCATGGCAAAACTGCTTATTGACTTTGGAAATTAGGGGGCAAAATAAGTGATTACAAACATATTTAGAGGCAGAATGGCTTTGTGCTAAAGAACCAAAAAGAGATGTAGGAGGCATACTTTCAGAACGCATCAGCAGCTTCTTGCAAATAACAGGATGATATTTTTCATCTGTCTGTCAATCATTAACTATGAGAGGGGAAATAATACAGTCTACATAGTCAGGAAAGACAGAAAGTAAGTTTATAGAAGCAGTATCTTTTACATACACTTTCTGTTAGGTACATATATAGTGACAAGCATGAAACTCAGCCTTTAGTGTTGAGGGTTAAGCGTTACAGTTTTCATACAACACAGAAATAGAATTTACCATTTCGTCTCTAATAACAGAAATGCCAACTATTTGATCCAAAACTTCTGCTATGAAAGCCTGCACTGGGGTCCCATCCTGCAAGGCAAAAGCAACATATGCACTTTTCCCATTTCATTAGTAATCTTTCTTTTTAATCGTAACTGTGTATTTCACCACATGATCACAGTTAAAATATTTTCCTCCCAGTATACATTCTACACACTACCCCAGTTTAACCGCTCTTCCTTAACTCGAGGCATAATGTTTAAACAGTGTCTATGGCTGGACTCTTGACCATGCAGAACTTTACTGAACTAAAGTTTCGGTTAGGATCTAGCTGCTACAGGAGTGCTGTAGGCTCAGCCACTAATTTAGTCCTGGGTTAAGTTCTGATCTTAGGAAAGAATATTAATTAAAACAGATATTCTCCATCAATAGTTGTATAAAATGTATTTCCCTACAGCTGCATGATTGGTAATGACAGTGCTTGGTTTTTGGTCTATGCATCATTTTCCACCACACAACAAAAATGGAGATGTTCCCTACTGTCCGATGGGCATATGTCTGGCCACGTTATGGGAAGGAGAAAGAGGCCCCCATCATGTGACAAAACACAAGTACATGTTCATCACACAACCAGATGTGCATACAAGAAAAAGCAACAATGCAAATCAGGCTGTGGGTGGCCAAAAATGCATCCAGCCTGCTTCTGTCCCTGCATTGGAGGGGTCTCCAAAGAAGAGGACAGTTGGTATAGGCCACAGGTTAGATTAACTATGAAGTCAGGCTGAACACAGCCTATACCGACTGTTGGTACTGACTTGAGTACCTATATACTATATATATACACACTAGCTGAGAGTAATGTAATAAATTCTGGATGTATTTATCAGTATATATCCATTCTCTTATATTTGCAACAAATACTCACTGGATCCCTGCGAGCCAGAGTAAATATCTTTAAGTCATTCAATATACTTTCATTCAAGCTAAGGGTTTTAATGAGCATTTTGACACCAAGTAGGTCATTTGTTGTTGCCCTTCTTACATTAAATGACCTATTAAAAAAAAAAAAAAAAAAAAAAAAAAAAAAAAAAGAGGAAAAAAGAGAGTAAAAGTTCACTCTGTGACAAATTAAAGACGACAATTCCCATGCTTAAGACAACATGCCTTCCACAAGCACTGGACATGTGTCTTTTAGAAGTTGAAATTGGTTGCTATATGACTATTGTTCCAAATGCATATATTAACTTACTGTGAGAGAACATAAAAGATCACACATCTACTTAGGACAACTCAAGAATGCTGCTTTAACTGCTACTAAACACTCAGTCTTTATGCACCTACAGCCCAATCCCACAAAGCAATGACTAGCTATAACCACAGATATCACCTAATCTTCATGTGAATAAGAGCCAGCAGAGAAAGGAGGCAAAGAATCTTTTAAAATGAAAGTAGAATCCGTAACTGCACACTGACACACATGGGAAAAAAGGAAGAAAAGAAACAGAGAAAGATAAGAAAAAAAGAAAAAAGGAGAGAGAGAAAAAATAAAACAGAGCCAACTGGCATCCTTGGATATGGTACAAAAGAAAGGCAGTAACATTCTCCAACAAGAACAAATTACTAACATTCGTGTTAGGCCTCGGTTCTTCAAATAGTAATACATGAGGATAAACTTACATGAATAAAATGCCTCTGATAAACACAAGATTGCCAATTAGTAATCACACAACAGTATAAAAATGGTATGGTATAAAAATGTCTGTGCAATATATACAATCAGCAACGTGTTAGCTACAGACAGGAATATGCTGGCACTTATCTAGTTTACACACTCTGTTATAAAACATCTTCCCACCCACTAATTATAAAAAAAATTTACTTCACAGTGACAGTCTACAGCAGCTGAGGAACTCTCTCATGTTGTCTGTTAAAGGCATCGACCCTTCCTGATTAGACAAGGCTCATATAATAAAGACTTATAGAGTGCTGTTCAAGGAACTGAATTACAACTTAATTTCCAAGAATTAAGTTCTTTCACCCACAGTTAAAAAACTTGCAATTCATGTAGTATAATTTCCATTCCTGTTCCTCTTGCTTTCAATTTAAACTTATATGTGCTATTCTTCAGCCTAAGTCACAGTCACACTGAGATTGATTTTGTGGAACATGGTTTTAGTGAATAGCACTAGTACCTTAAAAAAACCAAACCTACCAAATATCTGATATGTTATGGGAAATTTCACAGTTCAATCTCACTGATCATTTTCAACTCGATTATTTGAGTGCTCAAAAGCATACATTTGATTACTAAATTATAAACTAATCCTGAACTTCTACATGACCATCAACTTAGTTTCCACATTTGTTCACACATTTCCACAGACAGTTAATTACAAGACCAAACAAGTGATGAGGATGATAGTCAGCAATCAGCAATTGACCAGCAATATGGTTCACTCTGCAACCCATGAGCACGCTATCTTCCTGCCACTCCACTGAGCCCAGCATGTGAGTTTTTCTCCCCGCCCATGTCCAAGAGAAGGCAATTGTGCCAATAATGAACTACATTTTTAATATGAGGAAAAACAGAACATGCAAAAAATTGAAACCGTTTTTTAATAAAATAAACAAAACCACCAGATCCACTATGAGTATGAAATAGTGGGAAGGACTACCCAAGGTCTGTGCTCATTTCTCTTCCAGTAATGAATTAACTCATTCTAGATGCCCAATTCCTTTGACTGCTCAGAGACCAGGGTGCTATTATTATTATTATTATGCTTTTTAGTGAAAATTGAGGGAAAGTATCCATTAAGCATTTCAGCCTATGCCTTGTCATCTGTTATTTTTTCTCCTTCACTGTTAAGTAGCAGACCTATACTTCCATTTGCTGCACTCTTGCTTTTTGTGTACTTAACACTTTTTCTTATTCCTTTTACAACCTTTACTAATCAGTATCTCATTTTGTGCCTGTGCCTCTTCTGATTTTGCCCTTTCATGTCTTCATATTCCCATCTTCTTACCCCTGTTTTTCTTTTAATCCATTTTCTGTGACTTCCTTTTCACTCACGTGCCTTTCGAAAGCCCTTGGCACAAGTACAGTATATTGATCTTTTACTTTTTCATATTTTTGTTTTATCTAAGAGAGTATCTGCTGTTGTGCACTGAGTTTTCTGTTCTTCAGAAACTTTCCAAATGGTTTCTTCCATAGCTTTTCTGATCCTGAACCTCAATGAAAGGCTATTTTTCCTTACTTTCCTGCACAGCTGCAGGGGGGTTTGGAAAATGCTACTAATGACCCTATTCTGTTTTCATGGAAGGGCTGGTATCATTTGGAATATGCACAATTTAATCATAATTGTAAGGGTTTTTTTAAAAACCTTGATAACAAGTTTAATTTTGACCAAAATCGCAAGAGGATGTATGACTACCAATCCTACTGGTGGATTACTGAACAGCTGTGACTGAGATTAACAGGAATTACTCCAGTGGCTTTCTCTTCAGCCAGCTGGATTCTTACATAGTACACAGAAGCCCAATTTCCTCCCATGGTAAAAAGCTTCTGCATAGGTCCAAGAGTAGCTGGCCAGTTCCTGCATGAGCTATTTGTATACCATCAAAGGTGATTAAGTATGCAATTAAACCAGAAGTATTTCTCTGAAACCACACACTATTTAGCTACATTAAGACAAAAAAAAAAAAAAAAAAAAAATCTCTAACTGTGCCACAGTATAAGCTTGGTGTTTGGGCCAGTATAGGCTTATTATACAAACAAAGCATTGGAAAACTCATACCACGTAACAGAAGTCATAGCAAGAGAGGTTTTGTGTCCCAGTTCACCAGTATTTCAGACTACAGAAGCGTTCAAAGTATCACAGAAATTGAAAGGTTTGAAATAAATGATTCAACACAAAAAATAAAAGAGAAACTATATAAAATAGATAATCAACAATGAGGTTACTGCTGTGTTCTGCATGTTCCAGAAATTTCTCTTAAGAGAGTTATACCATGTTTCCAAGAATTAAATCTACACCAGGCTTTCAAGTATCAATGTTATACAGCCTGACCCAAGTCCAAAGGGCCAAACGCTGCACCATGCTTCTCTATTGGCCTTGGTCCACAACAAGGTAACTTGAAGAAGCTACTTGTCCTTGCCAATGTTCATCTTCATTAAGTTAGTACTGTAAATACAAATTTTAAATTAATCTTCTCACTGCACTTTTTGTTTTTACTTAAAGGAAACTATACATAAATGCTGGCAGTCAGAAGACTGCTTGCTTTTACATTTTTAATTATATCATTTTTTGTTTCATTAAAAATCGTGTCACTAACTACTTTATTTCACTGAAAATGTAAGGCTATTTCTACACTGTCTAGTATAGTGCTGTGTGGAGATACATCTGAGTAGGCTTAGGATTCACTCCAGAACAGGAAGCGTTGCAGTAATGCTGCTAAAGACTAAGTTATTTAGCTCCGCTCCTAATTGCTCCAAGCACAGTCCCGYGCTATTCAACTATACTGTTTTGGGGACTCAAGCTACCATTTTACAAGATGTTGTGCTGTACCATGCAGAATACCAGCTTGGTCTGAGATAGCAAAGGAATACCCATCTGGTGCTAGGTTGGATGATGCAAGTATATTCCATAAAAATAGCTCAGAGTACATAATTTGTTGTCACGAGGCACATGACTCACTTGAGCAATCCCGCACGGTGGAACACATAAAGCTCATGACCAAGTTTGGAAGTACAGAAAGGGACAACTCGAACAAAACTCTGGATCAGGTGGAACTCTGGTACATGATGTGGCACAAGGATGACACAGAAGTCTTTGTCCTGAAAAAGATTTGCAGACAATAAAGGCTCTTGGTGATCTCAATGTAAGCTTTACACAAAAGCTTCTGACTAGAGGGGAYAGAAAGAAAACAAACTGAATGCAGTGCTTACAATGTACGTACACTCCAAGTATTGCTCTACCYAGATGGCTTGATGCCTGGGCAGCACAAAGGAACTGATGAGCTCAACATTAAGTTGGCTCACAGACATGGGTCTTTTAGCTCCCATAGTGAAGACTTATCAGTTAATATCCTGATATTCCCTAACAGTCCTTTTTTTCCATCCCCCCTCTTTTCTTCCTCAGTAGAATAGAATATTTCAGTTGGAAGGGACCTACAATGATCATCTAGTCCAACTGCCTAATAGGAACATATCTCTATGCCCACACCTTTAGGGCTAACGTATTCCCTTAAAAGGTCCTTATTTCTACCTTAGTATTCTTCTGTAGTGAAATTTTAGGACAATGTCTGTCTGTCTGGGATCTTTTGCACCTTTGCAGCCAAGTGAGACCATCAACTAGAGCAGCATGTCCTAAAATCCTGAACAAACAGCCAGTGTGTACACACAGATTGACTTTGCACTGCATGCACAGTAGACCTAATGAATACAAGTTTGTATACGTGCAGTGATGTACAGCTTGTCCCAAATTTGGCACTGCTGGCGTGCATGCGCTACAGGATGCATATGCATAAAAGACACACTGTATTGGCAGTCAATGTAATTGTTCAGAGACCTGTGCTATAAAGGCTGCAGAGGTGCAAAGGAATGCAGGAATCCCTGTTGAATGCTCTCAGATGAAAGAGAGCATCCTCTGGAAATAAAACCGCACGCCACAAATAACTTTATCCATTCAAGCTGTTCAAGGACTCCCTTCCACCAGAGTGTCTTCTATCCCTTTTTATTGAATACATGTTTTAAGATAATCTCACTGCACACAGGGATGTTGGAGAACTCTGACAATTCAGAAAGATGCTTCATGCAGCATGATACATGCTGAGAGACTCCGAGTAGCACAGACCTGGAAGATGTTTGATCAGTTTACTCTGGCTGATTATTCTATGGCATCTTTTCAGTAGAAAGATATTATTTGAAGCTCATTCCTTTTCTTCTCTTTAAGCACACTATGTGATTAATTTTTCTCACTACACCTGGTGGCATTTTGTTTCAAGGAGTGACAGGTGCATTGTTGGACGGATAAGTTACTTAAGAGATTTGAAATGTTTTCTGTGTTCACTTTCTCTGGGAACTTTCTCAGGTGTATTTTGAATTTTTGAACATGCTGATATTTAGGGTCAAGTCTGTATCTCTGGTCATCAGGACCTGTCTCTAAAGGATGCTACCATGCAGTAATTTGTGGTGTGAATTTACAACACACTGCAGTGTGCATTAAGAATGTCTCAGACAGTGGACTTTGTTACCTCAGATAAAGATTGATCACACAGGGCGTTAGTGTGAAATAGCTACTGCACTGTAAATTCACATCCTTATTTGCCGCACATTAGCTTTGCCCTAAACATAAACCTTCAGTGCCACTGTTTAGGCTACAGGTAAATACTATGGATTTCCTTAATACCTCTGTTTTCTACGCTTTAAAACTCCACCTCCTTTAACGTATTTTCCCTGATTTTATTTTTAATTTAGGTACAGTCTGGATCTATACATGCTTTTAAAGGAGTTTGAAACATTTGCTTTCTAAATCTGCATCTCAGAAAAGTCCCTACGGAACATGAGCAAAAGGGCTTACGTATGCAATACATAAAAGTCCAAAAGCAGCCAAGAAGAGGAGGCAAACTCCTCAGGGTAACTCAGCCCAGGGTAACTAGCCATAGCATACTCCTGTGAGTCACAGACTTACTTGGGCATCATATCTAAATACTCTGGCTGAGGACTGCGCTACCATCCCATCATGCATACACATGCATACAAACTTTAAAACTTGAATTATACATACTGGAAAAAGCTTGAAAACATAATGCAAAAAATCCAGCGATCTGCAACCAAGAGTAAACATTGTTAAATAAAGTGCATATCAGACAGATCCTATACATTTCAATATTTACACCCCCATAAGTGCAAGGAACATTTATTCACGGCGCTAATCAGACAGTCCTGCTAGTTCATCATTAATCAATTGCAGACGTTGCATGCTGCACAACAGTTGATGACTTCTAGTGCTTAAAGCATCACTATTAACAAGAATAAACCTGAATGCCTGAAATAATATCAAAACATTAGGCTCTTCACTGAAAGGAAAAAAAATTGACTCTCATGTTGATGACTCCAACATTTTTCTGAAGTCATTCATGGACCATCAGAGCAGCATTAGTATATAGCAAACATTAACTGAGATTACAAACAGTTGTTGCTATGTTCCACAGTATTTTCATCCAGTACCAAGAGTTCTGTCACTATCCACTTGTTAAACCTATCCAATGTACTTTATCAGACTAACAGGAACATCAATACTTTGAAATTGTTTCTGAACACTTTACTTCTTTCCACTTCTCACCTACCGGTTTAAAGTAATTCCACTCTCTTTTCCATGGTAACAGTGAAATGTGATATTTGAGTTTAAAAAGACATGAGAAATCTAACAAATTCTTCCTGTTTCTCCTATGTGTAAGGATATCAAAGAGCTCTAAACCCATCAAAATAGAGTTATGCTGAAGCTTTATAAAATATTTTTCCACTGTACAAGATGTGTCTTTTGAAGAAATTAAATACAGATATATACTACCTAAAAATACTGATAAAACCCCTCCTCCCTCCAGACCTGTAATTAAGTTCCCTTTAATTACTTCACCAATAATATTACTGAATGAAAAGAGAAATAATTTCTAATTAAAATATCTATTATTGAATGAAAACTTTAAAAAAAAGCTATAAATACAGGTCTGGATTGGGGTATTATATATTCGCCTACATAATACATAATTATGACTAGTTAATAGAATAGCTAAATGCGGGAAAGGAAAATGCCATTGCAATGTAGTTTTCTATTCTCTGGTATCCAGTACCTTCTTGGCAGCAAAGAACACAAGAATGGAGGTAGGAAATTTTTCAGGGGGCTTAAAAAGGTATCAAATATCTGCAGATAAACTAGCAATATAGTTCCTTTGCATTTCACTTCCAATCCACTAACAAGCCACATAACAGCTCTAGACTGAAGAGATGGAAACATTTAGCAACTTTACCAGGTAACACAAATTCCCCAGTAGTAAACTTCCCTTGAGGGCTAAGATGCAATCATACCTACTCTTCAACCAAACTACTATTTCTAGATCCATGCTGTACAGGGTCAGCCTTCAGGACAAGATTCTGAGATACAGTCAGGATTACCTCATGCCATCCTTTCAAACATATTCACTTTTCTAATGTTTCTTTTACAAACAGGTGGATCAAGCAAATGCACACTACGGAAGCATACAAGCAAAATATTTGAAAACGCCAAGATCTACACATTACTCAGCTCTGAGAAGAGGATCTTCCATGAGTGTTAATCTTAGGAGAAGTCTTCAGAAAGGAATGCTATCTTCTCCACAGATACCCATCTGGGAATCCAGACTGTTCCAGAGATATCTCCAGGGAAAAAAGAATGGGAGCGCAGTGTTCAGCGATAAACACTGTGAACGTATCTTGAACAGAAACAACGATGGTGCATACGGAGGGTAGAATGTCAGAAGAGGGCAAAAAAGTGACAGATCCTTATCCTAAGCAGGATGCTATGAACAGAGAACTCAACTAGTCTACTACCTCTAGAGAGGTTATTTCCTGACGTACTTACAGATCACTGCTTTGAACTGCTATTTCAGTATAAAGGAGTCATTCCTGAGCAAGTCCCTCACCTTAGTATTATTTTAAAATAAAGTTATTTTGTTCTGGAATAATTATCTTGCTTGAATTTTATTTTAGACTAGATTGTCCATAAATTAACTATTCTGAAATGGACTTTCTGCAGTGTGATTGTTCTATCATATGTATGTCGATCAGTGTTTCTAAGTACACCGCAGACTTCTAGCACTGCATTTGTCTCTCTTCCTAATGAATTCAAGCTATATTACTCAGTAAATATGTACCAAGAAGGCTATGTGTTTGTTTTGCTTTGGTAACTTAGGATATTTGCATTTGTAGCAGATTCACAGTGTTTAATCCCTTTGGGTAGGCCCCCTCCTTAATCAAGAAACAGCTTAATACATAGAATTAGTTTTCAACGAGCTCTGATTTTTCTTCTTAATCAAGTTTATTCCTAAATTTACTTTAAGCCAGGTAAGTTCAGACGTTGTCAGTCATCAGTGACTACTACTACAAGTAGAAAGATGTTTTTTCAAATGGTACTGCAGTTGTCAGACTCATCATCTATAAAGTCCTTGCTACTGATACCTTGTGTTTCTAGAAATTACATGTATTTTAAAGCGTGGAAGATCTTGGGTGTGCTCAGCCTCTTTCTGTCTACTTTTTGTAAGTATCTACATGTTTTATCTTTCTTTCTAGGGTCTATAAACAAGAGCAGGGCACATCTATAATCAGAAACGGCCAATGTTCCTGGAGAGGCTTTTGCTGATGTGGTTGAATATAGGTTCTCTCTTCAAGGGTGCAGAGAAATTTGGGAGAAAAATGTCTAAACCACATTTATAGATCTATTCTACTCCACCGGGATCTAAGAGTTCAAAGTCAGCAGCAGCAATCATTTCAAGATAAAAAGCCTTTGTCTTCCCCCTACTGTAGTGGATTCTAGAAAACTGGATCAATTCTTTCAGTGATGGGAGACYGAGTGTTTAGAAATTAGAACATCTAACTGCAGAGTTAAAAACAGCTTTATTGCCCCATGAGCAGAGGTGACCAGTACCATAACATCTAGCTCTTTTCAGAGTTAGCCAGCTTTGGAATTAACGTTTCTTCAGAGGAAGAAATGGCCTTCTTCCACAATTTCAACTAGCAGTATTCCAACAAAAATAAATTCCTAACTTTTTCTCCACACAGTCCTACCAAAGATGGGAAGCTGCAGCTGGAGGTTGAAAATTTCAGTGAGTTATTAGTGAAGGTAAAAGAGAAATGAAAAAAGAGGTCAGAAAAAATCCAACCTAACTACAGCAGATGCTGTCACTTTCAGATTTGTCCTAAAAATGTAACATTGAAAGTTGTTACTAAAATTAGGAAAGCAGTAACTATTCATCCATACTTACCTAGTTTCGTGCTTCTCATCAATACAAAACAGACGGATACAGAAAGCATTTGAAGCTCCTCTGTACACTGGATGAAAAGCATCTTCTTCGGTCTCAAGGAGGGGTGTTGCTGAGGCTTTGAAATCTTTGCCTCTGACATCATCTAACAGCAGTTCAGTATGGGAAATGGCTCCACCTTTCTGCAATAATAATAGACAAATGATCACTTACAACACTTCAGAAAATATTTTAATCTTTTAATTAAAAGGTCTTACATCATTACAATCTTATAGCATTCCAAGCAGACACACAGGGATGTACTTTTTACTTGTCACATTTTGACAAATACAGAAATTCAAGGAGATATTTTTAATGTGGTATCTACCTGTTTCTGAAACACTAGATAAAAGTGGCCTTTAAAAATATATACATTCTTGCTGAAGAGCAGTATATTCACAAACTAAAAGTTACCATCAGAATCCCTTTGTGAGGCAATTAAATATTTATTTTTCAGAAATGTTTCTATATAAAAAAATTGTTTTCAGATGCATATTGAAAATATATCAGAGTTAAAAACATGTTATGTTAAAGAAAATGGCATCATTGCAGAGAATATTGTGGAAATAGAAATGAAGAATAATGGGAAGAAAACCAGAATAGCTTTGATACAGTACTGAGAGAGAGACTAGAGACAGATGCAACCGCTTAAAGTTTCTCGGGATAAATTCTCTGCTGATTTATGCTGCACCAACACACTTCATAGTAATGCTCTTTGATCAAGTCAAGCTTCAGTCAGCAGAAGAGGCACAGATAGAACATGTGCCCTTTAACTTCTACAAATTACAGGGGAAAACTGAAGCTATATTGCTGCTTTTCAGCTTTGGTAGCCTTCCGTCAGTAGCAGATTTTTAGCTCAGTAACACAGTCAAGTCAAAATCTCAGGACTCGCAGATCTTCAGAGTAAGACGACTCTTGCTTTGTCTGTTAGGAATGCTCTCTCCACATCAGCAGAGGAACCCACTCAAAACTGTGCTTCCACATGCCTTTACTCGGCAGCAGACCTGCACAAACAGACCCCCATCCTTTTTCTCCTCTCAGTGCCACTTTATTCCCACACCCATGCTGTCTGGCTGTTCACGTGGAACTGGATGGGAAAACTCACCCGATTAATAACTATAACCACCTCCATCCAGATCCTAGCTAGAACAGCTTCTGATCTATGCACAACAGCAGATATAAGTGTGGGCCCATGCAGAGGACAGTGCAGGAGTGGAAATAATAAGTATTGCTTGTCCTAGTAACCTTTGCTTCAAATTAGCTTTTAAAGTTATCAACATTGCTGTGTACAGTGGTATTACCTGCACAGCTGCATCCTGATCAYGAACATGTTCAAAGTTTCGAGATGAAACAGACTCTGTTTCTTGACTTGTTTGGTTGCTTTTATCTTCATCTGAGTAATGAAAAAGAATAGATGCAACAGGCTTAAAAATGCGAGCTTAACCCTCAGAATCACAGCAATAACTAAAGTGTGTGCCAGACTACCGCTATTGAATGGTTTATTTTATTTATTTTTAACAACCACAGTTAAAATAGACCCTCCTATGGTTACTTGGCTAGAACTTCATTAGACTATTTCATCTCAAGGCAAAAATTAGAGAATTGGTTATAAAATAAGAATTGAACAAGACACAGTTTGGAAGCAATTCCTAACTCATGTATTATATGTAATAAATTTTTACCCTATCTGAAGAGAAAAATATGAGTTATTAGTGTATTGACTGGTATCTTAAACCCTGTGCCTGTTGCTAACTTGTTTTCTGATGATCATAAGCAAGGGCTTTTGATGCTCAGATTAGTCCTCCTAACAGAATTGAAATTCAGAATAAATCCTAGTCAAGCCAGAACCCTTACTCATTGGTGCATACAGGAACAAGAAACAGGGATTCAAATTCCTTTCTCAGCTGCTAAACCTAACTAGCCCTCTAAACCCCGTTTTACTGCTTCTAAAAGGTGGCTGCTCTTTCATCAATCTTTGTCAGTTTGTCTATTTCCTCCTCTTCCTCTGATCTAAGAATCTCTGCATGACAGAACATCCTACCATCCTCAGTAACATTATGGTAACATTCTAGTCTAGTTCATTCCAACCTGAGTAATATTTTTGTGGGCAAACGCACAACTAACACGATAGGATGAAATTACTTGTAGCCATCTGATGAATCAATATTTAAATACCAATTGCCATGATACATACACATACAATGTTATATATACACTTTAATATATATACATATACACACACAGCATATATATACAGCATCTCTGGTCAAGTGCTTAAGCCAAGCAAGCATCTGTATGTTAGGAAGTTTATTTAAATATCGCTATACACATTTTTTTTTTGCTATTCAATCCCCTTGGCCAGGGCCAAATCCAGAGTGGATATCTGAAATATTAAGAAACCACAATAAAAATGTCCAAAGTCAATTTGAACATATATGATGCATTATGTTTGATTTCAATTACCTAACCATTCTCTTAAGACATATCTTAGCAGTTTTACACAGCAACACACAACAGCTCTACAGAACTCTACTGATACCTGACATGAGTGTGACAGAACCGACTATGAACTTTTCTAACATCGTGATGCTTGCTAGACAGCAGGCAATCACCATTCCAGCAGATGTTACACACTTTGGGGAAAGCAGTTCCTAAATCTGTACGGTGATAGATTATTTTCTTTAAAGTCAATGGAAGGTGAGGGTATTCAGAACGAGAGATCATCTGATAATGCATCATAAAGGTCACATTTAAAGTTAATGTTATGGATCAAAATTATTTTAATCATCAACTTGGAAAAGAAACGTTGAAATACCAGTGAATCCTACATATTACTCCAAATAACCACCAAAATTACTAAAGCAAAGTGTCAGCTGCTGTATTTTTAGCCCCTGAACATATCTTCAATAGTTCTGCCATTCCTTAAATTTTCACCTCCCTAATTTTACAGATATGTTCACAGTTTGTTTTTATATTTAAAAATAAAGCCTGAAAATAAGTTTTAACTAATAAACTCTTGATGTGTAGGTATCGCTGCTACAGAAAACACGTCAGGCCAGGACGCTCTTGCATTTGAAAGCTTCAGTAACACAAGGAAGTCAAAGTTTCTGAGCTCCAGGAGGGAGAAAAAAAACGTCAGAAAACCCAGCACAACAGAATTCTTCACTCCTCTCTCTGAACTTTACTTTGGGAAACTCATCTAAGCTACATTCACTGACATAGCCATTTCTTCATACAGTAATGAGCTTTTTTAAAAAAAAAACAAACAAAAAACCAAACTCAAAGGTTTAAAATAATTTAGTCAAAAGTATTTTTAGAAATCTGTTATCTGAAAATCTGTTTCTCTGTTAGTAGAAAAGAATGCAGATGCAATGTGCAGGGCAAGAAGAAACACAGGGGTTAGAAATCATGGTTCCTCCAGCGGTATCGCAGATGGGAGACTTCACAGAAATGATCAAATGTCGTCTTGATTAACCCAGCTACATTTCTCATTATAAACAGCCTTGCAGGTGTCAGAAGTTCATTAATACAAGTCTCTTGTTGTCATGTAAATATTGATATGTTGTTTCTGACTTTATACTAAAATGAAACCCCTTAATGGCTCCACCATCCACTACTGTCAAATGTAGCTGCATCACTGTTTACATATATGCTGTACACAAGTGACTGGGAAGAACATAAATATTGTTGCACTAAATGAAGTAAGGAACATGAACAAAAAGAAAATTAAAATAATTCAGTGATTGCTGGGTTGTTAGCAGAGGTAACAGTCAGCAGGATCAAGAAGCCAGTTCACCATGAAGCCTGATGAAAAGCCCTTCAATCATTCCCACTGCATCATAATGTTTTCTAGCTACTAATTCGTGACACCATATAGAGTAACAACCAAATTACTGTAATTACCCCGAAACGTAAGTGGCATATCAATATTGTGTTAAAGACAGATTTTTGTACACTCTTTCACTATTATTCAGTATTACATTTTGAAAGGAAAAATAGTATCAACCTGTGGTCTCTACTTACAAGCTAAAGCACTTGAAAAACTATTCTTATTATGTTTTTGTTTTTTTTAATGTGGGAACATAAAATTACTCTACACAGGAATGCAGCTTGCATTTTAATTGTCAGCCTTCGAATTCATTAAAGAAAAGTCCACATCCTCTGCTGATGTAAGGTGTCTTAGTGAACCTTCACTGCCTTCACATCAAGGGACAATTTGGCAGCAGATTTCCAATACAGTAGCCTGCAGAAATGGTGCAATCGTTAAAACAGCATTCATATAATCGTGCATGTGTGTCCTGGTTTCAGCTGGGATAGTTAATTTTCTTCCTAGTAGCTGGTATAGTGCTGTGTTTTGGATTTAGTACAAGAATAATGTTGATAACACGCTGATGTTTTAGTTGTTGCTAAGTAGTGCTTACACTAGTCAAGGACTTTTCAGCTTCTCATGCCCTGCCAGCGAGACGCTGGGAGGGGGCACAGCCAGGACAGCTAACGCAAACTGGCCAAAGGGATATTCTGTACCATATGACAGCATGCTCAGTATATAAACTGGGGGGAATTGGCCAGGGGGCAGCGACCACTGCTCAGGAACTGGCTGGGCATCAGTCAGCAGGTGGTGAGCAACTGCATTGTGCATCACTTATTTTGTATATTCTTTTACCATTATTATTATTATTATTATTTTCCCTTCCTTTTCTGTCCTATTAAACTGTCTTTAGCTCAACCCATGAATTTTATTTTTTTTTCCCCCGATTCTCTTCCCCATCCCACTGCCAGGGGGAGTGAGCGAACGGCTGTGTGGTGTTTAGCTGCCTGCCAGGTTAAACCACAACAATGTGTTATGCAATATAATAAAATATAAACTGTATGTTACTGACACTATAATAAATTCCAAAGATATAGGTCGGCCATTATATTGGAAAGGCTTAACAATGGACTGCCGGGATGCAACTCTTATATGGGCTCTATATTTACCAAAAAAAAAAAAACCAAAACCACCACCAAAAATCCCAAACAAGATAATTCCCTTTTCAAATTACATTTTTAATAAAATGAAAAAGTCAGAGAGGAAGGGAACTCTGCTTATGAGTTGGTTTGGGTTTTCTTGCTGTAAACTTCTTTATTAAAACAGTGGGCATTTTCTTTTCTTTCTTAACTTTAAAAAAAAAAAAAAAAACAAAAACCACACACGTTACTGCTTTTCCTGGAAGTTTTCATGAATGAATACTGAAATGAATTTTGAGTCACATCTCGTGCAATAATGAAACCCAAATCATTCAGAGGGAAAGGGCTTTTCATTCAAAGTGTTTGAAAAATATGGACTTTTTGTTTATAGTCATAAGTCAAATGTGTAACAAGCACTAAAAAGAAAAGCTGTTTATCAAAAATCTATCATATAAAGCATATATTTTCAATAAACCATAACAAACTTCTGTAACTTGTGACAAGCTAATGTCTTATTGAACTGGTATTAGAAATTAGAGTGATAATGGCATACATTTGATTTTTTTCCTCTTTCTCTTTCCTTTCTCTGAAATTCAACTACCACAGCCTTTAGTTTCATCTCTCTCTTTTTGGCCATACTGGGCAGGTATAAACAACAACTTATAATGTTTCAGGACAACCAACACTTCAAAGTGTTATAATTGTTTGTTTATATTCTAAAACGTGCAAAGCTACAACAATAATTTTAATTATTATTCAGTGATAACAGAATTAATATTCCTGAGCAGTGTATAGCCATGAACTCACTCTAATTTTACTATTAAATTTCTAATGGCTTTTTCCCTCTAGGAATAGTATCAGAGTCAGGCTCTTAGCTTATGATACTCAAGTTCCTTCTCAGGTGTCTATCTTTGAGACCATCAGTGACTTGTGCTCAAGCTGTCTGAAAGAGACTACAAATAATTCTCTCTTTCCCCAGAGCTGCCCTCGTCATTCCAAATACAGGGATACTACTACTTTTAAAAAAATCTCACTTGAAGGAAACGCACAGGATTGCAAACTAGTATCAACAATCAAAAATAACATAGTTTTTAGATGGAGAGGAAAAAGAAGAGAGATAAACACCTGAGACTGCTAACCATGTTGCTTAATAAATTTCTGAAAAGCACTCAGATGCTAGATTGACAAGAGTCATATAAGAACCTGAATAAAACAGTTGTTTATGCTAAGTTTTCACATTTAGAACAGGTCTCAGATTTCCTAAATGTTAAAAAAATGTGTAACAGCTGTATTGTTAAAACCTATAACCATACTCATTAAAAGGCTCAGCAGCACAGAATTTGCCACAAAATATGGGCCTACAGCTTGCAGTCCCTGGCCAAAGAAAGCACACAGAAGTGTCTAAGGGTTTTACCACAACCAGGTAACAGTCACAGAATGGTTAGGGTTGGAAGGGACCACTGGAGGTCATCTTGTCCAAGCCCTCTGCTCAAGCAGGGTCACCTAGAGCAGACTGCCCAGGACTGTGTTCCAACTAGTTTTCAGAAGAGACTATCATGAGTCATCTTCCTCCCTCCCTCAGTCTCATTTATGTTTCTACATATGTCTGTCACCTATTTTGAAATAATACTCCTGAAGCTCCAGGAGCATAGAATGATACAGGAGGAGATATCTGGCTTCCTTCATCTCTTATTTGCAATTTGGTTCTTTGCAGGGGAGGGGAAGTCCATAGGAGCCGCTATAAGACTTTTTGTCTGTCTKTCTTCTGTTCCGTGACTGTCAGCTCTGAGATACCAGCTGGTGACTGCTCTGTAGCTCCCTAGTTGCCTTTTTTGCCTGCTGCTTTGTATTCAGACAAGCAGATACATAATAACCTAACGGTGTTTTTTTTTAATTCTATTACTGATAATAGCAGTAGATAGCAAAATGTTGCCCTTCTGCACAAAAAACCCTTTGACACTGAAAAATAAAGATGACAACTGTAAATCATTTACATGACACTTCTGTTCTACAAATAGGTGACACATTCATGTTACTGTTTTTTATCATTTGCAGTAAGGTGGCTTGTAGATGTGTTGTGGTATCATGCCCAATATAAAAATACAATGAAGAGACAGTCCCTGATCTCCCAAAATCTTGTAACCTAGAAGACTGCAAACAATAAGCAAAGAGAGCAGAAGCTGGACCACAAGGAAATAAGACAACACAAGTCAATGGGACAACATAATAGCCACAGTTAACCAGCTGCTTAGCTACTGACAGACCTTAGAACCAGATTTCAAAATTAAGTCTTCAATTAATAGTACAACTGTAGTTAACAGATCGAAAATATACTTGATGCTTTTTGATGCTTTAGCTTTCCAAAACTTGAAACCTAGGTTTATACCATACCTGGTACAGACCAGCTCCCCATAAACAACAATCACTTCTGAGTCAGAGACCAGGGCTCTCAAAATTTCTCTCCCGAATTAAAAAACACCAGGCAACCACCTCCAAACCAGATACATTAGTTTCTGTTTTCTTGCTAGTAAACCTATATCCTCTTCCAACCTTTTACAAAACCTACTGAGAAGCTAGAAATAAATGCACCTTGAATCTATCTAGCATTTTAGAATACAGATACCTTCTTGAATGCTTGGCTTCTGTGGCATTTTGAGAATATCTTCAGGATGTGGTTTACAGAGTCCATGAAAAGGCCCTAAGTCAAAACACTCTTGAAACAAGGAAACATTTACTTGAGAACATAAGCTCATGAATCCTACTGCAGTGTCACCATCCTGAAATATAAAAGCAATGTCACGCATATGTAAAAGTTGAGCATGTGATTTTAGGTCAGGACACAAAAAACTGAACAAAAAAAATTGCTGAAGCATAAAAGTTAATGTTCCATCTCTGGCTGTGCATAATAGAAAAGTATAAAGGAACTATTTCAGCAAAAGTTAAAGATCTTTTTTTTTTTTCCCCTTGTAGTATGTGTATTGGGCCCTCTATATCACGTTATAATTCTTTTGTTAGCTATGACTTGCAGGAGCATTAGGATTATATATATAGACCAAATAATGACTTATTGTTTCAATAAAACATTTGTTACAGTAAATAAAAAACCCATACCTTTTAACTACATACCCCCAAAAAGGTATAATTTTTCTTTAAAGTGCAGCTAAAGTAAAATCTGGATTTAGCTAGCCATAATGGCTGACTAATTACTAGACACTGCTTTGTAAATAAAATTGTGCTCAAACTGAAAAGTATGTTTTATTTTCCTATGAAAAGGAATAATTCAAGAAAACAATTATATAGTATATAAACAGTATCTAATACAGTATATGGTATGTATTATTTGCAGCAATTATAAGTGCTAGATATTTTCAAGTTCTGAAAAAAAAAAAAAAATCTAAGAACTAGTCTTCAAAAAAAAAAAAAGCCCTGGTAAGTATGAAAATGACAAGATCCCTACAGTGCTGAAATGGCACGTTACTCTGTATGTTTGACTATTACTGAAAGTTTCCAGCAAGTTGCAGTATTCAGAAGGAAATACACTGAAAAATGAGAATTGGCATTCTGGAGGTTTTTTTGACTTTAAGCTAAGATGAGTCTAGAAGAAGGAAGCTCTTCAATTTTTAGTACTATATGCAACTTTCTGATGAAACACACATAATCAAAATTTTTTTTTTTCCTTAATACACATAATGAAAGCCTCGTTTATAAACATAATGAAAACTCAATGGCTGGATTTGTATAGCTGTTTTATCAGGCCATCAGCACTCCAATAAAAATAATAAAAAAAAGTTTAATTTTTTTTCCCCCTCAAACAACAAGTGATCGTTTGCCTTGTTTGCGTAACTGAACAAAAGCTGGGTCGCTGCAGTTGTCTGGCTGCTATGTAATTTTAGGCCCAAGGCTCAGCAGAGGCTGATTAACCAATCCATCCACCATATGTGCAAAAAGAGGTTGCCAGCTTCATTCTCTGCAGGGAAAATTGGCATCTATCTTGGTTCGCACAGAGGTGTCTTTCCAATCTGCAGCAGCAGCGGCAAGTATAAACTATGAGGGCCTGAAACACCTTTTGCTGGTATCATACTGAGCTATAAATGTACAATTGAAATGTATTATTTATAAAGGTAGTCGTTTGTAATGTGCTATTACACTAATGGTTTATTGTTTCCCATTTGGCTTCCGATAGTAGTGATTACATGTGAAGGTTTTATAAAATCATCTTCGATAGAAAGCAGACTTCCGGAATTAAGTAGGTTATGTTGCCTATCAGCTTACAATACCATGCACGATTACGAACCCATGAAAATATTAACAGGAATTTTCAGCAAGATAACTATTACCACCTCTTTCTTATTTAAATTAATTCCTGGGTTTCTGTCTTCAGTTCAGCAAAAATCTGACTGCCTGAGCCAGGAGATGGAAAAAATCTACCGCATTTTTAACTGTGAAAGTATTACTGGCTACTAGTTTTCGCCTGCAGTATTAATTTTCACTGGGAATGAAAACTGGTCATCTATAGTGCAAACGTCTAAAATGGCAACATGGTTTCTTCAAGACGGTCTGTTCCAATTACTTGAAAAGAATCTACACAATTACTGGGAATTGCTGCTTCATTTACTTAAGGAGATATCACTCCTAAAGAAAGGAAAAACACAAAATATATGGCAGAGGGCACTGCGTGTGTGCAGATCATGAATTCTACCTTCCAAAAGTCAGCTTGTTCATTTTATTCGCTGAGCTGCAGTGTGAGCTGTTACTCACATGTGACATCACTAATGTTACGATTAGACAAAACCAGAGCTCATGGCAGACTCACCTCACAAACGACAGCCTGATTTTCTTCGTCTTGACATTCTATGAGATCAGCAAGGAAATATTCACTATAGGTTTCTTTCAGAGTCTCACTCTGACATGTCCAGATTGGCATGAGATCATCATAATCTTCCAATCTACAAAAAAGAGATTAGGTAATGTCCTAAAGCTCTGCCATTAATAGGTCCCGATACTTCTGTTCTACTCCGTTAGCACATGGACAAATATTACAAATACCTGACCCAAAGCCTCCACCCACAAATAAATAATTTCACCTAGGACACGTCCCCAGCACACACTAAGCTGGGAGCCTCAGCACCAGAGGAGAGACAGAACCACTTCCAAAAGCCAGCACAACCCACCTAAGATCTGGATTGCCCAGTGGAGATGCTCATCTTTCCCTAACAAAACAGGAAGGCAACCCAGTTCAAAATTCTCTTGCCTAAGGCATCTCAGGCCAGGTGGACCTGGGCTTTAGGCCTCATTTAAAATAATTACATTCAGTGAGCCCAATCATCAGTTGGTTAGAGTTGGCAGAGATCTCAAAAAGCAACACCAGTGCAATTTAGAAAATCAGTTCTTTTAAAAAAAAAAAAAGAAAATAGTGCCTTCCTGGATGGGAGAAACAGTGCTGAGTATTGGCTAGATGACTGTTATTACACACAGCAGTGTGGGAGTCACCTGGCAGAAATCGAGCCATTATGCCTTTGTAAGGTCAAGTTAATGCCCTACCATTGAAAAAGATACAAAGGCCAAAGTGCAATTATTCTATCCGTTTGCCTCATGAAGGGCTTTCTGTATAGGTGGGAACCTGCCGCATCAAGGCTTTATCTGCCTCTACTACTCCAGTCTGTTCTCCATGCTGCCGGCACAAAAGCTGCCTGAGCCGATTTCCAATCGGTCCAAGTTTCAGTGTTAGACTCATATAGGCCCCATGCTGCACAGAGTTTTCTTTAAATAGGCAACAGAGACTCTTTCCCCTTAACCACTTCAAAAAAATGTTAATTCTTAACCAGGATCAATGTAAGTCTTAACAAGAAGTTTCAGTGCTTTTACTGATGCAGTGAAGGAATTCATTAGCCGTATGTGCTGCGACCATGGCATAAGGGCCAATGGCAAACCAGCTCTAACACTGAACTGCTTTCAATAAGAAGATGAAAGCACTTTTTTATTTATTTATCTGAAAAATGCAAGAAKTAAGTGGTCCAACCAACAATTCTGCAACTAAAAAAGTAGTGAAAAAAGTGGGGCTGTGATGGGCCATCAGAAGGAATGATTTTTACTACCGGACTGTGGAGTTAAGAAAACCCTTTCTCCTCAGGGCCATAAGCAGACTGCTACTGAACATGCTTTTGGTTATCTCACGTTATCACACACAAACACACAAGGAGAAAGACAAGCCCCACAGGATAAAGGAATTAAATCAAGAAGAGTAAACAAYGCACTTCATCAAACATCGGAACACATTTACGCTTACTGAAAGAAACAGAGACCACCGCAATCGGCTCCTTCGAAACAACAGGCTGCATCCTTCGGTTAGAGCGCTCAGGAGACTAACCTGTGACAGACAACTGCCTTGGGAGAGCCAGCCCCAGCCCATCACCTGCACGTTCTGCCGATGGCAGTCTGCGCCCTCCTCTCTGGAGTACGCATCACTGTGGTTATAACACTTCTAACGCTCCGAGTTTGACCCCTTTTAAAACCCTTTCGAGACTCTCCTTCCTCACGCATAGCTGCCACCGCCGCTTTAAAAAGCGGCAATGTCTGCTGCTGCTGCTTCCGAGGGCCGCAGCCCCTCAGCTGCAGAGCCGCACCGTAAGCCCGCCGGCAGCCCCGCGGGAGCTTCCCCGCGGCAGCGGGCCCGGCTGCCCCCGCTCCCGCCGCAGGCGGCTGCCGGCCGCGGCCCGCCGGCGGGCCTCTCCTGACCTCTAGCGGCCGCGGGCTGGCGGGCGGCCCGGGCCCCGGCAAGGCCTCGCAGGACCGCCGCCTCCCGGCCCCTCGCGCATCCCGCTGCCGGGCTGAAAGAAGACAGGAGCCCCCGGCTCCCGCGGGGTTCCCGCCCTCCGGAGGCCACAGGTCTGGTCCGAGACCTGGAAGGACGACAGCGGTTCTGAAGGCCGTTAATCCAGTGTCCCAACACCCCCGTCGCGGAGGCTGACCCTTCACAACACGACTACAGTTTTATATACCCACTACTCCGTGCTGCCTGTAGTCTCCAACCGGGATATCCTTTTCTACATCTCCCTGAAATAAGACGTCAATAGAAAAATACTTTTAAATAGTTCTCTTTTCCTCAAAAGTGTTACATATTGTAGAAACATGTTTCTGAAGATAATTATCAGGAATGATTATTAACACTTCCCTCGGTTTTAGGAAAACTTGTGGTTTGCTTCAGGCTCCTGTTGCTCGAGTCCGTATGTGCTTGTATCTAAACTCTCGTGCCTGTAATCTGGAAGTCTTAGTCCTGCATGTGCAGCAATTCAGAAAAACAAAATAAACGGATTCTCATTTCCACTCATTACATGTTTCTGGATTTGGAAGAAGCCTTAAAGCTAACACAACTGGGCCAAAAATTTTATTTCYAATTTTATCAGACATGGTCTGAGTGTCGAAGTAGTGACCGACTCTAGCGTAAGACTGAGGGACAATTCAGGTGGTATCTAGATGGTTTTTGCTGCTCCCACACACCAGAATGAATGTGACCTTCTGACTAAGATTACCTTTCTACTAGGGGCCGGTAACCCCTATTATTTTGACGTCGTTTCTGCTTTTTTATTCTCGGGCCATCTGTCTGAAAGCTCTCTTCCTACTCCCGTTGCTCCCACCGCTGGGCGCAGCCTGGAGGCAAGGCCTCGAACCGCCCTCCACCCCGACCCCTCCGCCGAGGTCCGTCCCGCGGGCCCTCGGGCGGGACGGAAGCAAGGGAGCCGCCGCAGCCTGGAGAGAGCGGCTTACCTACGCCTTACGAACCGCCTCTTTAGCAGGGTGAATAAACGCTTAACTTGTGACCTTCAGGGTGTCCCAAGTCACRGTAGTACTCCATCTGCCAGGGGTTTTAAATAACTTAATTCTTTTTCTGAAGGGCAGCCGCCAGATTCTTTCATACGGTTTTTAAGTTGAGAAAGCCAACTTGAGAAACCAGTAGAGATGAGTATCATCAGTGCCCACTCAAAGCTGAAAACAGCTGCCAGGGGTGACAAATTTCCAAGCCCCGCACTTTTTCATTCTTTTTCACTGTTTAAGTGAAAGTCTTCTTTGTAATATATTACATACAAGAAGAAAAAAGTACAGAAAATATAACACACCATCAATTACTTGTCTGTAGAATTAATTCAAAAGATGCAACTAAAAATGAAGATCCAAGAAGAATGAAACCCTGTAAAAGTTTACAGTAATTCACATTCTTTATATCTCAAACCAAAATAGTCGTCTTCCTCTTCTTCGCAGGCAGTATCTCAAGGGAAAAGCTGCAGTAAGGTTTTCTATTACCAGAACTTCACTACTTCACCACAGTTAATTAGTATAGCAAATCTGATAATGCGTTATGAAACCTCAAACAAATTTAGGGGTAAAGGAATGAGACTGTACACTAATTGAAACCCCTTGTTTGACTGGGGTAGATAATATACACACGCCATCTCCAAACTGAATGTTTTGCTGATTGCTCCAAGTCCCTTGCAGCATTCTGCTCTGTAAAACGCAACATGACACAAGGCCGCACATCAAGATGCAGACGGCAATTCTGCCAGCTCGTGGTATGTAGAGAGACTGACCTCGTGATAGTCAAGGGGGCTCCACGTAAGCCCATTCATCTCCCCGCACACTAGAAACTGTAGGAACAGAACTATTTTTGATTTCTGCAATCCTCCACTAGCACCATAGTCTTTAAAAAAAAAACCAAAAACCAACAAAACACAATAGATTTTTAATACAAAAATACTACAAAATTCCTAGGCTGCGAGAACAAGCACAATAAAGGCATTCCACAGAGCTGCAGATTTGTACCATATATTCTTACATATATGGTACAAAACCAAGAATGACAAGATCTAAAGATGAGGTATCAGCAAGAAACTTAAACATAAAAGCTCAGTGGACTATGTTCTGGCACACTACAGATTTATTTCACATTATAAAGGTCAGATGGAGAATAACTAACTTCAGAATTAATGGTTAAGCAAAGTATCAGTTTACAGCTTCTTTTTTCCCCCCCTCTATAAGCAAGGGAAGAGGGAACAGAGATTACCCTAATCTCCTATCATTGACCCAGAACATGTTGCTAGGCAGGTGGCTGGGGACAACTTTCATAGATAAGTCTCTAAAGGGCTCCACTGAACGTTACTATGGATGCCAGTGAAGTACAAAGGTGAATACAGAGGAAAAGGAAAGGCAAAGCGTCTACTGCAAACAGAATTTAGCTTACTCAGAGAATCTACTGATAGACAATATTAAAGTATGAATTTTATATCACCAGATACTGTGTTAATTTAAGAAAAAACAGTTTCCTGGTTAGTTTTCTAATAATAAAAAAAACCCAAACCACCAAAAGTAAATAATTTTATTATTCATAACAAACTACAGAAATCCCAGGCAAGATAGCATCTCTTATGTGGAATATTGGTAAGGCCTACGTGACATTTCCAGACGTGTCAAAAATACTTCTATTGATAATATCCAATGGCCATCAAAAGAAAGAATTGATTCAAATTAAATAAAACCCAAACATAATAGTTGGAATCAAGACACATGGAAAAACTTTAAATCCTCAGGAATTAATTCACCTACTGATGACTTCTCAGTATTAAGGTTCATTCACATACTGATAGATGGTAGACAACTCAAAGGAAATACTCATAAAAAGCCTAAACATTGTAGATCAAGTTAGCATGCAAATAATTTTGTAACATATTGAAATATCCAGACCTATAGCAGGATGGTGTGAAGTGGTTGAGGTCAGGCCTCAGTCCTTTTTCTTAAAATGCTCTAAAGTCAAGCGACAGGATATTGCAAGCATTGACTAAAACTATAGGATAAAGAGCACAATCTGCAGATTTGTTTCAGGCCTATTTGGTAAAATTAAATGTGTGTAAAACACCTCCCTGAGAGACAGGCTTCTGTCAGAATCCAGTCCGAGATGTCAGCATGAATTAACCCATAAACAAACAGATGTGGATTTACCAGGCAGAGAGAGATGCCTAATGTGGCATTACCATCTGTTAGCACTGGTCAATACGGACCCACACACACATCAGTATCGTGTGATATAACGTCCCAGGGATGCGCTTGTCCCTAAACTCCAGTTTCCACTACAAGGACCAGAAATGCTAATTTAATCATAATCCTGCTACAAAACCACATAGCAACACTTAGATTTAGAATGAACAAAAGCAACTCCAGAATGAAATCAGAATCAAATAAAATTATTACTTCATAAAACACTACCCTACATGCACTCTTCCCACTGTGAATAGGAAAACAAGCGAACCAAAACGCGATAGATACTAGTTACATTTCAACCACACTACAGGGAAGCATCTACACAGCAATGACAGCAAATATGGTCCAGCAATCTACACAGAAAAACGTAAGGCCCCATTGGGTCAGAAACTCTGCACTTCTCAGGTACTGTACACAATGCTGGCACAAGCACAGAAAGCTGTGATTTGGGATAGGCAGAACTCAAATGGCAAGAAAAAACAGAGTGGTATTAGTCAATATACAGGTAGGCATCAATAGGCAAGGCTGCTAGAGAAACTTGCATCTCTGCCTGGTGTACACGGCAGGCAGCTGAGCAGATAGGAAAGAAAAAAAATAATTCAGAGTCTAACTTTTTTAATTACATTTATGACTTGAATCCCAAAACAAGAGCAAGGCTGTGTTAAAGGCACATTGCATGAGCATATCATAAAGTCTTTGCTCCAAACCGCGTCCACTGAAGCAGATGACATGATGGAAGGAAAAGGGTTCCTCCATTATTTTCTTAARCTCTCTCAGCAACACTGAGGAGGCCTGCTCCCCTGAAACACAGTGAGAGTGAACGTATGAAGTGCTTATGCAGAAAAACCTGTACAAAAGACGGAAGAGGATTACTGTCCATGTCTGAAGGGCTACTGGAACTAGGGGTTCTCTGCTCTTATTTAATTCTTTTAGATAATAGGCCTTCCTATTTAGACTTTGCTAAACTGGTCAGAATATGACATCACAAGAGAAAATTAAAAATAAGTTGAAATATTCTCCAAGAGACCTGGAAACTACATGCACTCACTAAAATACGCAGTAATGCAATTAAGCCAGCACGCTCTCAGAATAAACATCACCGACAAAAAAAACGTATTCTTTCTAGATAGCAACCTAATTTTACAAGGCATACAATTGATCTTGTAATGAAGTAGAATAAAAACAGCATAATCATAGAACTACTTAATTATGTTATCAAGGAAAATCATAGCAGTTTAACTATAAACCAAAAAAGAAAATTCTTTAAGTTAACCCAGACAGATCTGCTCATGAAGTAGAAGGGAGAAACTGCATTACCTTGCTTTGCGAACATACAGCTGTGGGTGATACCAATGTCTGGGGCACGCAAGCAAGGTAAAGTTTGTATCCGCTACCGAACCTGGAACAGTCATCATCTTTTCAAAGACATTTCCCATGTCTGGCTCTGTGAATGACAAAAATCTGTTAGGAGCAACAGAGAAACTTCATTATGTAAGCTTTTAAATGATCAGCAAAACTGTTTGAGGAAAATGGAGTTTTGAACTTAAAACCACAGATGGCATAATGCTCTAAGTCTTTTAAGTTAAGCAATGAAGCTGAAATGACAGTAGTATAAACATGTGAAAGAATTGTTACTGGATTAATTTGTTACTTAATCCAGCACCCCAAACCTGAACAAGCTTCAAAGCAATCAGAAATTGGTAGGATCAAATCCCTATAGAAATGCTAGTCTTATAACCAATACTATATGCCACTGGAGAATCTCTGTCAGGACTCGTTATGCTGAAGGAAAGTTGACATTTGTTGCTAGGGTAGGTTTGACAAAAGCCCTTACTCAAGTACTGTTTTCTGTAGTTGACACACCACTATGGAGTTTTTTAACATGACTTGGAACTAAGAAGTCTAGAAATCGGCATATCAGAAAAGGTTCCGGTTCACTTCAAGGAAAGCTCCAACCAAAAATCAGTCATTAAGTAGATGCTTGGTTTATTAGTCTGAATTCAGGACTGAAATTCCAAGTCAGATGCTGTTCTCTGATTAAGATGCACATTCTCCATCTTTGCACCTGCACTCTAAATGAAATAATCCTAGTTTCCTTCCATGTCTCCAGCACCCCTTCTGACCCTCGCCAAAGTGTCCTCTCCCYATCTTGTACTCACTTGGCTAAATAAGAGAAAGTACCTAATGTGACTGGTCCTGATGTGTGGGCATGATGCCTGGCTGACATGTATGAATTTATGTATGTGTGTGCTTGTGAATATATATATACATGCCAAGTGGCCTATTAGTCATTGTCTCTCAAAGTACAAGCACTGATTTCAATCTCTTGACTCTATTCAGCCAGAAATCTTCACAAAACTTGTAGGAATTTATTTCTGAAATCTTTACGCCTGTTTGAAGTCCCATCTGTTTCTGGCAAATTTAAAGACAGCAGGAAACGGAAAGACTGCTGAATGGACTGCTGGAGYGAACATGTAACTACATAAATCTCTTTTACAAGGCATGTCCATTAGAGGATACTTTAAGATTGTGTTTTCTGCATGTTTAGAAAATGATAACTGTTCTCAATATTTAAAAAACAACACAAAAAAGCCCACCAACACAGTGCATATTAATGATAATGAGATTTGAGATTGTTCTCATTATTTTAAGAATAAAATAGTATTAAATTCTTACCTAAATTCTCATCAGCTGGTATGAAGAGAAGTATAAACTGCAGTTCTGGTACCATGATAAAAGCTCTCCTGGACAAGTAACATAACTGTATTCAGTCTTTCATCATTACACCAAATCAGATACAGCAGCTAGTCTTTTAATATATAAAATTTTTTCTCCAGTGTCTCTAATCTTCCTTCATGAGTCCACATGGCTCAAAAATTAAAACATTTTATTTATGACAAATAAGATCATATGAAATTCATCTGGGCATTTTTTTACTGGCTTTTTTTTTCCTACCTTATTTCTCTCAATTTCCTAATCCTTAGATTTCAAACATCCTCCTTTTTATATCAGTTCCCCAGTGGTGAAAAAATTAAAGATGCCAGATCTCTGCTGGCAGATCTCTGACCTGGCATCTGGATGAGCTGGCTTGACATGAGAAAGTAACTGTAAATTCAACAACAGCAGCACCAAGAGCAATTCACTGTTTATGTAAGTAGATTCTGAGTATACCAAATAATGTGAGCAATGGTTATATTTGAGTACTGAGCTAACACAGTAATATATTGCGGTGTTCGTACTGTGTCATTTGCAGCCTTACCATATAATCTGCAGCTAACAAACTATCAATAGATTACATGGGGAAAAAGCGTATTCCAGAAACATCTACAGCTTTTTAAGCTTCCTGCTCAGTCACGCGCTTTGATTTTTACAAGTGGAAATTTAGGAAAAAGAAAAATCAATCTGCCTTGCAACTGCAGTATTATTTCTGTGGAAAATTACAGCAAAGATACAGCTAAACCTTACTACTGTTTAGGAAGCATACTTGGAACTGTAACAGCTTGGTTTCAAAGCCAACAGTGCACATTTGATTAATACAAGGTTATGTTTTATTACCTTCCGAGACTGTTTAGAGAGATATTTAATTTTGATCCAGTAATCACCTTAAGGCATTTTTAAATTCCATAGCCTCTCCAAATGATGGTAGGAGAGTGCACATGCTTCACTACAGAAAGTTACATACGAACTCACCTAACAATTTCTTGGGAACATCCAGCTGCATATTCTTCTTTTGCCACAAAAAGATGCATGAACAACGTGTTCAAAGGCTGCAAAATGAGGAATGAAAATCTAAACACCATGCAGCTAATATTTAAGTCAACCAAAGTATTATTTCCAATATATATGATCTGCACTCAAAATGAGTAGCTGCACATATGTAAGTAACTTCAAAGCATGTGTGGATAAAGTTATGTGATTAAAGGACTTTTTTCTTTTTTATATATCACGATTTGTGCTTCTGTAATATTTTTTATTTAAACTCAAGCTTACTATTGTTTGACTACAATATACATACATCATTTCATATTTAACAGTATTAAATTAAAATGTTGTTAGTCTGGAATTAACCACAACAATTAAAAGCTAAATCTTAACAACATCTAATTTAATGTTTGGCTGATAAAGACATTCTTTCTAGGTTTAAAAAAAAAAAAAAAAAACCAAAACACAAAAGCTCACATACTTCTCATACTCCTAAAATGTTTTTTCTTTAAAAGAAGTAAGAAAAATTACAGAGTCTTAAGATTATATCATTACACACATTTAAATATCCAGGCAGAAACAGGACAGACTAAAAGACATCTTTATCCTATATGCCTGCAGTTAACCTGGAGAACACTAGCAAAGGAAAAGCCTTGTGCTAGGACGGAAAGTGCTATTAATTCAGCTGTTTTCTCCTGCATATTAATTTCAAGTGCTGAGCCAGTGAAGGTCGACCTGTAAAAGAAATATTTCTACAAAAAAATATTTTAAATGGGAAAAATTGAGGTCTTCTGAATAGTTTAATATTCAACTAAAATGTCATGGCTAGAGTCACCAATAGATTTCAGCAACTTTAGAGCAAGAATGATTTTAATAGAGGTTGCAGTATATGGACCAGCACAAAGACAACAGCCTATTGTAATGAATAAACACCAAAAGCCATTTCTAAAAAAAAAAAACAAAAAACAAAAAAACCCAAAAACAAACAACACAGACTTTTCTTTTGTGTTTGTTTGTTTTTTAAATGCAGAAGAAAAAGGAAGAAGGAAAAAAAAAAAGACTGTTTTGTTCTTGAGGTCCAAAAGGAGGCCCAGGAGGCAAGATTTGGCCTGTAACTGTTTCTGAATAGTGATGGTAACCAGGCAATCCTGTAAAGCATCTTCACTAATTAAATTCTGCACAAGTCAATTCCTAATTTAGACCTTTAAGCTATCTTATCATTTCTGTGCTCTGGGAAAAAGACTTGTCAACTAGACTTTTAAGAAATTCTATTTTCAGAAGATCTCAATTTTCTAAAGCACATCTGCATGGATTTAACCTGCAGTTAACCAGTGATCTCTCATCTAGTTATAACTCAGAATAGGTTCAGTTGTTTTGTCAGTGCAGGAGCAAAAAACATGTACTGAATCTTCTGTACATATTTTAGACAATAATCCCCATTCTAGAAAAAGAAGAGTTGTTCTGATCCTTGTCAATGTTCCAAAGTACCTTTCATTCCTGTTTATGAGTAGTAATTCCTAACATGCTCAAGSTTTTTTTTTTTTTTGTCTTTTCTCTTTGTATGCCCCTGCACTCCGAAGTCAGCTGCAGCTTTGCTGCAAGAGATATTGTCAAGCAGGCTGCCTGAGGAAGAGCTTGCAGAACTGACAGCACAGCATAACCCAACAGGAGCAGCTGCAGCTGCACAGTGAATGAAGTGGTTGTGCCTGCAATATGCCTGTACACAAAGTACTGTTCAAGTGACAAAGAAAACAGATTACAAGAAAATTACACGGTTTTTTTCTATACTCCCTTTGGCTGTAATAATTTTGTTTCTTTTAACAGCACACAGCGTTTTCAAACACAATTGCTGTATTTGTCAGTTTTTCTGCAAGCCATTGCTTAACATCACCCAGAACAGCACTGGAAAACTGATGAACAAACTGTCCAGAAACAATTTCAGTACTGCCAATACCTTATTCTGGCATGTGCTGCCTAGCTTTTGAGTGTTTATGGTTAACATTTTCCACCTTTTCTCAACAATCACAGGATCTAGTTCCTAGCTGGACTGAATGATGGGCAGCACTTGAATCCTGAACTGCTAAGTGCCTATTTCTAGTCCGTAATTCCTAAAAGTAATTCATAAACTTGACCAAGAAGCCTGTATGAAAACTGGCACCACACACAACAGAGCGCAGCAATCTCCACGCCAGCACCAAAACAAGCTTACTCCAGAACCAAGATGCTCATGTCAGCATGGTCCTCCACCCAGCGTAAGTCACCATCCTTCAAGCAGGAGTACAGTCCCTGTCCCTTATTCTTTCTCTGAAGCCGTTAAATTTGCATTCAGTTCTGTAAAATAGCAAAACCTTATTCCAAAGGGTAAGAAATAAGGATTCCAGTTCCCTTACAGTGAGAAGGGCCTTAGAGCAAGGACTCCACCTCGCAGGTAAATGTTCTGTTAGGTAACACCAGAGCTGGACAGGTTTTTGAATGAAAAATATTGGTGACAGCTATGATTCACACTGCTCTCAGCGCTAGCACAATGCATCAGACGTGTCCTGCACATGTCTGGCAAAGAAAGGACCTGCATTCCCTAACTGCCATCCTTACAGTTACCTTCACTTACTGTAGTGGCAAAAGCACAGGTACTCAAGAACTTCTGAGCATCTGAGAGTTTAGTAAGGAATCTGGTGACCACCTTCTTCAGCCTGGATGCCTCAAATCTACCTAAAATAGATTTTAGATGCCTATACATATTTTTCATACCTGAGCCTTAAATGAAAACTCAACTAAAATCACACAATTTACTTACAGTGCATTTATTGTTAATGTAGTTTTCATGTATAAACGATTCCCAATCAGACTGATCAGTGATATTCCAATTTGGATAGTCCAGAAAGACAGCATGGGCTATAACCTCATTCTTCTCATTGCAGAGTGTCAAAGCAAGATTTGATTTTTCTCTGTGAAAACAATTTAATTTTGCAGAAGTTGAAGAAACTACACAAAGAAAAGTGACTGACTGTTAATTCAGCCTGTTTGAGTAGCAAAATTAACCATGTTAAAAAGTGCTCCCAGGATCGGGCCTCAGTAAAACTTCATTGCCCACATCCTAACTTGACATTATTGCTTCAATTCCAAATATTTCTTTAGTGTATTCTGACATTATAACAATTCACATGATTTTTCAAATCCTCAATTACTATGAATTTGATATGCAAGACTTAAATGCTCCCTCTTCTTTACATGTTTCCTCATACCAGCTGTTCRGGGAGAAAACAGATGTATCTGAGGCATTTGACATTAAGTTGAAAAAAACTAAGTGACCCATCAGCATTCCACACAGTCCGTTTCTGCTGTTCATCACTACACAGAAAGATGAAGCACAGAAGGTTCATCACTATCTCCAGTGATGAAGATATGGTAACATAAGACTTCTGCAGCCACCCATTTCCACTAAGGACATTGCCATGCAAGCAGCTGGGATACAGATGTCAAAACTCAAGAGGATATTAGGTATCTTGGGAGCATGAAAAGAAGAGGCACATTAAAACATATTTTATGGCAGATAGAGGCTGTCTCCCAAGGTAGAATAGAGAGAGGCAAAAAATAACCAATTCCTTTCGTTAAGGGGAAACTGGAAGAGAAGGAAAAGATTTAGACATACACAGGAAAAGAAAACAGAACGGTCACAGCCACGAAGTGATTAAAAACYCTAGTCCCTGCCCCTCTACTACTATCACGCTCCAACAGGCAAAAGGATTCTGTTAGATGGAGCAGACAGCAGACATTGGAATCTGATGGTTTCATCAGGTATTATTCAAAAGTATTTCTTCTGAACTTTTATAAAAAGGAAGCTAGTATAGAGTCAAATCTTGTCTACCATGCTGGCAGCAGGGATCCAAGTTTGTACAGTCATGCATGYGTGACGCAGAGAAGAGATGGAAGCAGATTTTCTTTCCCTTTTTGTGAAGAGACATTATGCCACACCATGTAAAGGCTCATAATGTTTTCTGTCATTTTAAATGTAACATAATTTCTTGAAGTTTCCTGCAAGAAAAGTAATATAATCTTCCTAAAATACTGTTACTTACAAAAGGTACATGACATCAATCCTTCCAAAAACTACTTCTGTAAAATGACTGAAGAGGCCGATAATATCTGAAACATCATGTGATTCTGTTCTTCTGGCACTGACCACTTCTCTATCTCCTCTTGAAGAAGTTATTGTAGTCATCTTACAGACTGCAACAAGAAAGAAAGAAAACATTGCTGTTCTGGCGGATCCMGCTGTAATCCATTGTTCAACATAGTTACTTGAAATGGATTTTTATATAAACTGTGAAGAAGTGCAATTCGGATGGATTTAAGTGCCTAGTTCCTGTAGACCTCTACAAAAATACATACTGCCTGCATATACATACAGCATGCAAACAGKGCACAAGTAGAAACAGCAGGCAATCATCCCTATTGTATGTATTCTACACGCCACACAGGAAATAAATGTTTTTAATAGGCTACAAATTGCTTTTAAATTTATTCATTTATAAGCATTTGCATGCTATCTATCAGAACAATGCCCATCATTAATAATTTCAAGCTTACTAGCCTTAAGTCTACAGGGTTGGGAGGATCAGCTGCAAACAATCAGGATAAGAATGCCCTGGTAACATTAAACAGCAATTTCAGGTGAGTTAAGTGTATTTTGTCCAAAACAGCTCCTCAAATTTCTTTTTAAGTCAACAGCTATGCTTAAATTTCAGAAGGAATTGAAAGCTCTGTAGCTTCCCTGCCCAGAAGAAAAACGTTTTTGTGGTTCCACATTCACAGAATTTGCTAGGTCCAAGTGATTTATTGACACGCCTAGCAATTTCAGAACATATAGGGGCAACAGGCATTCAGACCAGCTGTGACTATCAACTAACAGTTCATTTATCTTTCAGCTGTGTTGCTACTCAATATTGTAGCCTGTTGTGATATAATCACGAATTAGGCATGTAAAACAAATTGACCAAACACAACAACTTTCTGCAATTTCTTAAATATACTTGTGCAAAATACAGCATTACTAACTCAAAAAAAAAGTCTCAATAACCAACATACCTAGACTAGCAAAACACTTTTACCAATCTACCAAACACAACAGCCATTTCTAACATTGGCTCCAAACCCAGATGTGACGCCCAATTATTAGGCCCCACAGATCCCAACTAAAATGGGATAACAAAGGAAACCCTGAATTTTATACCTTTTAAATACAGAGAAAGTCATGTGTACAGCTACATCTTTCACACACAGTCAAGATATTGTTACAGGTGACACCACAGGTCTCAGTCGTGCTAACATGAGTTTGCAAAGAGGTCCCTGGCACCAACCTGAGGCAAAACATCCTCTGYAGGTTTTAATGCGTGCGCTTAACAAAGAGAATTGTGGTTATGTAGAAAGAACTAGCTAGGCTAGAGTGTACTTATTACTGAGTATAACAATAACATCTACAAGGAAAAAAATTATACTAGCTTGTGTAAGCAACTTCTCAAACATTCTAAGTTGTAAGATAGATATATTCTTCCTAGTGGGGCAGAAGGCAACTACACCCAGGGCTAAATGACAGGTGATTCTTAAAATGAGCAAAGAAAATGGCCACATAATTCACTTATACATTTCATTAACAGCAAACTGTGAGACTACTAAAATAATTGGTTATTTTTTATTAATGTCAACTCCATATATCAAAATAAACAGGAATTTTAAAGTGTCGTTAACGAACTTAAGCCTAGCATTAAGATTACTTCAACTGAGGAAGACAGTTTGCCACATTTCCAGTGGCAATTAAATAGTATTCAACTGTTTAACTTAATGCATTAAAAATTATCACCCCCTTCTCCACTAGCTCCCCTTAAAGGCCCTAAACACTCATGCAACCGTGACTGACAGAAAGCAGCATTTACACATTAAAAATGTACCATTTTCGTAAGAAAATGCGCTGTTCCTACAGCAACTCCTGTATTTCTACTATGAGAGCGGCACACCACAGAAGAGAGACCTGGCAAAACAAGCAGATAAAGAACCGTTCCCCTTCCGAAGCAGCGCTTGGAGTGGTTTCCTCTCCGCCTCCTTAAACAAATGCTCTTTCTAAGCACACGTGAGATTCCCGTGCGGTATGTTTTTTCTGTTCCTAACTCAAAACACACCAAACGTGTACGTACCGTAGGTGTGCGTCTCGGAGACGGCTGCAGGACACCCGATCGCTTGGAGAGGTGGCGGGCGGCACCCGCGCGCCCCACGCCGAACCCGGCCGAGGACTAACGGCGTGCCTCAGCCGCAGGGATGGAGCAGGTCGACCATTCCCGTCCCCGAAAGGCGTAGGGGAACGAGGCCAGACCCAAAGCGTAAAGCTCCAAGGCCCGAAGGAAGGCTACCCGGCCTAGGAACCGGGCAGGGCTCTCTCGCCTGACGGCAGCGACCGCGGCACGGGCAGTTAGGGCGGGACGGGAGTTTACCGCCCACGCTGTTAACACCTCTCGGGCCACGCGTCGGCAGCGGGCCCTGCCACACCGTAGGAGAGACACCAACCGCTCCTACGGCCGCCTCTCCCCCCGGCCCCGACCCGCAGCCCCCACAGCCAGGCGAAGCCCGCCCCGCCCGGACTCCCGCCCGCCGAGCCGCCAGGGGGCGCCCTCTGGGGGCACGGGGAACCGTTGGGGGCGCGGGACCTCCGGCTGCGCCGGGCACTCGCCTTCCTCCCGCTGCGGCGGGGAGTCCCCTTCCCCGGCGCTGCCGGCGCGGCGCGGCCAGGGACTGTCGGAGCGGCCAACCGGCCGGCCAGCCCCCGCTCCTGCTCCCGCTCCCCGCCTCGCTGCCGGCGTCGGGACGCGCCGCCGTTACTGCGGCAACGACGCGCGCCGGCGCTGCGTGACGTCAGAGGTGACGGGGCGGGGCTAGCACAGAGAGGCGGCAAGATGGCGTCTACGGCGGCCGGGAAGCAGCGGATCCCCAAAGTGGCGAAGGTGCTCGGGAGGCGGCGGCGGCGGGCCCGGGGGCGGGGAGGGTGGTCGGGGCGGCGGGCGCCCGCCCGCCCTCGCCGGGCCCRGGTCCTCGGAGCAGCGCCGGGCGCCCCGGAGCGGCCTGGCCCCGCAGCTCCCCGCGGCCTCCGGAAAGCGGGTAACGCGCCCGGTGGTCTTCACGGTGGCGCAGCGATGCTGAAACACGGCCGGCTGCCGCGGCCCCGGCCCTCCGCTTGTGCGGCCGCCCCTTCCCGCCGCCTCGGGAGTTTTGTCTCTCTCCGCGCCCCGGGCGGCAGCCGCGTGGGCCCGGGCTAGTGCCGGCGATAAGGTCCCTGCCGGTCTCGGGGGTTCTCCGGTTCCCTCTTCGGTAAAGACTGAACGTATTAAGCCACCGGAGTAAGTTAATCACGGGGGGATTTTTCAGTTTTGCAATAGAAGGAGAAAACGTGAATCAAGCCCCCTTACTTTACAGGTGAAAAATAAAGCACCTGCAGAAGTTCAGATCACAGCGGAACAGCTTTTAAGAGAAGCAAAGGAGAGAGAACTTGAACTTCTTCCACCGCCTCCGCAACAGAAGATCACAGATGTTGAAGAGCTAAATGACTATAAGCTCCGGAAAAGGAAGGTAAAGGGAAAAAAAAACACAACCTAATCTTGATGCTCATATAAAGCACTAAAATTTTACTATGTTTTAACTTAAACAAGATGTAGTCTATATTACTTGTGGATTTTCCAGATGAATAGCAATTCTTAAGAAAAACCCTAACATTTTCATAGAAAATGCTACTCTTGTACAAAAATTCTAAGTTAAATGTGTTGTTTAACAAAATTTGGTAGTACACAACATCTCACATGTGACCGTGTCCAGTACATTCAGAACATTGCAAGGGTAATCACATACATGGTTTATATGCAGTTTCTTCATCACCACTAGTATTTGGCCAGTCAGCATGACAGAACATTAGCAAGCTTTACAGTAATGCTGCTGTTTTTTTCACCTGAACTGTTTAAAAACCACAGTGTGTTTGCAAGTGATATTTCTGTTCTGTATAATTATGGTATTACCTGGCACACTTTAGAACACAACTTTCTATAACTAATCATGGTTATGTTTGATGATTTTCTTGAAACTTGGCCATTTTTCACATCAGATTTCAGGTATAATTTTTTCTCCTTTATTTAAAAGAATTGCTTTGCTTGTGCAAACTGATCTACGGTTTTGTTCTGCTTTTTCCTTTGATAATTGCTGTCCTGGATCAGCAAAGCAAGCGTATCCCTAACAGGAAACTTTACATGTTTTCCACACTCAGCAATTTTTTTAGATACAGACAGCATTAACTAGGGCTATCATTCCCTGAAGCATATATGCATATGTTCAGAACTGGTGACTGTTGTAGCACAACATAGCATCCCTGTGCTCAGCCCTGAGCAGGTGTTCATTTCCCTCCTTACCGGAGTGGCTAGGACTCCTCGTGAAGATGTCAGGCCTTACCGTGCTGGATGCTGGTGTACCTCACTTGGGCACATGCAGAGCAACTGGAGTCAGATGATCAACACCACAGCACTGCAGAAACAGATGTTTCATGTTATCTTTTTTCATCTCTCATGAATGGCAGTAACGAGCCACCATGTTAACTCTGTTAAACCATGTTTAGCCACATGTTAAATACCAATAGCATTAATCCTGACAATAGCCAAACACGAGACTGAAGATGCCCTCACCATTGCACTGAGCAGTGATATTTGTCTAGCACATTTGATGCCAGCATATTAAACCCAGGGAATAAGAATAAGACACCTTGCTTTAAAGAAAAATTTAGAGCAATGATACATACAGGTCAAAGTGAATAAACTCGTGCCAGTGCATCCGAGTATATTCAGGGTTGTCTGCAATGACTGGATTCCATCTGTCCGGGTAATGTTGCTATTGAAACATTAAGCAGGAGATTAAAAAAAAAAAGTATGATTTTAGTGCTGTCAGTTATTGTTCCATCAGTATTTCAGGTATCAGGTTGCAGGAACTTGAGTTTAGTCGTATTCTGTATGATGATCTGCGCTTCTAGCCTCCCTGTTATGCAATTTTTAGAAAGCGTTGTATTGAATATTTGTTACTACATCTGCATAGGTGTAAGACATTTGGAATTCATTCCAGTGATAATATTCCATAAGCCATTTATAACAAGATTGGTCTGCACAGAGGGATTTCTCACTTACAGAAATAATTTTCTCCTCAGACTTTTGAAGATAACATAAGAAAAAACAGGACTGTTATCAGTAACTGGATAAAGTACGCACAATGGGAGGAAAGCCTAAAAGAAATACAGAGGTAATTACAATGCAGCTGCAGACATCTCTTTAAACCTTTTAAGACACATGTTGACAAACACCATCGAAGTCTTGGAGGCACATTTTATATGCAACTTACTTCTCTTTGCTCTCCAGAGCCCGTTCCATTTACGAGCGTGCTTTAGATGTAGACTACAGAAACGTCACGCTCTGGCTGAAATATGCAGAAATGGAAATGAAGAACCGCCAGGTTAATCATGCCCGAAACATTTGGGATCGAGCCATCACCACCCTCCCCAGAGTGAACCAGTTCTGGTATGTTTGCAGAGAATGGAGCATTGCTTCTACCCCCAAAGACTACAGATCATTTTTCTATTTTGGTATCATGCAAAAGTGCATTGTTTTCTTTTTCTCCAAGTCTTCAGGCTAGTCTGAAAAAAAAGAGGAAAGCTTAAGTTTTGGAAAGGTTTTGTACTTTAAAGTAGTAAGAGTATTGGGAAAGAAAGACGTTTGTGTGCCTGCATGCTGCCAA
Source organism: Phoebastria nigripes (assembly GCA_035582835.1). Taxonomy (NCBI): domain Eukaryota; kingdom Metazoa; phylum Chordata; class Aves; order Procellariiformes; family Diomedeidae; genus Phoebastria; species Phoebastria nigripes. Next base: position 2,521,093 of record JAYKAV010003210.1, read on the forward strand.
TCACAACAGTATCTGTAGGCATTTCTGGGGTGCAAGTGGGGAATAGGTGAAGAAATCTCAGTAATGCTTTTATTAAACACTCAGAAAAATCCTTGTAATTTATGTGTTTACTATGCAATTGTAAAAACTTGCTTGTTTCTAAGGTATAAGTATACTTACATGGAAGAGATGTTGGGGAATGTTGCTGGATCACGCCAGGTGTTTGAACGTTGGATGGAGTGGCAACCAGAGGAGCAAGCTTGGCATTCCTACATTAACTTCGAGCTGAGATACAAGGAGGTGGACAGGGCACGCACCATTTATGAGAGATATATCCTTTTTAGTGCATTGTGACACCTGCCCAAGTTTAGGCCTGCATTCTTCATTTCTTTCTTACCTATTCTATCTCCAGCTATGTCCCTGTGCTCCTTTTTACTGTGGTGTGTTGGGAGTAAGCCACCATGCTGAGAGCCAGCAGTAGGTTTTAAAAGCATGTTTAGTATATGCCTCCAAATTCAGTTAAGTGAATGTACATCCTGCCACAACAGCGCATATTTAACAGCACTCATGCTTCCAGCTTTTTTGCGGTCATCATTTGTTTCAGATTTCTCCTCCTTAAACTTCTCCCTGGCCCTTGCCCGATTTTTATCCCTTTTTAAATTTTCTTTAAGTTCTCAGTAAGGCACAAAGCTTTTGCATGCTTAGAGCTGTTTTGTGTCTTCTTCCCAGTTGCATTTTTTGCATATGCCATCCTTGGGAGTTGTTTCATATAGTCCATGACCCTGTAGTTACTGGGAAGAATGCAATTTGAAACATCCAATTCAACCACCACTGTTTCTTTAACATAGCTCTACTTGTTATTGTTCATCCTGATGTTAAGAACTGGATCAAGTATGCCCGCTTTGAAGAGAAGCACAGTTATTTTGCTCACGCAAGGAAAGTATACGAGAGGGCAGTGGAGTTCTTTGGAGAAGAACATATGGATGAGCACTTGTACGTGGCTTTTGCAAAGTTTGAGGAGAACCAGAAAGAAGTAAGACCTTCTTGATAATACATCAGACTAATACCAACCACCCCTACAAGATTTCTTCTTGTATATCAAACTCAAGGCCACTTAACATTCACTGCAATACTTGTGGTTTTTAGCACCTTATGAGATATTGTTATTGTAGTCTGAGTTAAKGAGACAATTTTTTGCTTAGCTTCCATTTGCCTTTTGGTGACATCAAGGAAATATGTTCTAAGAAAGGTGGGCACCGAATCTGCCAAGCTTGAGAATAGCGTCATCAGATCAAATACATATCCTCAGATTTGTAAGTTTCTGAGAGGTTGTAGGCCTGCATGATAAAAAACTGAATTAGCCATGTTTTTCCCAGATGGTCTCTTTAAAGTGCACAGGCCATTAAGGAATTGAAAATGTTCTGTGAACTCAAAACCACGACCTCTTAAAAATATTTTAAATATTCCAAACCTGTAAATGAATAAGAGATGGTAGGTTTTGGTATTTACAGAATTTCCGCCCCCCCCAAAGTTTACTCTTCGGGGAGGTCTGTGTTAGTCCTGTCCTAAAACAATCATTTACATTGAGATATTCTATGATTCTGTGTTCTATTAAATATTGCCAAAAGCTCATTGAGAAATTGTGGGGGAGGACAAAAGCCACTTTGTAAATATTACTCAAATGATATTTAATTTTTTCAGTTTGAAAGAGTAAGGGTGATCTACAAGTACGCCTTGGATAGAATACCAAAACAGGAGGCCCAAAATCTCTTCAAGAATTACACCATCTTTGAGAAGAAGTTTGGAGACAGAAGGGGAATTGAAGACATCATTGTCAGCAAGAGGAGATTCCAGTATGAAGAGGAAGTGAAGGTACGTATTACAAATATCCTCTGGGCTCATCATACATCCAGCTGCTGCTTAAGGTACATGAGTGTCTCATGGTATGAAGGCTGACAAGTTTCATGTTGCCCTTGATACTCAGTCCAAGAAAATACCAAGTGAACGAAGTTCTCTTTGGAGGCAGAATTCCACCCATGAGGGAGAGAATGATACTTGCATACACTGCTTTTTTGTTTCTGCATTCTAATGTAGATTGTGGAGCCAAAGTTTTTGGTTGAACTCAGAGCTCAGTACCCTTTGCAGTCATCTTAGGGGATAATACAGTTTAGCTTGTAACTTACTACTTCACTTCTGTTATGCGGTAACTGTTACAGGACACCTCACCTGTGTGTAAATACCTTTTTGTGAGAAAATGGGTGTGCCACACCTATCTGCTATTCACTAAATACTGCATATTTCATCATTTGCTCTTCCCTTCTCACAGTTCAGTTTGTTTGCCTTCACTTAAAGAATGCTCGTAGGTAAGATAAAAATAAAGAAATAAATGCACTTCAACCCAAAAGCTCTAGCTTAAGCATACCTGAGACTGACAGTTTTCATTAATATTTCAATGATCTATTTTAGAGGAGAAATTCTGAATAAAAACTATAACTATTTATTTCTGAATAAAAAGGAACAGGGTCTGTTATTTGTAGTTACTGAAGTTTCTTTCCCATTTCCCTGCTCCCATCTTTCTGGAAGGCAAATCCACATAATTACGATGCATGGTTTGACTACCTGAGGTTAGTTGAAAGTGACACAGATGCTGAGACTGTCCGAGAAGTGTATGAAAGAGCCATCGCCAATGTTCCCCCAATTCAAGAGAAAAGACACTGGAAAAGATACATCTATCTTTGGATTAACTATGCATTATATGAAGAGCTGGAGGCAAAGGCAAGTAGTAAGAACTCAGGTTTTTTTCTTTCCTTCCTAAGTATTCTCCTTCTATTAAGTAGCTACAGATATTTTAATAAGAAAACTGAGAACTAAAAATATTGTCTTACTTGTTTTGTGTAACTAGCTACAGGATTTGCTATTTAAATATGGGGTTTTTCCCCCTTCATTTTTCCCTCCCATGCATAGGGGAAAAAAATATTTCAGTTTCACCCCAATTCATCCAGAAACACACTGATAATAAAAGCAGAAATAGGTTTTTCTAGCTCCATCTGAATTGCCTGTTCCAGGCTGTTGCCTGAACTTGGGAAATAGTTTTATATTTTACAAAACTATTTGTAAAGTTGTTCTGTGAAGCAGTCAAATTCTTGCTATAGTAGCCTTTTGAGGCTGTGTAAGTATTGCTTCTGTTACCAGTCACATAACATTACAACTACTCTTTATTTCATAAAATTGTAGTGCAGTATACCTATTCAGGGTCTGTTAAAGGAAAAAAGTCTTTTTTCCCCCAAAGTGGGGACACTCCTTATTTTATTGTCTGATTCTTAGTGTTGAATCTTGTTTTGAAAATATGACTCTTACTGATTCTTAGAAGTTACTGTTTTTGAATTGTGCACACTAAGTAGATAGTACATTTATATCTTAAGTATATGTGATTCTAAATGACTTGACTTAAAAATACTGTTATGCAGTTTTGCAATCATTGCACAATTCAAAATATAGTGTAATCTTAACAGTGAACAAAGTGTTTAATTTTGCCTGTTCTTACAGGATGCAGAGCGAACCAGACAAGTGTATCAGGCTTGTATCGAGCTCATTCCCCACAAGAAGGTACGGCTCCTCCAGCAGTTTGTATTGAGTCTTGGGTTAAAGATTCCAAGATAAGATCTTTCAGGTTTCTTTCCCCCACGGTTCAGGTGTGTAAGCAGCTCCAAACAGCTACTAGCACATTCATGAAGACTCTGCTCAAGACTTTAAGTATCCCTTTCAGTTTCTCATAATGTCCATCTTTCAAAATTGATAGGTGTTTTTTTTTTCCAAGCTAAGGTGTTAGATGGTTGTAATTTGCATCATCGATGGGAAATAGCAGGCCACACACTGATGTCAGATTTCCTCATACAGATGCAATGCAAGGGTTTCTCCAGTATTTTCAAATTATTGAGCATGCTCTAAGAAGCTKAAATAACACACAGTCAGAGGATAGTCCAGTACTATTAAGCAGCAGGGAAGAACTCTTATTGATTCCTTACTTACTTGTTTTCCTCCTCAGGTTGGTCTTTTTATAGCTGCTCTCAGCCTAGTTGCTTATAGTCTCTGCAGAATACTTGTTGCTCTATTTTATATGGGGTTACCGCCTTTTATAGCAACTGTTTCTAATTGTCTGCATGGTCCCAGCTGAGGGAGGTGCATTTGATAAACCATGTTTCAGGTGTGTATTCCCCATTACAATCGGTCTTCAAGACTGATTTTTTGGTTTTGTGGTTTTTTTGCCAGTGAGCTTTAACTAAAATATCCACATGGCTGAACCCTTAAAACAATGAATCAGCATTGCCTTGGAATGTCAAGAAATCTTAGTTCATGTACTTCCTTTTCTAGTTTGTCATTAATCATGTCATCTGAGTATCAACTGTGTAGATTAGGATTAATCTGTAATTATTAAGAGTTGATTAGCTGTTAATTGATTCAGTGATAGCTGGTATTTTACCAACCAATTGATTGGTTAATGAACCATTTTCTTTGTTTGAGAAGACTTCTGTTCTGGCCATTTTTGCTTTCATCCATGGTGGAGTATATTGTCCTGTTCTAGAGAGGTTGTTTTGGGTTATGAACTCTCAACTTTTCAGCAGGAAAACACTGAGATCAAATACAATTAACTGCAGTATCAGTAGCATCTTGTACAGACAGAGTGATTATTTTTTTGAAGAACATATGCAGTATTATTTACTAAGCTTCCAGCCTAAGCATCACGTTGTTCTTTTTCTTTTAGTTTACATTTGCCAAAATATGGCTGCTGTATGCACAATTTGAAATACGCCAGAAAAATCTTCCACTTGCCAGAAGAGCTTTGGTAAGCTTATGTTAATTCCGTAATTGACTTTACTAACTAATAGTAACAAGGGAATGGCATTAAAAGATCTTAAATTGTCCTTTATAAATTGCTGTTTTAATCCACTTAAATAAAGCATCCGAGAAGTCTGCAGGGACCAGTATTTACTGTCATGTATGATTTAAAAAGAAGCGTAGCTTGATATGATGAATTAGCCACAGGCAGAAATGAGCGCAGCTTTCTCGTTTCAGCTGACAAAACACAAATCTGAATGCAACAGTACCCAAATCAGCTTAGTGCACTTGGAAATTTTTAACTGCTGCTGATTTGTTTAAATGATACTTGTACTAACAATAGTGTTTTAAAAAGCATTTTAAATAAATAGCAGTTTTTGACTCTCAGAAATTAAGATCTGCAGAATAGAGTGTTCGAGTCCCAGCTACCAGGTTCCTGATAGAAGCAATCATGGGGCCTTTGGGCAGGCTCAAGAGCTTCTGTGTGAATTCGCTGTGTGAATGTCAGCATGTCAGAGAACAATGGAGTACATTTTGGCAGCAAAACCTTTTGAAATGAAAAACTTTTTTTCCCTTCAGTTCAGATATTCCAAATAAGCTCAGTGATAGCATTAGGAATTTTGAGAGAAAGCTAATGTTCGTACAGATGAAGTGGTTTGACTTTAAAGAGGGAACTGATGGGGTTTCCAGCAAACCCATGGCACAGCAGTGATAAGAGCATAAACGTGAATGGCCTTCTGTAGCTAGCACTGGACCAAGTCTGCCCCCAATGGGCTAGTAAAGCTTTTTCTCTTGAACTGGACGCCTGCCTGTGACCAGAAAAAAATGAAGCGGAGGGGTTAAGTCCCCTGTGAGACTGTTATTGTCTCCCTGCAGGAGAAGACAACCACCTGTCCTGAAGCGTGCTGCTGTTCTAGCTTGGCTTAAGATACCATCGCTCAACATTACCGTAGTCACCAGTCAGCACCCTGCTTCTGGCTGCCTTTTTTTTAGGGGTAGATGTCATGGTAGATTCTGGAAAGGGTGCTTTGGCCCGTCTAGAAATATAAAGTTTCCTCAGTTTCTTTTAGGTGTCTCTCTTGTTGGTCTTTGTCCCTGTTGTTGTTTAATTTCTTTGACAGTCTTTTTTTTAGTAGGTCACCTTTTTCTTATTTTGGAAACCAGATTTTGCTGCTGCAGCCATAATACTTTTTCGGACTGGACCCAGATTTGGCAAGGAGTTTCTTTCTTTCTTTTGCAATGAGTTGACTTTGAACCACCTCTTTGGCAAGAAGCCTTGCTCCTGTCCTGGGGTGAGGGTCCCGCACTGTCACCATGCAGAAGAGCAGGTCCAGCTCCTGGTGCTGAAGCTCTCATCGGCATGCAGACAGCACCTTGCTCTGCCTTATTTTCACTGGCTGGAGATGGTTTGTGGATTCTTTGTTTTCCCAGGGTCTGAGAGATGCTGGGACTTGGAGACAGGAGATCAGCTGGAGCCTATGCTGCTTAAGACAATAGTAATGGGGAGCGTGTGGGGAAGAACTGAGCATGTTTTGAAATAGAAAAGGCATTTGTAGAGCTGGAGGGCCATAATGGTGACCRAACTGATATTCCCAAGTGGTGGTTTCCTCCATTTTTAATAACTACCAAGATAATCAGTGTGTAGGAAAGTTGTGCAGGAGAATTGTAGTAAGGGAATTTGATCTCAAATTACTTAATTCACATTAGCTTGAGGGAGCAGAGGCTGCAGTGCTTAATAAATAATATTTGTCTACAGAAGTGACTCAGAGAGTGAAGCTCACTACATACCTGTCTCAGATATGCCCATTCTTAACTCTTGCTTTAAAAGATTCCCAAATTAAGAATCAGAAACTGTTTTCTCACAGCTTGGCACTGTGGCTTAGGACAGACAGTTTTCTTCAGATGCTGAAGTATATCAACAAGGAAGTATTTTTTTAAAACATTATTCTCCATCTATCCATTACCGTAAGTCAGCAGGCAGGCAGCGTGGACAATTCTCCACGCGATGATGAATAGCACTGGTGGTCCAGGAGAGTTTCTCTTGATATAATTTGTTTTATAAGATACTTGGGAACTGCTTACCTGGAAGACTGGTACAGACTGGTACTGTGCTTTCTTCAGCTTTTCATGCAAGATGAAGTGTTCATTTGATGAGCCAGGGTGAGTTTCAACTAATACTTTGTGGGGAATCCATTTATGTAAAAGTGTAAGAAGTTAGAAGGTTTTCTGCTTTCAGAGTTTTTGTTGATGTTTATGGATCCACACTCCTTTTGCAAACATTGGTTGGATTTTATACTGGCCCTGACCAGAGTCTTAAAAAACAAACTCTGCTCAAAAATGAATTTTAGTTCAAATACTGGAGAGTAAACAGATGTTTAGAAAATAGAGTGGTTTTTTTTCCTTGCAAGCTCTTTAAGTGGTTTTTGGGTTTTTTTGCTTAACAGGGGACTTCCATAGGTAAATGTCCAAAAAACAAACTGTTTAAAGGTTATATTGAATTGGAGTTACAATTGCGAGAATTTGATCGCTGCCGAAAGCTGTATGAAAAATTCCTGGAGTTTGCACCGGAAAACTGCACATCGTGGATTAAATTTGCTGAACTAGAGACCATTCTTGGCGATATTGATAGAGCCCGTGCAATATATGAGTTGGCTATTGGCCAGCCCCGGCTAGACATGCCAGAGGTAAGGGGGTAGATGAACTTTACAGTTGGCACAATTTTAAGGTATTTATTACACAGTGTGGCTAATTAAAATGTAAATAATCTACCAGCTTGAACATAGAACTGCTTACCGTAGTGGCTTAGCCTGTGTCTCATTAATTTGGCATCTGTTTCTTAGCAGGGTACGCGGGACTATAAAACCCGTGATAAAACATGGAGGGAGAAACATGCTTACAGGAGTAAGCTAAAGGGATTATGTGCACAAGATTTGATATTGCTTAGTCATAATCCTAGCTTGTACGGTCAATAAATACTCAGATCTCTGAAACTTTTTTCAGAGAAATTTCACATTTATCCATGCTCCTCCTCTTTTTTCTTCTCCCCCCCCCCATTATCTCAGTATGCTGTGAACATAAGGAGAGACTTCTCTTTTGCAGGTTCTTTGGAAATCCTACATTGACTTTGAAATTGAGCAAGAAGAGTATGAGAAAACAAGAAATCTTTACCGCAGATTACTTCAGCGGACACAGCATGTTAAGGTATGTATGGGTACCCAGAACACAGAATTGGTCTTGAATCTGGTCCACAGTGGATGGAAACCCTTGACTGCTTTGATTGTGAGGCTTTTTCAAATCAACAGTGAACCTAAGTTCAGTACCGTGTCTGTGCCACGAAAAGGGGAAAGACATTTCTAAATTACATATAACAACAGGCATATCTTACATGAAGGAAGGCTTTGCAGAAGGTTTCCAAGCAGCCCTCTTCCTGCTGAGTAGCTTTGGAATTTTAGTTGCAAAAATATTGCAAGGAAAAAACAGTTGCGATTTTTCCAATGTAGTTTGGTGCTGTCATTTGACTAAATTCAGACGGATTTATCATGACCCGAAACAAAACGTGGCTTACATCAATATTCTGTCTTGCCAAAATGAGGGAAATCTCACACATGTGAAGCAAACATGAATTTTCTAGGTATCTGCTTATGAAAAAGTACTTTAGACTTGCATTGACGTTTGCTTTTTTGGCTGCTTTGTTTTTTTCAACTGTCACTTAGCTATCGGACTTCAGAATGGAGGTTTCAGCTTGGGTTTGATTTGCTTTCACCACAGGTATGGATCAGCTTTGCACAGTTTGAGCTATCCGCAGGAAGGGAGGAGAGTTTGTCAAGATGCCGGCAGATTTATGAAGAGGCTAATAAGGCAATGCGAAACTGTGAGGAGAAAGAGGAGAGAGTCATGCTTCTGGAATCCTGGAGAAGCTTTGAAGAGGAGTTTGGAACTGATACCACTAAAGAGAGGATAGATAAACTTATGCCTGAAAAAATAAAGAAGAGGAGAAAACTGCAGGCTGAAGATGGGGTAAGAGGAAAAACTATGCAAGTAGTCACTTGGAATCCTTGGTGGCTTTATGCTGGGGTCTGGTACACAAAACAAAGTCGGCTATGATGGATGCTATAACTGCACACCAGTTTTACTGCAGTAATTGAAAAAAAGCATTGGCCTGAAAGACATGCTGCTGATCCTTGCTCTTCAGCAGGCTAGGTGGGCAATTGATTCAGAGCGAAATACTCATAACAAATGCTCAAGCTACCTTTACTTTAAACTCCTACCATAGACAAATCAAACCAGCTTTATGTAGTACTATGCAGATAGCGTTTGTTTCTTAACTTTGTCTGGGAAACTATAGCCAGGCTGTTCATCAGATCTGCCCGCTCATTATGCACAGCAGAAGTAGGACTGTCTTACACCCATTCAGCTCATTGGCTTCAGCTGCTATGGATGGTCTAACAAACATTGATTTTAATTTTATCTCACTGTTACGCTTATTAGAAGCACCTTCTAATAGCTAACATTAACATGCAAATTAAACTTGCTTTGTGGTATTTTTTTTCCCTAGTCTGATGCTGGCTGGGAGGAATACTACGATTATATTTTCCCAGAAGATACTGCCAATCAGCCTAATCTCAAACTACTTGCTATGGCTAAACTCTGGAAGAAACAGCAACAGGAGAGCGAAGCTGCAGAGATGGATCCAGACAAAGACATTGATGAAAGCCAGTCTTAGTACATTGCCTTTCCCCACCCCTTTTGTTGGGTATTGTACAGTATTTTCATTGGTGACAAATAAATGTATTTGAAGAGTTTTACTATTATTGACTTGAGACATTTTTTGTTTGGAAAAAAAGCACCATATTGGAGTCGATTCATTTCCAACAATTAAAAGGAAAGGTTGTGGGGCAAGTGCAGGAGTCTGCAGCTATTACCAGTGATCTGAGAACTGGAAGAACTGGACGGCAGCTTTGTTTTTAGCACAAGACCCACTGTTCTAAGGCTCCTATAAACTATCACAGTACTGCTTAAGGATATTGACATGCCAAGACAGCAGATATACTTCCGTTAATGAGAGAGATGTCTCTAACCATTCCTGATTGATTTTACCAGTGATTCTGTAAAACATGTATTGATCGCGAGGATAGTTGAAAACAATAAATCCTATTGACTGCAACCTGTTCAACTTCCTATCCAAGTAAGCTTTTATCCCAGAAAACTGCTTAGGAGGGACAATAATAGAAGTTAAATATACTGAAACTAGCCCCTAGAAGACAAATCTGTAGAAATTAGTACCATCCAGTTAGTCTGTGTTTTAATATTTGAATGTCTTGGCAGCATATTTTGTAGTAAATAATTGGGAAGTAAAGTAGAAGCAGTGTAAGTAGGCTTCTCGATGTTTTTTGTATTTCACGGGGAAAAAAACATTGAGCCTAAGCTTTCTCATCCCTAAGTTCTTGGGGGGGAAGGAGCCTTTCTGTCCGCTTGTGTGGGCTGGTTCCCGGGTCCAGGGGAAGTCGGGCAGCCTGCCCTTGCGGTGGGGAGGCAGACCTGGGGAGGGCAGGGATCGCTGCCCCGGGGCTCGGTCCAGTGGCTGGGGACCTCGCCCACCACGAAGAATGGTGATTTTTTAAAAAAAAAAAAGTGAAAGTGTGCCACAATACCCACCAGAGCTATGAGTCAGGCCTTAAACAAAGCTGCTGTTGACTAAAGACTGGGCAGTTACCACCGCTCTGGCCACATCTGGCCTGTCCAGCTGTGGTCAGAGCAGCTGGTGAGCCCTGGGGCTGTCCCTCGCACCGGCCAGGCCTGGCTGCAGCTGGAAACACTTCCTTCCCTGCGCACCCCGTGGTCAGAAACCAGATCCTCGGTCCTTCACTGCCTCCGTCAGCGTTGTCACCCTCCCTGGGCTGGTGCTTTTGAGCTTCTCCCTTTTGCCTGGTGTGGGGAAGCGTGACCGTGCAGGGGATGCACCACAACCCTGCTAGGGGAGACCCCAAAAGGTCAAGCAGGACTTTGTGGCCCTGGGGGGGGTGGTCAAGGGCATGGGGGCCCAGGTGGTTTTCCCCTTGATCCTGCCAGTGAGGGGAAGGGCTTGAGCAGGAGGGGAAGGGCTTGAGCAGGAGTGGAGGGGCTTGCAGGTCTGAGCCTGCTCGTGCAGCTGGTGCCGATGAGAGCGACCAGGCTTTTGCCACCAGAGCCCTCTTGGGTGGGAGAGATGGGATCCACCTGGCCAAGGAGAGCGAAAGGGAGCTCGCCAAGGGGCTGGCCAATCTGGCCAGGCGGCTTTAAATTGGGAATGGGAGGGCAGGAGATGATGGCTGAAGGTGAGGGAGGGGCGGTAGGCTGGGTTGGCAGGACAGGGCAGGGGGTGCTGTGGATAAGGGGCCTCGAAGTCCGGGCAGGAGGATACCTACACGGAGGGTATGCCTGCAAGCAGGGGGGTGCCAAGAGGGCAGTGTTACGGGGGAAGCTCTCGCTCTTTTCTTAGGAAACCTGCAGGAGTGGGTGCCTGCCAGGAGTGCCCGGGACCAGTCCTGTGTGTGCAATGCTCTGCTCCGTCTGGTAAGTCCTTCCTGCCCTGTTTTGTCCCATGTTTGTTCATCTTGTTAACTTGGCTGGCTGACTGGCAAGAAAAAATTACTTCACTGCTGGGGAGAGTCCTTGATCACTTGCTAACCATCGTTCTTCCAAGTTAAAAAGCCAGACATTTGGTTTTTCAAGCTAGCTATGTACGTTTATACCTTCTATTTTAAAGTTTGATTATTGTGCGGGGTTTTTTCATAACAGTAGTGCAACAGGTGACTGCAATACGGCTGTATGCTCACACCAATTATTCTTTCTCCCTAAATTCTCCTAAAATCCTGCATGGTAAAGTAGTGCTGTTTCATCGTGACAACTGAGAGGAGCGTATTGACAGGATAAAAATCTAGCTTATTTAAGTTTAGAGTGGCTCTTATGCCTTCTGGGCTTTAATTTTGCTAGTGTCTTGGCGGTTTGGGGAGGGGGGGTTGTGGTGTCTCTTTTTTTTTTGTAACGGGAGGCCACAGCTGTGGTCCCGGTGACCCCAGCAAGGGAGCGCGGAGCTCCCTCCCCGCCGGGCAGCAGGCGGCGGCAGAGCCGCTCCCGCGGAACACGGGGTCTTGCGCGTCCCGGGGCTTCGGCACACCTCGGAGCATCCCGCGGAGCGCGCTTGCGGTCTGACGGGAACAGCCGGAGAGGTATCTCTGCTGCAGCAGTTTTTCCTTAAAACTGTGAATGGCTGCATGCCGGCAGAAGAATGAAGGTGTGTACCTTGAAAGGGAGACCGGAAAGGAGAGGGTCCGCAGGGCAGCGGCAGACAAAAATGGAATACAGCAGTGCTTTAGTGACAGCAGATTTATCGTGAGCTGCCTTTGCTGAAAGCTGGGATGACGTTTGCTTTCATCTTAAAGATGAAAGTAGAAGTTGAATGAAGAACATCCGATAAAAAGGAGCGAGCTGATTCTCACGCTAACATAACAGATAAAGCATTGGGTGTTTCTAATCATGTGGACTTGTATGCAATTTTCCTTTTCTCCTCAATGTCTGAAAAAGTCCTGGAAGAACACTGATAGGTTAAGTAGAAATTTCCTTCTGGTGGAGAAGGCATCAGGGAAAAGCGGTAGAGAAGGGTTGGGGGATGAGTGTCATGGGACTCTTTTTAGCACAGGAATCGGGTCTTTCTGGGGATTCCTGTCTCTCTCCTGGATTTCCAAGGTTAAAGACGTGTTTCCATGAAGCACAGGACCAGGGTCCGCTGGCGCCTGCTGCACAGCACAAGTCCCTGTTCATGGTTCTCGTCTCCATCTCCCTAGCACAGATCTTGCCRAAATAGCAAGACCCGTCCGAGCCCCCTTCCCACCACCCATCCCCATGTTTGCCCTGGAATGGCAAACCCTTCAACACCTCCATCTTCTCACTCGGGCTTTTCCAGGGCTATTCTACATTTAGCTGCTCTGAGTTTGGATCTTTGAGTTCTAGTTTTGTCTGTTTAAACCCTGAAACACCTGCAACGAGAGATCTGGACTGACACACCGAACACTACATCTCTAGTAGTAAAACTGTTCCACCCTTCACAGCACTAATGAGACACACAGGTTTAACTGATTTCTCAGGTCACAGCCATGTTCCCACCCCATTTCTCTCCCTCCTCCCCCCGTTATAAGCTTATCTTGGAAAAGGCAAACAGGAGGTTTTTATTCCATAACAAGCTAAGTAAAATTTGTCTGCTGATGTAACTTTTGTACAGCCAAATGCTGCCATGGTCAAAGCGTGTACTTCTGCCTCTCTTTGACATTGTGTGCAAACGCAGGGATGACTGTGTATGTATCTAACTTCTCACAAGTTTTATTAGCAATTGCTTTAAGATGTTCTCTATGCATAAACTCTGTGTTTGTACAAATGGTTTGGTTACAGCAGGTTTTGACATCTCTTGAGGTTTGATTACATCTAAGGTGGTGGAAGAATGTGAAATGCGTGGGCTGCTATGCCAAGCTCGCGGTATGACAAACATACAGCCGCAGCGGGCTGCCCGTGGCGCTGGYGTTTGCCTTTTTAGGCTCTTTCCCGTTAAGTCTCCTGAAGCTTCGGGGAGGGTTCCCGTGGCTTTCGTGCTTGCGGGTCTAACATGGCACTGGTCCTGCTGGGAGGCACGGCTGCAGGGGTGGCCCTGTGCTCGCAGGTCCGTAACCACCCCTGCAGAGCTCCGAGCAGTCCTCTTGGAGGTGATGGAAACGCCCCGAGCTGGGATGTGCCTGGGCACCTTGCCATAGCCGTGCCTGTGTCCAGGTCTCCTGCCACCCAGCCAGCATCCCTGGTCTCTCTCCTGGCAGTCGCATGTAGGAATGAGAGGTGAGAGGCCCAGAGCCCCCGGGAGGGGAACGGGGCTCTCCTACTTCTGGGGTGGTAAATGGACACAGATTTCTGCTGTTTTCCCTTGGAAAACGTGAGGCGCCTGTAAAGCAGACGCTTTGTGCCAGAGGTCCTACGCTTTCTGAGAGTACTTGGCCAGACTTACCCTTCTGTTACACTGAGCACAAAACTTAAGCATTTTTTCAACAATTTGAGTATTAATCTTTTGCATACTTCAAAAGTGGGGGTGCCAAGCTTAATAAGGCTCAGTTTCCCAGGTATCTACAGTGATGGCTTTTTCTCCTCTCAGACTTTTCATTGCTGAAATGGGATTGAACGTTGTCTGCCAGCATCTTCGCAGACCTTGAAGTAGATCTCGGTTTAATGAGTAGGAAATGGCATCTGGCAGAAGTCCCCTTAAGAGAAACCAACTGAGAAACCTCCCATCCACGGGGAGAGTAAGATGGCAAAAGGAGCTCTCTTTATGACTACACCTTCAATATTGCGGGCTGGACATGGAGCAGGACAGAGCTGTGGGCACTGGTAACTTGCTTTGACTCGCTGTTACGGTGAGCAAGCTGAGGAAGGTGCCTGTGCCTCTGGTGCTCTCCTGGCAGGCAGTGGGCTGTGGATTGAGTTCGTTAGCAGCTGTGCCAAATCAATGCCTTCCCTTTGTAAAGAAAATTCACTGTTTGGGGGTGGCAGGGGGGCAGCAAGGAAGGCTGCCAGGACATGGCAGCTTTCAGCACGTGACTGCAGTTTCCCTGTATCTTCTGCACTCCTGTACACGATGTGGATCGCTTGCGTGRCCTGGCTCCCCTTCCTAACTTTCTGGGCTGTTGACAGGGGCTGGAAGCTGCACCTGACCCAAATCGGGGGGGTTTTGCCACTGCCCTCAGGGCTGTGAGCAGCAATGCTGGCACCAGGGAGGCAGCTGGGCTTTTGCTCTGCTGCAGATGACCATCTGCGAAGATGGTGCTCATCAGCTAATGATGCTGTGCTCTTAATGAAAAGACTACGGCAGCCACAGTGGTCCTAAAATGTGTCGTGGGAGTGAGTATGAGGCTTTCAAAGGCTGGATGGTTCCGAGTGGAAACTCCATTTCCAGCCTGAGATGACGTGGTGGTTTCAGAGACCGCAGGGTTCCTGTGCCTTTACAGCTTATCCTGTGAAGGAAAACCAAAAGTGCAGCACTCCTGTACTTAATAGCAACTCTTTTGTTTTACCACTGCACGTATGTATAAGACATTCTGATATCTTTAAACCAAATTTGTCTGCTAGCTATGAGGAGGAATGCAAAAATTCACACACTTGTTGGGCAATCAAGATTTGCTGATGAAGTATATTGATGATGCAGTGGTTGGTTTTGTTCAGGGTCCTTTATTTTAATCTGTCCAGCTGATACATTATTACGTCTCTTAATTCCATCCTTATAAACTGAAGTCCTTGAAGTTCTGTTTGCATCTTGATAAGCCACAGCCCTGGTAATAGCAATTTACAGTCGGCAAGGATTATTACTTTTTATTTTATGTAAACAGCTATGTGCAAGCGAAGAAGCTGGCTGGACCTGTTTAATCAGGCATGTGTTCAGTTAACTTAAGGAGAGATAACCAACATTTCAGCTGCACCAAATGAACGATAATTTAGATGGGACTGATGCCATCTTTGCAGTTTCCTAAACTCCAGTGGATGTTGACTCCAGAAGTGGAAAAACTGACTTGCATGTGTGATTTAAACTTTATTTTGTGAAGTTCCATCCCCCT